>CAWUHG010000023.1:0-65283 GCA_963921985.1 Agrilus biguttatus | reverse complement strand
TTAAACAATGTTTCATGAAACTGTAACCCACATTTCCATTTCTTTTATGACCCAAGTAGTCATAAACTGCTGTAATACTCTCGTACACTTTTTCAATTTCTACTTTAAGATATATCAATATATTAATAATCCCCTCTAGATATAATTAATTTTTCAATCGATTTTTTTTTATAACAATGTTGTTATTCGATATTCCTCAACCTTGATATTCCTTGTTTTAGTCATTGTTAAAAAAAAATCATCTGCGGAAACTGTTTTCTCCAATAAGTTCATGGCTATTATAAGTGAAAACTCAATTTATTCTTTGTTTTTTGAAATAAAATAGAAATGACTTCAATTGGTTACGATGCCTAATTTCTTAGTCTCTGTTAGGCATTTGTTGGTGAAAATTATTGTATTTTATGTAACGATTTTAGAAACTTGTTGTATGTACCTTGTAGTAATGTCGAGAAACTTTCGTTGTAACCCATGTATAAAACAATTGACTACGCCATCTTATAAGTAGCGGCGGAATTGTTGACATTTTTGAAAGATTACTAAATGAAAAATAATCCATCTTTGCCGTTAGATTGCTAGGTGTCGCAGGAAGGCTTTGAACGAAAAAATTTCAAACATAGTTATTAAAACCATTGATAGAGTTAATGTATATATGAGTATATCTCAATGGTCCGCGCTTTTAAAATTTAGTACTATTATTATTTTGCTGTTATCTTTCCGGTAGTGGCGTTGTAACTGGAAATGTCAGTCATGCATAAAAATACATTCAGTGTTAAATATCTCTCTTAATTTTCAATTCTGTGAAGTAATAATTATTAGTAACAGATACCATACAGGGATATTTAAAATGCCGAAGAGAAAATAAAGTTTATCTGGTTGTTAAAAATTTCAAAAATATTTTACATCGAAGTTTAACAAAGATACCTTCTCGAGGGCAACGTCAAGTGTCCATATTTATTTATTTCAAAGCTAATTTTAATCGTATTTTACACCTGAGACTGTTTCCCTCCTGTATGCTATCATCCGTCAGTTTCCGTAGGACATAACTACAAGAAAAAATGGTGTATGTTAGGAATTAGACTTACTGAAACAGTTTCCATAAAGCGAAAATAATAAATCGAGTAAGAGAATATTAATTAAAAGGTAAAGTGTACATGGTGTTCTAGCTGGTTTTTATTGAAATACTATCCTTCTAAAAATACAACATAACACACAAATTTCATTGCAGTGCTGCTGACCACAATTGCAACTGTAATTAGCAGTTTTAGGAGTGTTTGACCGTTTCAGGAATTGATTGGATCGAAAGGAAGAAATTGTTTGAATTAAATATATGAATGAGTTTCATTTGCTTTCGACTAGTTTTTATTTTGAAACAAAAAGATGATAATAACTGCATCAAATGAACAGTAAAAGTGCCTGAACTGATCCAGACGATCTCGAATCACGGATCACAGCTATTTTCAAACTTACAAACGCAAAAATTAGATATTGTTGTTGTCCACTGATGTAGACAACTATCGTGCATACGATTTTGCGTATGGGGCGCTACAACCCTCGGCGCCACAACCCTCTTTAGAAGTTATTCAATTCTTAAAAATTACATTCACTAATCTCGGCTATTTTCAAACTTACAAACACGAAAATTAAATATAGTTGTCTCACGTTGATGTAGACAACTATTATGGATGCAAAACTGTACATGTTTCAACTTACAAAGTCATTATCAACAGTGATAACTTTGTAAGTTGAAACATGTTCAGTTAAACATAAATTTAGTGCCAGTGCAAAGTAAAAGTAAAAGTTTTATTTATTATAAACATATTAATAATCCCCTCCGGAATTAAATTAATATTTCAATCTAATAAAATATTTAAAAAAATTGGATTGATTCTGCTGTTACTTTGTGATAATTCATCTTAACTATAAATTAATAAACACTACTTCGTTTATTATCACTTTTTTATTTACAAATCCTTTTGACTACACTGGTGTTTACATACATATATTTTGGAAATACCATTAATTATTAAATGTACTGAATAACACTGAGTGGTACAGTACAAATATACATGGTCGTTTATCAGGTCATTTTCGGAAATTTTTGATGCTTTATATACTTCTAAGGATTCTAAAAGATTAAGTTTAAAGCCTTTATTTACATTATGAATAATTTTAACATTTTCTATAGTAGGAAACTGATGGCCTGTTTCTAAAAACTGGTTTGCAAAATTCGAATTATCTTTTCTTAATCTAAATGATCTAAAGTGTTCGTTATAACGAGTTTGGAATGCCTACCTTTAATAAAAGACATCCTTAATCAAAGCAGTATAGACATTAATTATAATACTGAGCTTATTAAAGCATTCGAATTGTGTCTTAACCAAAATTACTGGCAGTACAATAAACAGTTTTTTGTACAAAAATCAGGTTTAGCCATGGGCTCCCCACTAAGTCCCTTATTAGCCAGTAAAATTAAAACATGAGCTAAACATCGTTCTAATAATTGCAAATAATAAAGGTTTTGATCCAAGAACAATTCAAAATTCAATACGTAAAAAACAATTAAAAAAAAGCATGCCAGTCTATATACCGCCCATACATAAAAAAACAAAGAATGCAAATACATATCGTCGACGTACCTTGCTAATATTTCAATAAAAATAGCTAATGTTCTATCTGCAAACAACCTAACAGTTAGTTTTAAGACAAACACATACTTTTTTAATTGAAAACATAAAACTGACAAATTTGAAAAACTGGAGTCTATGAGCTAGAATGTACAGAATGTGATTCCTTCTACTTAGGCCAAACTGGAAGGTCATTTAGATTAAGAAAAGATAATTCGAATTTTGCAAACAACTTTTTAGAAACAGGCGATCAGTTTCCAACTATAGAAAATGTTAATATTATTCGTAATGTAAATAAAGGCATTAAACTTAATATTTTGGAATCCTTAGAAGTACATAAAGCATCAAAAAATGACCAGTTTTAAGGCATTTAGAAATTGATTTTGAAACTGAAATAACGTCCCTCTATGCATTGAAATCTGCTCTTTCCGATGCAACAAACCGCGTTTAAATATATGGAAGGGTAAGCCAGATAAAGCGTAGAAAAACGATGCATGTTTTAATAAAATTTCAAAAATAGGTACTTTTTACGACCAGTTTTAAGGCATTTAGAAATTGATTTTGAAACTGAAATAACGTCCCTCTATGCATTGAAATCTGCTCTTTCCGATGCAACAAACCGCGTTTAAATATATGGAAGGGTAAGCCAGATAAAGCGTAGAAAAACGATGCATGTTTTAATAAAATTTCAAAAATAGGTACTTTTTACGACCAGTTTTAAGGCATTTAGAAATTGATTTTGAAACTGAAATAACGTCCCTCTATGCATTGAAATCTGCTCTTTCCGATGCAACAAACCGCGTTTAAATATATGGAAGGGTAAGCCAGATAAAGCGTAGAAAAACGATGCATGTTTTAATAAAATTTCAAAAATAGGTACTTTTTACGACCAGTTTTAAGGCATTTAGAAATTGATTTTGAAACTGAAATAACGTCCCTCTATGCATTGAAATCTGCTCTTTCCGATGCAACAAACCGCGTTTAAATATATGGAAGGGTAAGCCAGATAAAGCGTAGAAAAACGATGCATGTTTTAATAAAATTTCAAAAATAGGTACTTTTTACGACCAGTTTTAAGGCATTTAGAAATTGATTTTGAAACTGAAATAACGTCCCTCTATGCATTGAAATCTGCTCTTTCCGATGCAACAAACCGCGTTTAAATATATGGAAGGGTAAGCCAGATAAAGCGTAGAAAAACGATGCATGTTTTAATAAAATTTCAAAAATAGGTACTTTTTACGACCAGTTTTAAGGCATTTAGAAATTGATTTTGAAACTGAAATAACGTCCCTCTATGCATTGAAATCTGCTCTTTCCGATGCAACAAACCGCGTTTAAATATATGGAAGGGTAAGCCAGATAAAGCGTAGAAAAACGATGCATGTTTTAATAAAATTTCAAAAATAGGTACTTTTTACGACCAGTTTTAAGGCATTTAGAAATTGATTTTGAAACTGAAATAACGTCCCTCTATGCATTGAAATCTGCTCTTTCCGATGCAACAAACCGCGTTTAAATATATGGAAGGGTAAGCCAGATAAAGCGTAGAAAAACGATGCATGTTTTAATAAAATTTCAAAAATAGGTACTTTTTACGACCAGTTTTAAGGCATTTAGAAATTGATTTTGAAACTGAAATAACGTCCCTCTATGCATTGAAATCTGCTCTTTCCGATGCAACAAACCGCGTTTAAATATATGGAAGGGTAAGCCAGATAAAGCGTAGAAAAACGATGCATGTTTTAATAAAATTTCAAAAATAGGTACTTTTTACGACCAGTTTTAAGGCATTTAGAAATTGATTTTGAAACTGAAATAACGTCCCTCTATGCATTGAAATCTGCTCTTTCCGATGCAACAAACCGCGTTTAAATATATGGAAGGGTAAGCCAGATAAAGCGTAGAAAAACGATGCATGTTTTAATAAAATTTCAAAAATAGGTACTTTTTACGACCAGTTTTAAGGCATTTAGAAATTGATTTTGAAACTGAAATAACGTCCCTCTATGCATTGAAATCTGCTCTTTCCGATGCAACAAACCGCGTTTAAATATATGGAAGGGTAAGCCAGATAAAGCGTAGAAAAACGATGCATGTTTTAATAAAATTTCAAAAATAGGTACTTTTTACGACCAGTTTTAAGGCATTTAGAAATTGATTTTGAAACTGAAATAACGTCCCTCTATGCATTGAAATCTGCTCTTTCCGATGCAACAAACCGCGTTTAAATATATGGAAGGGTAAGCCAGATAAAGCGTAGAAAAACGATGCATGTTTTAATAAAATTTCAAAAATAGGTACTTTTTACGACCAGTTTTAAGGCATTTAGAAATTGATTTTGAAACTGAAATAACGTCCCTCTATGCATTGAAATCTGCTCTTTCCGATGCAACAAACCGCGTTTAAATATATGGAAGGGTAAGCCAGATAAAGCGTAGAAAAACGATGCATGTTTTAATAAAATTTCAAAAATAGGTACTTTTTACGACCAGTTTTAAGGCATTTAGAAATTGATTTTGAAACTGAAATAACGTCCCTCTATGCATTGAAATCTGCTCTTTCCGATGCAACAAACCGCGTTTAAATATATGGAAGGGTAAGCCAGATAAAGCGTAGAAAAACGATGCATGTTTTAATAAAATTTCAAAAATAGGTACTTTTTACGACCAGTTTTAAGGCATTTAGAAATTGATTTTGAAACTGAAATAACGTCCCTCTATGCATTGAAATCTGCTCTTTCCGATGCAACAAACCGCGTTTAAATATATGGAAGGGTAAGCCAGATAAAGCGTAGAAAAACGATGCATGTTTTAATAAAATTTCAAAAATAGGTACTTTTTACGACCAGTTTTAAGGCATTTAGAAATTGATTTTGAAACTGAAATAACGTCCCTCTATGCATTGAAATCTGCTCTTTCCGATGCAACAAACCGCGTTTAAATATATGGAAGGGTAAGCCAGATAAAGCGTAGAAAAACGATGCATGTTTTAATAAAATTTCAAAAATAGGTACTTTTTACGACCAGTTTTAAGGCATTTAGAAATTGATTTTGAAACTGAAATAACGTCCCTCTATGCATTGAAATCTGCTCTTTCCGATGCAACAAACCGCGTTTAAATATATGGAAGGGTAAGCCAGATAAAGCGTAGAAAAACGATGCATGTTTTAATAAAATTTCAAAAATAGGTACTTTTTACGACCAGTTTTAAGGCATTTAGAAATTGATTTTGAAACTGAAATAACGTCCCTCTATGCATTGAAATCTGCTCTTTCCGATGCAACAAACCGCGTTTAAATATATGGAAGGGTAAGCCAGATAAAGCGTAGAAAAACGATGCATGTTTTAATAAAATTTCAAAAATAGGTACTTTTTACGACCAGTTTTAAGGCATTTAGAAATTGATTTTGAAACTGAAATAACGTCCCTCTATGCATTGAAATCTGCTCTTTCCGATGCAACAAACCGCGTTTAAATATATGGAAGGGTAAGCCAGATAAAGCGTAGAAAAACGATGCATGTTTTAATAAAATTTCAAAAATAGGTACTTTTTACGACCAGTTTTAAGGCATTTAGAAATTGATTTTGAAACTGAAATAACGTCCCTCTATGCATTGAAATCTGCTCTTTCCGATGCAACAAACCGCGTTTAAATATATGGAAGGGTAAGCCAGATAAAGCGTAGAAAAACGATGCATGTTTTAATAAAATTTCAAAAATAGGTACTTTTTACGACCAGTTTTAAGGCATTTAGAAATTGATTTTGAAACTGAAATAACGTCCCTCTATGCATTGAAATCTGCTCTTTCCGATGCAACAAACCGCGTTTAAATATATGGAAGGGTAAGCCAGATAAAGCGTAGAAAAACGATGCATGTTTTAATAAAATTTCAAAAATAGGTACTTTTTACGACCAGTTTTAAGGCATTTAGAAATTGATTTTGAAACTGAAATAACGTCCCTCTATGCATTGAAATCTGCTCTTTCCGATGCAACAAACCGCGTTTAAATATATGGAAGGGTAAGCCAGATAAAGCGTAGAAAAACGATGCATGTTTTAATAAAATTTCAAAAATAGGTACTTTTTACGACCAGTTTTAAGGCATTTAGAAATTGATTTTGAAACTGAAATAACGTCCCTCTATGCATTGAAATCTGCTCTTTCCGATGCAACAAACCGCGTTTAAATATATGGAAGGGTAAGCCAGATAAAGCGTAGAAAAACGATGCATGTTTTAATAAAATTTCAAAAATAGGTACTTTTTACGACCAGTTTTAAGGCATTTAGAAATTGATTTTGAAACTGAAATAACGTCCCTCTATGCATTGAAATCTGCTCTTTCCGATGCAACAAACCGCGTTTAAATATATGGAAGGGTAAGCCAGATAAAGCGTAGAAAAACGATGCATGTTTTAATAAAATTTCAAAAATAGGTACTTTTTACGACCAGTTTTAAGGCATTTAGAAATTGATTTTGAAACTGAAATAACGTCCCTCTATGCATTGAAATCTGCTCTTTCCGATGCAACAAACCGCGTTTAAATATATGGAAGGGTAAGCCAGATAAAGCGTAGAAAAACGATGCATGTTTTAATAAAATTTCAAAAATAGGTACTTTTTACGACCAGTTTTAAGGCATTTAGAAATTGATTTTGAAACTGAAATAACGTCCCTCTATGCATTGAAATCTGCTCTTTCCGATGCAACAAACCGCGTTTAAATATATGGAAGGGTAAGCCAGATAAAGCGTAGAAAAACGATGCATGTTTTAATAAAATTTCAAAAATAGGTACTTTTTACGACCAGTTTTAAGGCATTTAGAAATTGATTTTGAAACTGAAATAACGTCCCTCTATGCATTGAAATCTGCTCTTTCCGATGCAACAAACCGCGTTTAAATATATGGAAGGGTAAGCCAGATAAAGCGTAGAAAAACGATGCATGTTTTAATAAAATTTCAAAAATAGGTACTTTTTACGACCAGTTTTAAGGCATTTAGAAATTGATTTTGAAACTGAAATAACGTCCCTCTATGCATTGAAATCTGCTCTTTCCGATGCAACAAACCGCGTTTAAATATATGGAAGGGTAAGCCAGATAAAGCGTAGAAAAACGATGCATGTTTTAATAAAATTTCAAAAATAGGTACTTTTTACGACCAGTTTTAAGGCATTTAGAAATTGATTTTGAAACTGAAATAACGTCCCTCTATGCATTGAAATCTGCTCTTTCCGATGCAACAAACCGCGTTTAAATATATGGAAGGGTAAGCCAGATAAAGCGTAGAAAAACGATGCATGTTTTAATAAAATTTCAAAAATAGGTACTTTTTACGACCAGTTTTAAGGCATTTAGAAATTGATTTTGAAACTGAAATAACGTCCCTCTATGCATTGAAATCTGCTCTTTCCGATGCAACAAACCGCGTTTAAATATATGGAAGGGTAAGCCAGATAAAGCGTAGAAAAACGATGCATGTTTTAATAAAATTTCAAAAATAGGTACTTTTTACGACCAGTTTTAAGGCATTTAGAAATTGATTTTGAAACTGAAATAACGTCCCTCTATGCATTGAAATCTGCTCTTTCCGATGCAACAAACCGCGTTTAAATATATGGAAGGGTAAGCCAGATAAAGCGTAGAAAAACGATGCATGTTTTAATAAAATTTCAAAAATAGGTACTTTTTACGACCAGTTTTAAGGCATTTAGAAATTGATTTTGAAACTGAAATAACGTCCCTCTATGCATTGAAATCTGCTCTTTCCGATGCAACAAACCGCGTTTAAATATATGGAAGGGTAAGCCAGATAAAGCGTAGAAAAACGATGCATGTTTTAATAAAATTTCAAAAATAGGTACTTTTTACGACCAGTTTTAAGGCATTTAGAAATTGATTTTGAAACTGAAATAACGTCCCTCTATGCATTGAAATCTGCTCTTTCCGATGCAACAAACCGCGTTTAAATATATGGAAGGGTAAGCCAGATAAAGCGTAGAAAAACGATGCATGTTTTAATAAAATTTCAAAAATAGGTACTTTTTACGACCAGTTTTAAGGCATTTAGAAATTGATTTTGAAACTGAAATAACGTCCCTCTATGCATTGAAATCTGCTCTTTCCGATGCAACAAACCGCGTTTAAATATATGGAAGGGTAAGCCAGATAAAGCGTAGAAAAACGATGCATGTTTTAATAAAATTTCAAAAATAGGTACTTTTTACGACCAGTTTTAAGGCATTTAGAAATTGATTTTGAAACTGAAATAACGTCCCTCTATGCATTGAAATCTGCTCTTTCCGATGCAACAAACCGCGTTTAAATATATGGAAGGGTAAGCCAGATAAAGCGTAGAAAAACGATGCATGTTTTAATAAAATTTCAAAAATAGGTACTTTTTACGACCAGTTTTAAGGCATTTAGAAATTGATTTTGAAACTGAAATAACGTCCCTCTATGCATTGAAATCTGCTCTTTCCGATGCAACAAACCGCGTTTAAATATATGGAAGGGTAAGCCAGATAAAGCGTAGAAAAACGATGCATGTTTTAATAAAATTTCAAAAATAGGTACTTTTTACGACCAGTTTTAAGGCATTTAGAAATTGATTTTGAAACTGAAATAACGTCCCTCTATGCATTGAAATCTGCTCTTTCCGATGCAACAAACCGCGTTTAAATATATGGAAGGGTAAGCCAGATAAAGCGTAGAAAAACGATGCATGTTTTAATAAAATTTCAAAAATAGGTACTTTTTACGACCAGTTTTAAGGCATTTAGAAATTGATTTTGAAACTGAAATAACGTCCCTCTATGCATTGAAATCTGCTCTTTCCGATGCAACAAACCGCGTTTAAATATATGGAAGGGTAAGCCAGATAAAGCGTAGAAAAACGATGCATGTTTTAATAAAATTTCAAAAATAGGTACTTTTTACGACCAGTTTTAAGGCATTTAGAAATTGATTTTGAAACTGAAATAACGTCCCTCTATGCATTGAAATCTGCTCTTTCCGATGCAACAAACCGCGTTTAAATATATGGAAGGGTAAGCCAGATAAAGCGTAGAAAAACGATGCATGTTTTAATAAAATTTCAAAAATAGGTACTTTTTACGACCAGTTTTAAGGCATTTAGAAATTGATTTTGAAACTGAAATAACGTCCCTCTATGCATTGAAATCTGCTCTTTCCGATGCAACAAACCGCGTTTAAATATATGGAAGGGTAAGCCAGATAAAGCGTAGAAAAACGATGCATGTTTTAATAAAATTTCAAAAATAGGTACTTTTTACGACCAGTTTTAAGGCATTTAGAAATTGATTTTGAAACTGAAATAACGTCCCTCTATGCATTGAAATCTGCTCTTTCCGATGCAACAAACCGCGTTTAAATATATGGAAGGGTAAGCCAGATAAAGCGTAGAAAAACGATGCATGTTTTAATAAAATTTCAAAAATAGGTACTTTTTACGACCAGTTTTAAGGCATTTAGAAATTGATTTTGAAACTGAAATAACGTCCCTCTATGCATTGAAATCTGCTCTTTCCGATGCAACAAACCGCGTTTAAATATATGGAAGGGTAAGCCAGATAAAGCGTAGAAAAACGATGCATGTTTTAATAAAATTTCAAAAATAGGTACTTTTTACGACCAGTTTTAAGGCATTTAGAAATTGATTTTGAAACTGAAATAACGTCCCTCTATGCATTGAAATCTGCTCTTTCCGATGCAACAAACCGCGTTTAAATATATGGAAGGGTAAGCCAGATAAAGCGTAGAAAAACGATGCATGTTTTAATAAAATTTCAAAAATAGGTACTTTTTACGACCAGTTTTAAGGCATTTAGAAATTGATTTTGAAACTGAAATAACGTCCCTCTATGCATTGAAATCTGCTCTTTCCGATGCAACAAACCGCGTTTAAATATATGGAAGGGTAAGCCAGATAAAGCGTAGAAAAACGATGCATGTTTTAATAAAATTTCAAAAATAGGTACTTTTTACGACCAGTTTTAAGGCATTTAGAAATTGATTTTGAAACTGAAATAACGTCCCTCTATGCATTGAAATCTGCTCTTTCCGATGCAACAAACCGCGTTTAAATATATGGAAGGGTAAGCCAGATAAAGCGTAGAAAAACGATGCATGTTTTAATAAAATTTCAAAAATAGGTACTTTTTACGACCAGTTTTAAGGCATTTAGAAATTGATTTTGAAACTGAAATAACGTCCCTCTATGCATTGAAATCTGCTCTTTCCGATGCAACAAACCGCGTTTAAATATATGGAAGGGTAAGCCAGATAAAGCGTAGAAAAACGATGCATGTTTTAATAAAATTTCAAAAATAGGTACTTTTTACGACCAGTTTTAAGGCATTTAGAAATTGATTTTGAAACTGAAATAACGTCCCTCTATGCATTGAAATCTGCTCTTTCCGATGCAACAAACCGCGTTTAAATATATGGAAGGGTAAGCCAGATAAAGCGTAGAAAAACGATGCATGTTTTAATAAAATTTCAAAAATAGGTACTTTTTACGACCAGTTTTAAGGCATTTAGAAATTGATTTTGAAACTGAAATAACGTCCCTCTATGCATTGAAATCTGCTCTTTCCGATGCAACAAACCGCGTTTAAATATATGGAAGGGTAAGCCAGATAAAGCGTAGAAAAACGATGCATGTTTTAATAAAATTTCAAAAATAGGTACTTTTTACGACCAGTTTTAAGGCATTTAGAAATTGATTTTGAAACTGAAATAACGTCCCTCTATGCATTGAAATCTGCTCTTTCCGATGCAACAAACCGCGTTTAAATATATGGAAGGGTAAGCCAGATAAAGCGTAGAAAAACGATGCATGTTTTAATAAAATTTCAAAAATAGGTACTTTTTACGACCAGTTTTAAGGCATTTAGAAATTGATTTTGAAACTGAAATAACGTCCCTCTATGCATTGAAATCTGCTCTTTCCGATGCAACAAACCGCGTTTAAATATATGGAAGGGTAAGCCAGATAAAGCGTAGAAAAACGATGCATGTTTTAATAAAATTTCAAAAATAGGTACTTTTTACGACCAGTTTTAAGGCATTTAGAAATTGATTTTGAAACTGAAATAACGTCCCTCTATGCATTGAAATCTGCTCTTTCCGATGCAACAAACCGCGTTTAAATATATGGAAGGGTAAGCCAGATAAAGCGTAGAAAAACGATGCATGTTTTAATAAAATTTCAAAAATAGGTACTTTTTACGACCAGTTTTAAGGCATTTAGAAATTGATTTTGAAACTGAAATAACGTCCCTCTATGCATTGAAATCTGCTCTTTCCGATGCAACAAACCGCGTTTAAATATATGGAAGGGTAAGCCAGATAAAGCGTAGAAAAACGATGCATGTTTTAATAAAATTTCAAAAATAGGTACTTTTTACGACCAGTTTTAAGGCATTTAGAAATTGATTTTGAAACTGAAATAACGTCCCTCTATGCATTGAAATCTGCTCTTTCCGATGCAACAAACCGCGTTTAAATATATGGAAGGGTAAGCCAGATAAAGCGTAGAAAAACGATGCATGTTTTAATAAAATTTCAAAAATAGGTACTTTTTACGACCAGTTTTAAGGCATTTAGAAATTGATTTTGAAACTGAAATAACGTCCCTCTATGCATTGAAATCTGCTCTTTCCGATGCAACAAACCGCGTTTAAATATATGGAAGGGTAAGCCAGATAAAGCGTAGAAAAACGATGCATGTTTTAATAAAATTTCAAAAATAGGTACTTTTTACGACCAGTTTTAAGGCATTTAGAAATTGATTTTGAAACTGAAATAACGTCCCTCTATGCATTGAAATCTGCTCTTTCCGATGCAACAAACCGCGTTTAAATATATGGAAGGGTAAGCCAGATAAAGCGTAGAAAAACGATGCATGTTTTAATAAAATTTCAAAAATAGGTACTTTTTACGACCAGTTTTAAGGCATTTAGAAATTGATTTTGAAACTGAAATAACGTCCCTCTATGCATTGAAATCTGCTCTTTCCGATGCAACAAACCGCGTTTAAATATATGGAAGGGTAAGCCAGATAAAGCGTAGAAAAACGATGCATGTTTTAATAAAATTTCAAAAATAGGTACTTTTTACGACCAGTTTTAAGGCATTTAGAAATTGATTTTGAAACTGAAATAACGTCCCTCTATGCATTGAAATCTGCTCTTTCCGATGCAACAAACCGCGTTTAAATATATGGAAGGGTAAGCCAGATAAAGCGTAGAAAAACGATGCATGTTTTAATAAAATTTCAAAAATAGGTACTTTTTACGACCAGTTTTAAGGCATTTAGAAATTGATTTTGAAACTGAAATAACGTCCCTCTATGCATTGAAATCTGCTCTTTCCGATGCAACAAACCGCGTTTAAATATATGGAAGGGTAAGCCAGATAAAGCGTAGAAAAACGATGCATGTTTTAATAAAATTTCAAAAATAGGTACTTTTTACGACCAGTTTTAAGGCATTTAGAAATTGATTTTGAAACTGAAATAACGTCCCTCTATGCATTGAAATCTGCTCTTTCCGATGCAACAAACCGCGTTTAAATATATGGAAGGGTAAGCCAGATAAAGCGTAGAAAAACGATGCATGTTTTAATAAAATTTCAAAAATAGGTACTTTTTACGACCAGTTTTAAGGCATTTAGAAATTGATTTTGAAACTGAAATAACGTCCCTCTATGCATTGAAATCTGCTCTTTCCGATGCAACAAACCGCGTTTAAATATATGGAAGGGTAAGCCAGATAAAGCGTAGAAAAACGATGCATGTTTTAATAAAATTTCAAAAATAGGTACTTTTTACGACCAGTTTTAAGGCATTTAGAAATTGATTTTGAAACTGAAATAACGTCCCTCTATGCATTGAAATCTGCTCTTTCCGATGCAACAAACCGCGTTTAAATATATGGAAGGGTAAGCCAGATAAAGCGTAGAAAAACGATGCATGTTTTAATAAAATTTCAAAAATAGGTACTTTTTACGACCAGTTTTAAGGCATTTAGAAATTGATTTTGAAACTGAAATAACGTCCCTCTATGCATTGAAATCTGCTCTTTCCGATGCAACAAACCGCGTTTAAATATATGGAAGGGTAAGCCAGATAAAGCGTAGAAAAACGATGCATGTTTTAATAAAATTTCAAAAATAGGTACTTTTTACGACCAGTTTTAAGGCATTTAGAAATTGATTTTGAAACTGAAATAACGTCCCTCTATGCATTGAAATCTGCTCTTTCCGATGCAACAAACCGCGTTTAAATATATGGAAGGGTAAGCCAGATAAAGCGTAGAAAAACGATGCATGTTTTAATAAAATTTCAAAAATAGGTACTTTTTACGACCAGTTTTAAGGCATTTAGAAATTGATTTTGAAACTGAAATAACGTCCCTCTATGCATTGAAATCTGCTCTTTCCGATGCAACAAACCGCGTTTAAATATATGGAAGGGTAAGCCAGATAAAGCGTAGAAAAACGATGCATGTTTTAATAAAATTTCAAAAATAGGTACTTTTTACGACCAGTTTTAAGGCATTTAGAAATTGATTTTGAAACTGAAATAACGTCCCTCTATGCATTGAAATCTGCTCTTTCCGATGCAACAAACCGCGTTTAAATATATGGAAGGGTAAGCCAGATAAAGCGTAGAAAAACGATGCATGTTTTAATAAAATTTCAAAAATAGGTACTTTTTACGACCAGTTTTAAGGCATTTAGAAATTGATTTTGAAACTGAAATAACGTCCCTCTATGCATTGAAATCTGCTCTTTCCGATGCAACAAACCGCGTTTAAATATATGGAAGGGTAAGCCAGATAAAGCGTAGAAAAACGATGCATGTTTTAATAAAATTTCAAAAATAGGTACTTTTTACGACCAGTTTTAAGGCATTTAGAAATTGATTTTGAAACTGAAATAACGTCCCTCTATGCATTGAAATCTGCTCTTTCCGATGCAACAAACCGCGTTTAAATATATGGAAGGGTAAGCCAGATAAAGCGTAGAAAAACGATGCATGTTTTAATAAAATTTCAAAAATAGGTACTTTTTACGACCAGTTTTAAGGCATTTAGAAATTGATTTTGAAACTGAAATAACGTCCCTCTATGCATTGAAATCTGCTCTTTCCGATGCAACAAACCGCGTTTAAATATATGGAAGGGTAAGCCAGATAAAGCGTAGAAAAACGATGCATGTTTTAATAAAATTTCAAAAATAGGTACTTTTTACGACCAGTTTTAAGGCATTTAGAAATTGATTTTGAAACTGAAATAACGTCCCTCTATGCATTGAAATCTGCTCTTTCCGATGCAACAAACCGCGTTTAAATATATGGAAGGGTAAGCCAGATAAAGCGTAGAAAAACGATGCATGTTTTAATAAAATTTCAAAAATAGGTACTTTTTACGACCAGTTTTAAGGCATTTAGAAATTGATTTTGAAACTGAAATAACGTCCCTCTATGCATTGAAATCTGCTCTTTCCGATGCAACAAACCGCGTTTAAATATATGGAAGGGTAAGCCAGATAAAGCGTAGAAAAACGATGCATGTTTTAATAAAATTTCAAAAATAGGTACTTTTTACGACCAGTTTTAAGGCATTTAGAAATTGATTTTGAAACTGAAATAACGTCCCTCTATGCATTGAAATCTGCTCTTTCCGATGCAACAAACCGCGTTTAAATATATGGAAGGGTAAGCCAGATAAAGCGTAGAAAAACGATGCATGTTTTAATAAAATTTCAAAAATAGGTACTTTTTACGACCAGTTTTAAGGCATTTAGAAATTGATTTTGAAACTGAAATAACGTCCCTCTATGCATTGAAATCTGCTCTTTCCGATGCAACAAACCGCGTTTAAATATATGGAAGGGTAAGCCAGATAAAGCGTAGAAAAACGATGCATGTTTTAATAAAATTTCAAAAATAGGTACTTTTTACGACCAGTTTTAAGGCATTTAGAAATTGATTTTGAAACTGAAATAACGTCCCTCTATGCATTGAAATCTGCTCTTTCCGATGCAACAAACCGCGTTTAAATATATGGAAGGGTAAGCCAGATAAAGCGTAGAAAAACGATGCATGTTTTAATAAAATTTCAAAAATAGGTACTTTTTACGACCAGTTTTAAGGCATTTAGAAATTGATTTTGAAACTGAAATAACGTCCCTCTATGCATTGAAATCTGCTCTTTCCGATGCAACAAACCGCGTTTAAATATATGGAAGGGTAAGCCAGATAAAGCGTAGAAAAACGATGCATGTTTTAATAAAATTTCAAAAATAGGTACTTTTTACGACCAGTTTTAAGGCATTTAGAAATTGATTTTGAAACTGAAATAACGTCCCTCTATGCATTGAAATCTGCTCTTTCCGATGCAACAAACCGCGTTTAAATATATGGAAGGGTAAGCCAGATAAAGCGTAGAAAAACGATGCATGTTTTAATAAAATTTCAAAAATAGGTACTTTTTACGACCAGTTTTAAGGCATTTAGAAATTGATTTTGAAACTGAAATAACGTCCCTCTATGCATTGAAATCTGCTCTTTCCGATGCAACAAACCGCGTTTAAATATATGGAAGGGTAAGCCAGATAAAGCGTAGAAAAACGATGCATGTTTTAATAAAATTTCAAAAATAGGTACTTTTTACGACCAGTTTTAAGGCATTTAGAAATTGATTTTGAAACTGAAATAACGTCCCTCTATGCATTGAAATCTGCTCTTTCCGATGCAACAAACCGCGTTTAAATATATGGAAGGGTAAGCCAGATAAAGCGTAGAAAAACGATGCATGTTTTAATAAAATTTCAAAAATAGGTACTTTTTACGACCAGTTTTAAGGCATTTAGAAATTGATTTTGAAACTGAAATAACGTCCCTCTATGCATTGAAATCTGCTCTTTCCGATGCAACAAACCGCGTTTAAATATATGGAAGGGTAAGCCAGATAAAGCGTAGAAAAACGATGCATGTTTTAATAAAATTTCAAAAATAGGTACTTTTTACGACCAGTTTTAAGGCATTTAGAAATTGATTTTGAAACTGAAATAACGTCCCTCTATGCATTGAAATCTGCTCTTTCCGATGCAACAAACCGCGTTTAAATATATGGAAGGGTAAGCCAGATAAAGCGTAGAAAAACGATGCATGTTTTAATAAAATTTCAAAAATAGGTACTTTTTACGACCAGTTTTAAGGCATTTAGAAATTGATTTTGAAACTGAAATAACGTCCCTCTATGCATTGAAATCTGCTCTTTCCGATGCAACAAACCGCGTTTAAATATATGGAAGGGTAAGCCAGATAAAGCGTAGAAAAACGATGCATGTTTTAATAAAATTTCAAAAATAGGTACTTTTTACGACCAGTTTTAAGGCATTTAGAAATTGATTTTGAAACTGAAATAACGTCCCTCTATGCATTGAAATCTGCTCTTTCCGATGCAACAAACCGCGTTTAAATATATGGAAGGGTAAGCCAGATAAAGCGTAGAAAAACGATGCATGTTTTAATAAAATTTCAAAAATAGGTACTTTTTACGACCAGTTTTAAGGCATTTAGAAATTGATTTTGAAACTGAAATAACGTCCCTCTATGCATTGAAATCTGCTCTTTCCGATGCAACAAACCGCGTTTAAATATATGGAAGGGTAAGCCAGATAAAGCGTAGAAAAACGATGCATGTTTTAATAAAATTTCAAAAATAGGTACTTTTTACGACCAGTTTTAAGGCATTTAGAAATTGATTTTGAAACTGAAATAACGTCCCTCTATGCATTGAAATCTGCTCTTTCCGATGCAACAAACCGCGTTTAAATATATGGAAGGGTAAGCCAGATAAAGCGTAGAAAAACGATGCATGTTTTAATAAAATTTCAAAAATAGGTACTTTTTACGACCAGTTTTAAGGCATTTAGAAATTGATTTTGAAACTGAAATAACGTCCCTCTATGCATTGAAATCTGCTCTTTCCGATGCAACAAACCGCGTTTAAATATATGGAAGGGTAAGCCAGATAAAGCGTAGAAAAACGATGCATGTTTTAATAAAATTTCAAAAATAGGTACTTTTTACGACCAGTTTTAAGGCATTTAGAAATTGATTTTGAAACTGAAATAACGTCCCTCTATGCATTGAAATCTGCTCTTTCCGATGCAACAAACCGCGTTTAAATATATGGAAGGGTAAGCCAGATAAAGCGTAGAAAAACGATGCATGTTTTAATAAAATTTCAAAAATAGGTACTTTTTACGACCAGTTTTAAGGCATTTAGAAATTGATTTTGAAACTGAAATAACGTCCCTCTATGCATTGAAATCTGCTCTTTCCGATGCAACAAACCGCGTTTAAATATATGGAAGGGTAAGCCAGATAAAGCGTAGAAAAACGATGCATGTTTTAATAAAATTTCAAAAATAGGTACTTTTTACGACCAGTTTTAAGGCATTTAGAAATTGATTTTGAAACTGAAATAACGTCCCTCTATGCATTGAAATCTGCTCTTTCCGATGCAACAAACCGCGTTTAAATATATGGAAGGGTAAGCCAGATAAAGCGTAGAAAAACGATGCATGTTTTAATAAAATTTCAAAAATAGGTACTTTTTACGACCAGTTTTAAGGCATTTAGAAATTGATTTTGAAACTGAAATAACGTCCCTCTATGCATTGAAATCTGCTCTTTCCGATGCAACAAACCGCGTTTAAATATATGGAAGGGTAAGCCAGATAAAGCGTAGAAAAACGATGCATGTTTTAATAAAATTTCAAAAATAGGTACTTTTTACGACCAGTTTTAAGGCATTTAGAAATTGATTTTGAAACTGAAATAACGTCCCTCTATGCATTGAAATCTGCTCTTTCCGATGCAACAAACCGCGTTTAAATATATGGAAGGGTAAGCCAGATAAAGCGTAGAAAAACGATGCATGCTTTAATAAAATTTCAAAAATAGGTACTTTTTACGACCAGTTTTAAGGCATTTAGAAATTGATTTTGAAACTGAAATAACGTCCCTCTATGCACTGAAATCTGCTCTTTCCGATGCAACAAACTGCGTTTAAATATATGGAAGGGTAAGCCAGATAAAGCGTAGAAAAACGATGCATGTTTTAATAAAATTTCAAAAATAGGTACTCTTTACGACCAGTTTTAAGGAATTTAGAAAATGATTTTGAAACTGAAATAACGTCCCTCTATGCATTGAAATCTGCTCTTTCCGATGCAACAAACCGCGTTTAAATATATGGAAGGGTAAGCCAGATAAAGCGTAGAAAAACGATGCATGTTTTAATAAAATTTCAAAAATAGGTACTTTTTACGACCAGTTTTAAGGCATTTAGAAATTGATTTTGAAACTGAAATAACGTCCCTCTATGCATTGAAATCTGCTCTTTCCGATGCAACAAACCGCGTTTAAATATATGGAAGGGTAAGCCAGATAAAGCGTAGAAAAACGATGCATGTTTTAATAAAATTTCAAAAATAGGTACTTTTTACGACCAGTTTTAAGGCATTTAGAAATTGATTTTGAAACTGAAATAACGTCCCTCTATGCATTGAAATCTGCTCTTTCCGATGCAACAAACCGCGTTTAAATATATGGAAGGGTAAGCCAGATAAAGCGTAGAAAAACGATGCATGTTTTAATAAAATTTCAAAAATAGGTACTTTTTACGACCAGTTTTAAGGCATTTAGAAATTGATTTTGAAACTGAAATAACGTCCCTCTATGCATTGAAATCTGCTCTTTCCGATGCAACAAACCGCGTTTAAATATATGGAAGGGTAAACCAGATAAAGCGTAGAAAAACGATGCATGTTTTAATAAAATTTCAAAAATAGGTACTTTTTACGACCAGTTTTAAGGCATTTAGAAATTGATTTTGAAACTGAAATAACGTCCCTCTATGCATTGAAATCTGCTCTTTCCGATGCAACAAACCGCGTTTAAATATATGGAAGGGTAAGCCAGATAAAGCGTAGAAAAACGATGCATGTTTTAATAAAATTTCAAAAATAGGTACTTTTTACGACCAGTTTTAAGGCATTTAGAAATTGATTTTGAAACTGAAATAACGTCCCTCTATGCATTGAAATCTGCTCTTTCCGATGCAACAAACCGCGTTTAAATATATGGAAGGGTAAGCCAGATAAAGCGTAGAAAAACGATGCATGTTTTAATAAAATTTCAAAAATAGGTACTTTTTACGACCAGTTTTAAGGCATTTAGAAATTGATTTTGAAACTGAAATAACGTCCCTCTATGCATTGAAATCTGCTCTTTCCGATGCAACAAACCGCGTTTAAATATATGGAAGGGTGAGCCAGATAAAGCGTAGAAAAACGATGCATGTTTTAATAAAATTTCAAAAATAGGTACTTTTTACGACCAGTTTTAAGGCATTTAGAAATTGATTTTGAAACTGAAATAACGTCCCTCTATGCATTGAAATCTGCTCTTTCCGATGCAACAAACCGCGTTTAAATATATGGAAGGGTAAGCCAGATAAAGCGTAGAAAAACGATGCATGTTTTAATAAAATTTCAAAAATAGGTACTTTTTACGACCAGTTTTAAGGCATTTAGAAATTGATTTTGAAACTGAAATAACGTCCCTCTATGCATTGAAATCTGCTCTTTCCGATGCAACAAACCGCGTTTAAATATATGGAAGGGTAAGCCAGATAAAGCGTAGAAAAACGATGCATGTTTTAATAAAATTTCAAAAATAGGTACTTTTTACGACCAGTTTTAAGGCATTTAGAAATTGATTTTGAAACTGAAATAACGTCCCTCTATGCATTGAAATCTGCTCTTTCCGATGCAACAAACCGCGTTTAAATATATGGAAGGGTAAGCCAGATAAAGCGTAGAAAAACGATGCATGTTTTAATAAAATTTCAAAAATAGGTACTTTTTACGACCAGTTTTAAGGCATTTACAAATTGATTTTGAAACTGAAATAACGTCCCTCTATGCATTGAAATCTGCTCTTTCCGATGCAACAAACCGCGTTTAAATATATGGAAGGGTAAGCCAGATAAAGCGTAGAAAAACGATGCATGTTTTAATAAAATTTCAAAAATAGGTACTTTTTACGACCAGTTTTAAGGCATTTAGAAATTGATTTTGAAACTGAAATAACGTCCCTCTATGCATTGAAATCTGCTCTTTCCGATGCAACAAACCGCGTTTAAATATATGGAAGGGTAAGCCAGATAAAGCGTAGAAAAACGATGCATGTTTTAATAAAATTTCAAAAATAGGTACTTTTTACGACCAGTTTTAAGGCATTTAGAAATTGATTTTGAAACTGAAATAACGTCCCTCTATGCATTGAAATCTGCTCTTTCCGATGCAACAAACCGCGTTTAAATATATGGAAGGGTAAGCCAGATAAAGCGTAGAAAAACGATGCATGTTTTAATAAAATTTCAAAAATAGGTACTTTTTACGACCAGTTTTAAGGCATTTAGAAATTGATTTTGAAACTGAAATAACGTCCCTCTATGCATTGAAATCTGCTCTTTCCGATGCAACAAACCGCGTTTAAATATATGGAAGGGTAAGCCAGATAAAGCGTAGAAAAACGATGCATGCTTTAATAAAATTTCAAAAATAGGTACTTTTTACGACCAGTTTTAAGGCATTTAGAAATTGATTTTGAAACTGAAATAACGTCCCTCTATGCACTGAAATCTGCTCTTTCCGATGCAACAAACTGCGTTTAAATATATGGAAGGGTAAGCCAGATAAAGCGTAGAAAAACGATGCATGTTTTAATAAAATTTCAAAAATAGGTACTCTTTACGACCAGTTTTAAGGAATTTAGAAATTGATTTTGAAACTGAAATAACGTCCCTCTATGCATTGAAATCTGCTCTTTCCGATGCAACAAACCGCGTTTAAATATATGGAAGGGTAAGCCAGATAAAGCGTAGAAAAACGATGCATGTTTTAATAAAATTTCAAAAATAGGTACTTTTTACGACCAGTTTTAAGGCATTTAGAAATTGATTTTGAAACTGAAATAACGTCCCTCTATGCATTGAAATCTGCTCTTTCCGATGCAACAAACCGCGTTTAAATATATGGAAGGGTAAGCCAGATAAAGCGTAGAAAAACGATGCATGTTTTAATAAAATTTCAAAAATAGGTACTTTTTACGACCAGTTTTAAGGCATTTAGAAATTGATTTTGAAACTGAAATAACGTCCCTCTATGCATTGAAATCTGCTCTTTCCGATGCAACAAACCGCGTTTAAATATATGGAAGGGTAAGCCAGATAAAGCGTAGAAAAACGATGCATGTTTTAATAAAATTTCAAAAATAGGTACTTTTTACGACCAGTTTTAAGGCATTTAGAAATTGATTTTGAAACTGAAATAACGTCCCTCTATGCATTGAAATCTGCTCTTTCCGATGCAACAAACCGCGTTTAAATATATGGAAGGGTAAGCCAGATAAAGCGTAGAAAAACGATGCATGTTTTAATAAAATTTCAAAAATAGGTACTTTTTACGACCAGTTTTAAGGCATTTAGAAATTGATTTTGAAACTGAAATAACGTCCCTCTATGCATTGAAATCTGCTCTTTCCGATGCAACAAACCGCGTTTAAATATATGGAAGGGTAAGCCAGATAAAGCGTAGAAAAACGATGCATGTTTTAATAAAATTTCAAAAATAGGTACTTTTTACGACCAGTTTTAAGGCATTTAGAAATTGATTTTGAAACTGAAATAACGTCCCTCTATGCATTGAAATCTGCTCTTTCCGATGCAACAAACCGCGTTTAAATATATGGAAGGGTAAGCCAGATAAAGCGTAGAAAAACGATGCATGTTTTAATAAAATTTCAAAAATAGGTACTTTTTACGACCAGTTTTAAGGCATTTAGAAATTGATTTTGAAACTGAAATAACGTCCCTCTATGCATTGAAATCTGCTCTTTCCGATGCAACAAACCGCGTTTAAATATATGGAAGGGTAAGCCAGATAAAGCGTAGAAAAACGATGCATGTTTTAATAAAATTTCAAAAATAGGTACTTTTTACGACCAGTTTTAAGGCATTTAGAAATTGATTTTGAAACTGAAATAACGTCCCTCTATGCATTGAAATCTGCTCTTTCCGATGCAACAAACCGCGTTTAAATATATGGAAGGGTAAGCCAGATAAAGCGTAGAAAAACGATGCATGTTTTAATAAAATTTCAAAAATAGGTACTTTTTACGACCAGTTTTAAGGCATTTAGAAATTGATTTTGAAACTGAAATAACGTCCCTCTATGCATTGAAATCTGCTCTTTCCGATGCAACAAACCGCGTTTAAATATATGGAAGGGTAAGCCAGATAAAGCGTAGAAAAACGATGCATGTTTTAATAAAATTTCAAAAATAGGTACTTTTTACGACCAGTTTTAAGGCATTTAGAAATTGATTTTGAAACTGAAATAACGTCCCTCTATGCATTGAAATCTGCTCTTTCCGATGCAACAAACCGCGTTTAAATATATGGAAGGGTAAGCCAGATAAAGCGTAGAAAAACGATGCATGTTTTAATAAAATTTCAAAAATAGGTACTTTTTACGACCAGTTTTAAGGCATTTAGAAATTGATTTTGAAACTGAAATAACGTCCCTCTATGCATTGAAATCTGCTCTTTCCGATGCAACAAACCGCGTTTAAATATATGGAAGGGTAAGCCAGATAAAGCGTAGAAAAACGATGCATGCTTTAATAAAATTTCAAAAATAGGTACTTTTTACGACCAGTTTTAAGGCATTTAGAAATTGATTTTGAAACTGAAATAACGTCCCTCTATGCACTGAAATCTGCTCTTTCCGATGCAACAAACTGCGTTTAAATATATGGAAGGGTAAGCCAGATAAAGCGTAGAAAAACGATGCATGTTTTAATAAAATTTCAAAAATAGGTACTCTTTACGACCAGTTTTAAGGAATTTAGAAATTGATTTTGAAACTGAAATAACGTCCCTCTATGCATTGAAATCTGCTCTTTCCGATGCAACAAACCGCGTTTAAATATATGGAAGGGTAAGCCAGATAAAGCGTAGAAAAACGATGCATGTTTTAATAAAATTTCAAAAATAGGTACTTTTTACGACCAGTTTTAAGGCATTTAGAAATTGATTTTGAAACTGAAATAACGTCCCTCTATGCATTGAAATCTGCTCTTTCCGATGCAACAAACCGCGTTTAAATATATGGAAGGGTAAGCCAGATAAAGCGTAGAAAAACGATGCATGTTTTAATAAAATTTCAAAAATAGGTACTTTTTACGACCAGTTTTAAGGCATTTAGAAATTGATTTTGAAACTGAAATAACGTCCCTCTATGCATTGAAATCTGCTCTTTCCGATGCAACAAACCGCGTTTAAATATATGGAAGGGTAAGCCAGATAAAGCGTAGAAAAACGATGCATGTTTTAATAAAATTTCAAAAATAGGTACTTTTTACGACCAGTTTTAAGGCATTTAGAAATTGATTTTGAAACTGAAATAACGTCCCTCTATGCATTGAAATCTGCTCTTTCCGATGCAACAAACCGCGTTTAAATATATGGAAGGGTAAGCCAGATAAAGCGTAGAAAAACGATGCATGTTTTAATAAAATTTCAAAAATAGGTACTTTTTACGACCAGTTTTAAGGCATTTAGAAATTGATTTTGAAACTGAAATAACGTCCCTCTATGCATTGAAATCTGCTCTTTCCGATGCAACAAACCGCGTTTAAATATATGGAAGGGTAAGCCAGATAAAGCGTAGAAAAACGATGCATGTTTTAATAAAATTTCAAAAATAGGTACTTTTTACGACCAGTTTTAAGGCATTTAGAAATTGATTTTGAAACTGAAATAACGTCCCTCTATGCACTGAAATCTGCTCTTTCCGATGCAACAAACTGCGTTTAAATATATGGAAGGGTAAGCCAGATAAAGCGTAGAAAAACGATGCATGTTTTAATAAAATTTCAAAAATAGGTACTCTTTACGACCAGTTTTAAGGAATTTAGAAATTGATTTTGAAACTGAAATAACGTCCCTCTATGCATTGAAATCTGCTCTTTCCGATGCAACAAACCGCGTTTAAATATATGGAAGGGTAAGCCAGATAAAGCGTAGAAAAACGATGCATGTTTTAATAAAATTTCAAAAATAGGTACTTTTTACGACCAGTTTTAAGGCATTTAGAAATTGATTTTGAAACTGAAATAACGTCCCTCTATGCATTGAAATCTGCTCTTTCCGATGCAACAAACCGCGTTTAAATATATGGAAGGGTAAGCCAGATAAAGCGTAGAAAAACGATGCATGTTTTAATAAAATTTCAAAAATAGGTACTTTTTACGACCAGTTTTAAGGCATTTAGAAATTGATTTTGAAACTGAAATAACGTCCCTCTATGCATTGAAATCTGCTCTTTCCGATGCAACAAACCGCGTTTAAATATATGGAAGGGTAAGCCAGATAAAGCGTAGAAAAACGATGCATGTTTTAATAAAATTTCAAAAATAGGTACTTTTTACGATCAGTTTTAAGGCATTTAGAAATTGATTTTGAAACTGAAATAACGTCCCTCTATGCATTGAAATCTGCTCTTTCCGATGCAACAAACCGCGTTTAAATATATGGAAGGGTAAGCCAGATAAAGCGTAGAAAAACGATGCATGTTTTAATAAAATTTCAAAAATAGGTACTTTTTACGATCAGTTTTAAGGCATTTAGAAATTGATTTTGAAACTGAAATAACGTCCCTCTATGCATTGAAATCTGCTCTTTCCGATGCAACAAACCGCGTTTAAATATATGGAAGGGTAAGCCAGATAAAGCGTAGAAAAACGATGCATGTTTTAATAAAATTTCAAAAATAGGTACTTTTTACGATCAGTTTTAAGGCATTTAGAAATTGATTTTGAAACTGAAATAACGTCCCTCTATGCATTGAAATCTGCTCTTTCCGATGCAACAAACCGCGTTTAAATATATGGAAGGGTAAGCCAGATAAAGCGTAGAAAAACGATGCATGTTTTAATAAAATTTCAAAAATAGGTACTTTTTACGATCAGTTTTAAGGCATTTAGAAATTGATTTTGAAACTGAAATAACGTCCCTCTATGCATTGAAATCTGCTCTTTCCGATGCAACAAACCGCGTTTAAATATATGGAAGGGTAAGCCAGATAAAGCGTAGAAAAACGATGCATGTTTTAATAAAATTTCAAAAATAGGTACTTTTTACGATCAGTTTTAAGGCATTTAGAAATTGATTTTGAAACTGAAATAACGTCCCTCTATGCATTGAAATCTGCTCTTTCCGATGCAACAAACCGCGTTTAAATATATGGAAGGGTAAGCCAGATAAAGCGTAGAAAAACGATGCATGTTTTAATAAAATTTCAAAAATAGGTACTTTTTACGATCAGTTTTAAGGCATTTAGAAATTGATTTTGAAACTGAAATAACGTCCCTCTATGCATTGAAATCTGCTCTTTCCGATGCAACAAACCGCGTTTAAATATATGGAAGGGTAAGCCAGATAAAGCGTAGAAAAACGATGCATGTTTTAATAAAATTTCAAAAATAGGTACTTTTTACGACCAGTTTTAAGGCATTTAGAAATTGATTTTGAAACTGAAATAACGTCCCTCTATGCATTGAAATCTGCTCTTTCCGATGCAACAAACCGCGTTTAAATATATGGAAGGGTAAGCCAGATAAAGCGTAGAAAAACGATGCATGTTTTAATAAAATTTCAAAAATAGGTACTTTTTACGACCAGTTTTAAGGCATTTAGAAATTGATTTTGAAACTGAAATAACGTCCCTCTATGCATTGAAATCTGCTCTTTCCGATGCAACAAACCGCGTTTAAATATATGGAAGGGTAAGCCAGATAAAGCGTAGAAAAACGATGCATGTTTTAATAAAATTTCAAAAATAGGTACTTTTTACGACCAGTTTTAAGGCATTTAGAAATTGATTTTGAAACTGAAATAACGTCCCTCTATGCATTGAAATCTGCTCTTTCCGATGCAACAAACCGCGTTTAAATATATGGAAGGGTAAGCCAGATAAAGCGTAGAAAAACGATGCATGTTTTAATAAAATTTCAAAAATAGGTACTTTTTACGACCAGTTTTAAGGCATTTAGAAATTGATTTTGAAACTGAAATAACGTCCCTCTATGCATTGAAATCTGCTCTTTCCGATGCAACAAACCGCGTTTAAATATATGGAAGGGTAAGCCAGATAAAGCGTAGAAAAACGATGCATGTTTTAATAAAATTTCAAAAATAGGTACTCTTTACGACCAGTTTTAAGGAATTTAGAAATTGATTTTGAAACTGAAATAACGTCCCTCTATGCATTGAAATCTGCTCTTTCCGATGCAACAAACCGCGTTTAAATATATGGAAGGGTAAGCCAGATAAAGCGTAGAAAAACGATGCATGTTTTAATAAAATTTCAAAAATAGGTACTTTTTACGACCAGTTTTAAGGCATTTAGAAATTGATTTTGAAACTGAAATAACGTCCCTCTATGCATTGAAATCTGCTCTTTCCGATGCAACAAACCGCGTTTAAATATATGGAAGGGTAAGCCAGATAAAGCGTAGAAAAACGATGCATGTTTTAATAAAATTTCAAAAATAGGTACTTTTTACGACCAGTTTTAAGGCATTTAGAAATTGATTTTGAAACTGAAATAACGTCCCTCTATGCATTGAAATCTGCTCTTTCCGATGCAACAAACCGCGTTTAAATATATGGAAGGGTAAGCCAGATAAAGCGTAGAAAAACGATGCATGTTTTAATAAAATTTCAAAAATAGGTACTTTTTACGACCAGTTTTAAGGCATTTAGAAATTGATTTTGAAACTGAAATAACGTCCCTCTATGCATTGAAATCTGCTCTTTCCGATGCAACAAACCGCGTTTAAATATATGGAAGGGTAAGCCAGATAAAGCGTAGAAAAACGATGCATGTTTTAATAAAATTTCAAAAATAGGTACTTTTTACGACCAGTTTTAAGGCATTTAGAAATTGATTTTGAAACTGAAATAACGTCCCTCTATGCATTGAAATCTGCTCTTTCCGATGCAACAAACCGCGTTTAAATATATGGAAGGGTAAGCCAGATAAAGCGTAGAAAAACGATGCATGTTTTAATAAAATTTCAAAAATAGGTACTTTTTACGATCAGTTTTAAGGCATTTAGAAATTGATTTTGAAACTGAAATAACGTCCCTCTATGCATTGAAATCTGCTCTTTCCGATGCAACAAACCGCGTTTAAATATATGGAAGGGTAAGCCAGATAAAGCGTAGAAAAACGATGCATGTTTTAATAAAATTTCAAAAATAGGTACTTTTTACGACCAGTTTTAAGGCATTTAGAAATTGATTTTGAAACTGAAATAACGTCCCTCTATGCATTGAAATCTGCTCTTTCCGATGCAACAAACCGCGTTTAAATATATGGAAGGGTAAGCCAGATAAAGCGTAGAAAAACGATGCATGTTTTAATAAAATTTCAAAAATAGGTACTCTTTACGACCAGTTTTAAGGCATTTAGAAATTGATTTTGAAACTGAAATAACGTCCCTCTATGCATTGAAATCTGCTCTTTCCGATGCAACAAACCGCGTTTAAATATATGGAAGGGTAAGCCAGATAAAGCGTAGAAAAACGATGCATGTTTTAATAAAATTTCAAAAATAGGTACTTTTTACGACCAGTTTTAAGGCATTTAGAAATTGATTTTGAAACTGAAATAACGTCCCTCTATGCATTGAAATCTGCTCTTTCCGATGCAACAAACTGCGTTTAAATATATGGAAGGGTAAGCCAGATAAAGCGTAGAAAAACGATGCATGTTTTAATAAAATTTCAAAAATAGGTACTCTTTACGACCAGTTTTAAGGAATTTAGAAATTGATTTTGAAACTGAAATAACGTCCCTCTATGCATTGAAATCTGCTCTTTCCGATGCAACAAACCGCGTTTAAATATATGGAAGGGTAAGCCAGATAAAGCGTAGAAAAACGATGCATGTTTTAATAAAATTTCAAAAATAGGTACTTTTTACGACCAGTTTTAAGGCATTTAGAAATTGATTTTGAAACTGAAATAACGTCCCTCTATGCATTGAAATCTGCTCTTTCCGATGCAACAAACCGCGTTTAAATATATGGAAGGGTAAGCCAGATAAAGCGTAGAAAAACGATGCATGTTTTAATAAAATTTCAAAAATAGGTACTTTTTACGACCAGTTTTAAGGCATTTAGAAATTGATTTTGAAACTGAAATAACGTCCCTCTATGCATTGAAATCTGCTCTTTCCGATGCAACAAACCGCGTTTAAATATATGGAAGGGTAAGCCAGATAAAGCGTAGAAAAACGATGCATGTTTTAATAAAATTTCAAAAATAGGTACTTTTTACGACCAGTTTTAAGGCATTTAGAAATTGATTTTGAAACTGAAATAACGTCCCTCTATGCATTGAAATCTGCTCTTTCCGATGCAACAAACCGCGTTTAAATATATGGAAGGGTAAGCCAGATAAAGCGTAGAAAAACGATGCATGTTTTAATAAAATTTCAAAAATAGGTACTTTTTACGACCAGTTTTAAGGCATTTAGAAATTGATTTTGAAACTGAAATAACGTCCCTCTATGCATTGAAATCTGCTCTTTCCGATGCAACAAACCGCGTTTAAATATATGGAAGGGTAAGCCAGATAAAGCGTAGAAAAACGATGCATGTTTTAATAAAATTTCAAAAATAGGTACTTTTTACGACCAGTTTTAAGGCATTTAGAAATTGATTTTGAAACTGAAATAACGTCCCTCTATGCATTGAAATCTGCTCTTTCCGATGCAACAAACCGCGTTTAAATATATGGAAGGGTAAGCCAGATAAAGCGTAGAAAAACGATGCATGTTTTAATAAAATTTCAAAAATAGGTACTTTTTACGACCAGTTTTAAGGCATTTAGAAATTGATTTTGAAACTGAAATAACGTCCCTCTATGCATTGAAATCTGCTCTTTCCGATGCAACAAACCGCGTTTAAATATATGGAAGGGTAAGCCAGATAAAGCGTAGAAAAACGATGCATGTTTTAATAAAATTTCAAAAATAGGTACTTTTTACGACCAGTTTTAAGGCATTTAGAAATTGATTTTGAAACTGAAATAACGTCCCTCTATGCATTGAAATCTGCTCTTTCCGATGCAACAAACCGCGTTTAAATATATGGAAGGGTAAGCCAGATAAAGCGTAGAAAAACGATGCATGTTTTAATAAAATTTCAAAAATAGGTACTTTTTACGACCAGTTTTAAGGCATTTAGAAATTGATTTTGAAACTGAAATAACGTCCCTCTATGCATTGAAATCTGCTCTTTCCGATGCAACAAACCGCGTTTAAATATATGGAAGGGTAAGCCAGATAAAGCGTAGAAAAACGATGCATGTTTTAATAAAATTTCAAAAATAGGTACTTTTTACGACCAGTTTTAAGGCATTTAGAAATTGATTTTGAAACTGAAATAACGTCCCTCTATGCATTGAAATCTGCTCTTTCCGATGCAACAAACCGCGTTTAAATATATGGAAGGGTAAGCCAGATAAAGCGTAGAAAAACGATGCATGTTTTAATAAAATTTCAAAAATAGGTACTTTTTACGACCAGTTTTAAGGCATTTAGAAATTGATTTTGAAACTGAAATAACGTCCCTCTATGCATTGAAATCTGCTCTTTCCGATGCAACAAACCGCGTTTAAATATATGGAAGGGTAAGCCAGATAAAGCGTAGAAAAACGATGCATGTTTTAATAAAATTTCAAAAATAGGTACTTTTTACGACCAGTTTTAAGGCATTTAGAAATTGATTTTGAAACTGAAATAACGTCCCTCTATGCATTGAAATCTGCTCTTTCCGATGCAACAAACCGCGTTTAAATATATGGAAGGGTAAGCCAGATAAAGCGTAGAAAAACGATGCATGTTTTAATAAAATTTCAAAAATAGGTACTTTTTACGACCAGTTTTAAGGCATTTAGAAATTGATTTTGAAACTGAAATAACGTCCCTCTATGCATTGAAATCTGCTCTTTCCGATGCAACAAACCGCGTTTAAATATATGGAAGGGTAAGCCAGATAAAGCGTAGAAAAACGATGCATGTTTTAATAAAATTTCAAAAATAGGTACTTTTTACGACCAGTTTTAAGGCATTTAGAAATTGATTTTGAAACTGAAATAACGTCCCTCTATGCATTGAAATCTGCTCTTTCCGATGCAACAAACCGCGTTTAAATATATGGAAGGGTAAGCCAGATAAAGCGTAGAAAAACGATGCATGTTTTAATAAAATTTCAAAAATAGGTACTTTTTACGACCAGTTTTAAGGCATTTAGAAATTGATTTTGAAACTGAAATAACGTCCCTCTATGCATTGAAATCTGCTCTTTCCGATGCAACAAACCGCGTTTAAATATATGGAAGGGTAAGCCAGATAAAGCGTAGAAAAACGATGCATGTTTTAATAAAATTTCAAAAATAGGTACTTTTTACGACCAGTTTTAAGGCATTTAGAAATTGATTTTGAAACTGAAATAACGTCCCTCTATGCATTGAAATCTGCTCTTTCCGATGCAACAAACCGCGTTTAAATATATGGAAGGGTAAGCCAGATAAAGCGTAGAAAAACGATGCATGTTTTAATAAAATTTCAAAAATAGGTACTTTTTACGACCAGTTTTAAGGCATTTAGAAATTGATTTTGAAACTGAAATAACGTCCCTCTATGCATTGAAATCTGCTCTTTCCGATGCAACAAACCGCGTTTAAATATATGGAAGGGTAAGCCAGATAAAGCGTAGAAAAACGATGCATGTTTTAATAAAATTTCAAAAATAGGTACTTTTTACGACCAGTTTTAAGGCATTTAGAAATTGATTTTGAAACTGAAATAACGTCCCTCTATGCATTGAAATCTGCTCTTTCCGATGCAACAAACCGCGTTTAAATATATGGAAGGGTAAGCCAGATAAAGCGTAGAAAAACGATGCATGTTTTAATAAAATTTCAAAAATAGGTACTTTTTACGACCAGTTTTAAGGCATTTAGAAATTGATTTTGAAACTGAAATAACGTCCCTCTATGCATTGAAATCTGCTCTTTCCGATGCAACAAACCGCGTTTAAATATATGGAAGGGTAAGCCAGATAAAGCGTAGAAAAACGATGCATGTTTTAATAAAATTTCAAAAATAGGTACTTTTTACGACCAGTTTTAAGGCATTTAGAAATTGATTTTGAAACTGAAATAACGTCCCTCTATGCATTGAAATCTGCTCTTTCCGATGCAACAAACCGCGTTTAAATATATGGAAGGGTAAGCCAGATAAAGCGTAGAAAAACGATGCATGTTTTAATAAAATTTCAAAAATAGGTACTTTTTACGACCAGTTTTAAGGCATTTAGAAATTGATTTTGAAACTGAAATAACGTCCCTCTATGCATTGAAATCTGCTCTTTCCGATGCAACAAACCGCGTTTAAATATATGGAAGGGTAAGCCAGATAAAGCGTAGAAAAACGATGCATGTTTTAATAAAATTTCAAAAATAGGTACTTTTTACGACCAGTTTTAAGGCATTTAGAAATTGATTTTGAAACTGAAATAACGTCCCTCTATGCATTGAAATCTGCTCTTTCCGATGCAACAAACCGCGTTTAAATATATGGAAGGGTAAGCCAGATAAAGCGTAGAAAAACGATGCATGTTTTAATAAAATTTCAAAAATAGGTACTTTTTACGACCAGTTTTAAGGCATTTAGAAATTGATTTTGAAACTGAAATAACGTCCCTCTATGCATTGAAATCTGCTCTTTCCGATGCAACAAACCGCGTTTAAATATATGGAAGGGTAAGCCAGATAAAGCGTAGAAAAACGATGCATGTTTTAATAAAATTTCAAAAATAGGTACTTTTTACGACCAGTTTTAAGGCATTTAGAAATTGATTTTGAAACTGAAATAACGTCCCTCTATGCATTGAAATCTGCTCTTTCCGATGCAACAAACCGCGTTTAAATATATGGAAGGGTAAGCCAGATAAAGCGTAGAAAAACGATGCATGTTTTAATAAAATTTCAAAAATAGGTACTTTTTACGACCAGTTTTAAGGCATTTAGAAATTGATTTTGAAACTGAAATAACGTCCCTCTATGCATTGAAATCTGCTCTTTCCGATGCAACAAACCGCGTTTAAATATATGGAAGGGTAAGCCAGATAAAGCGTAGAAAAACGATGCATGTTTTAATAAAATTTCAAAAATAGGTACTTTTTACGACCAGTTTTAAGGCATTTAGAAATTGATTTTGAAACTGAAATAACGTCCCTCTATGCATTGAAATCTGCTCTTTCCGATGCAACAAACCGCGTTTAAATATATGGAAGGGTAAGCCAGATAAAGCGTAGAAAAACGATGCATGTTTTAATAAAATTTCAAAAATAGGTACTTTTTACGACCAGTTTTAAGGCATTTAGAAATTGATTTTGAAACTGAAATAACGTCCCTCTATGCATTGAAATCTGCTCTTTCCGATGCAACAAACCGCGTTTAAATATATGGAAGGGTAAGCCAGATAAAGCGTAGAAAAACGATGCATGTTTTAATAAAATTTCAAAAATAGGTACTTTTTACGACCAGTTTTAAGGCATTTAGAAATTGATTTTGAAACTGAAATAACGTCCCTCTATGCATTGAAATCTGCTCTTTCCGATGCAACAAACCGCGTTTAAATATATGGAAGGGTAAGCCAGATAAAGCGTAGAAAAACGATGCATGTTTTAATAAAATTTCAAAAATAGGTACTTTTTACGACCAGTTTTAAGGCATTTAGAAATTGATTTTGAAACTGAAATAACGTCCCTCTATGCATTGAAATCTGCTCTTTCCGATGCAACAAACCGCGTTTAAATATATGGAAGGGTAAGCCAGATAAAGCGTAGAAAAACGATGCATGTTTTAATAAAATTTCAAAAATAGGTACTTTTTACGACCAGTTTTAAGGCATTTAGAAATTGATTTTGAAACTGAAATAACGTCCCTCTATGCATTGAAATCTGCTCTTTCCGATGCAACAAACCGCGTTTAAATATATGGAAGGGTAAGCCAGATAAAGCGTAGAAAAACGATGCATGTTTTAATAAAATTTCAAAAATAGGTACTTTTTACGACCAGTTTTAAGGCATTTAGAAATTGATTTTGAAACTGAAATAACGTCCCTCTATGCATTGAAATCTGCTCTTTCCGATGCAACAAACCGCGTTTAAATATATGGAAGGGTAAGCCAGATAAAGCGTAGAAAAACGATGCATGTTTTAATAAAATTTCAAAAATAGGTACTTTTTACGACCAGTTTTAAGGCATTTAGAAATTGATTTTGAAACTGAAATAACGTCCCTCTATGCATTGAAATCTGCTCTTTCCGATGCAACAAACCGCGTTTAAATATATGGAAGGGTAAGCCAGATAAAGCGTAGAAAAACGATGCATGTTTTAATAAAATTTCAAAAATAGGTACTTTTTACGACCAGTTTTAAGGCATTTAGAAATTGATTTTGAAACTGAAATAACGTCCCTCTATGCATTGAAATCTGCTCTTTCCGATGCAACAAACCGCGTTTAAATATATGGAAGGGTAAGCCAGATAAAGCGTAGAAAAACGATGCATGTTTTAATAAAATTTCAAAAATAGGTACTTTTTACGACGGTCAGTTTTAAGGCATTTAGAAATTGATTTTGAAACTGAAATAACGTCCCTCTATGCATTGAAATCTGCTCTTTCCGATGCAACAAACCGCGTTTAAATATATGGAAGGGTAAGCCAGATAAAGCGTAGAAAAACGATGCATGTTTTAATAAAATTTCAAAAATAGGTACTTTTTACGACCAGTTTTAAGGCATTTAGAAATTGATTTTGAAACTGAAATAACGTCCCTCTATGCATTGAAATCTGCTCTTTCCGATGCAACAAACCGCGTTTAAATATATGGAAGGGTAAGCCAGATAAAGCGTAGAAAAACGATGCATGTTTTAATAAAATTTCAAAAATAGGTACTTTTTACGACCAGTTTTAAGGCATTTAGAAATTGATTTTGAAACTGAAATAACGTCCCTCTATGCATTGAAATCTGCTCTTTCCGATGCAACAAACCGCGTTTAAATATATGGAAGGGTAAGCCAGATAAAGCGTAGAAAAACGATGCATGTTTTAATAAAATTTCAAAAATAGGTACTTTTTACGACCAGTTTTAAGGCATTTAGAAATTGATTTTGAAACTGAAATAACGTCCCTCTATGCATTGAAATCTGCTCTTTCCGATGCAACAAACCGCGTTTAAATATATGGAAGGGTAAGCCAGATAAAGCGTAGAAAAACGATGCATGTTTTAATAAAATTTCAAAAATAGGTACTTTTTACGACCAGTTTTAAGGCATTTAGAAATTGATTTTGAAACTGAAATAACGTCCCTCTATGCATTGAAATCTGCTCTTTCCGATGCAACAAACCGCGTTTAAATATATGGAAGGGTAAGCCAGATAAAGCGTAGAAAAACGATGCATGTTTTAATAAAATTTCAAAAATAGGTACTTTTTACGATCAGTTTTAAGGCATTTAGAAATTGATTTTGAAACTGAAATAACGTCCCTCTATGCATTGAAATCTGCTCTTTCCGATGCAACAAACCGCGTTTAAATATATGGAAGGGTAAGCCAGATAAAGCGTAGAAAAACGATGCATGTTTTAATAAAATTTCAAAAATAGGTACTTTTTACGACCAGTTTTAAGGCATTTAGAAATTGATTTTGAAACTGAAATAACGTCCCTCTATGCATTGAAATCTGCTCTTTCCGATGCAACAAACCGCGTTTAAATATATGGAAGGGTAAGCCAGATAAAGCGTAGAAAAACGATGCATGTTTTAATAAAATTTCAAAAATAGGTACTTTTTACGACCAGTTTTAAGGCATTTAGAAATTGATTTTGAAACTGAAATAACGTCCCTCTATGCATTGAAATCTGCTCTTTCCGATGCAACAAACCGCGTTTAAATATATGGAAGGGTAAGCCAGATAAAGCGTAGAAAAACGATGCATGTTTTAATAAAATTTCAAAAATAGGTACTTTTTACGACCAGTTTTAAGGCATTTAGAAATTGATTTTGAAACTGAAATAACGTCCCTCTATGCATTGAAATCTGCTCTTTCCGATGCAACAAACCGCGTTTAAATATATGGAAGGGTAAGCCAGATAAAGCGTAGAAAAACGATGCATGTTTTAATAAAATTTCAAAAATAGGTACTTTTTACGACCAGTTTTAAGGCATTTAGAAATTGATTTTGAAACTGAAATAACGTCCCTCTATGCATTGAAATCTGCTCTTTCCGATGCAACAAACCGCGTTTAAATATATGGAAGGGTAAGCCAGATAAAGCGTAGAAAAACGATGCATGTTTTAATAAAATTTCAAAAATAGGTACTTTTTACGACCAGTTTTAAGGCATTTAGAAATTGATTTTGAAACTGAAATAACGTCCCTCTATGCATTGAAATCTGCTCTTTCCGATGCAACAAACCGCGTTTAAATATATGGAAGGGTAAGCCAGATAAAGCGTAGAAAAACGATGCATGTTTTAATAAAATTTCAAAAATAGGTACTTTTTACGACCAGTTTTAAGGCATTTAGAAATTGATTTTGAAACTGAAATAACGTCCCTCTATGCATTGAAATCTGCTCTTTCCGATGCAACAAACCGCGTTTAAATATATGGAAGGGTAAGCCAGATAAAGCGTAGAAAAACGATGCATGTTTTAATAAAATTTCAAAAATAGGTACTTTTTACGACCAGTTTTAAGGCATTTAGAAATTGATTTTGAAACTGAAATAACGTCCCTCTATGCATTGAAATCTGCTCTTTCCGATGCAACAAACCGCGTTTAAATATATGGAAGGGTAAGCCAGATAAAGCGTAGAAAAACGATGCATGTTTTAATAAAATTTCAAAAATAGGTACTTTTTACGACCAGTTTTAAGGCATTTAGAAATTGATTTTGAAACTGAAATAACGTCCCTCTATGCATTGAAATCTGCTCTTTCCGATGCAACAAACCGCGTTTAAATATATGGAAGGGTAAGCCAGATAAAGCGTAGAAAAACGATGCATGTTTTAATAAAATTTCAAAAATAGGTACTCTTTACGACCAGTTTTAAGGCATTTAGAAATTGATTTTGAAACTGAAATAACGTCCCTCTATGCATTGAAATCTGCTCTTTCCGATGCAACAAACCGCGTTTAAATATATGGAAGGGTAAGCCAGATAAAGCGTAGAAAAACGATGCATGTTTTAATAAAATTTCAAAAATAGGTACTTTTTACGACCAGTTTTAAGGCATTTAGAAATTGATTTTGAGAACTGAAATAACGTCCCTCTATGCATTGAAATCTGCTCTTTCCGATGCAACAAACCGCGTTTAAATATATGGAAGGGTAAGCCAGATAAAGCGTAGAAAAACGATGCATGTTTTAATAAAATTTCAAAAATAGGTACTTTTTACGACCAGTTTTAAGGCATTTAGAAATTGATTTTGAAACTGAAATAACGTCCCTCTATGCATTGAAATCTGCTCTTTCCGATGCAACAAACCGCGTTTAAATATATGGAAGGGTAAGCCAGATAAAGCGTAGAAAAACGATGCATGTTTTAATAAAATTTCAAAAATAGGTACTTTTTACGACCAGTTTTAAGGCATTTAGAAATTGATTTTGAAACTGAAATAACGTCCCTCTATGCATTGAAATCTGCTCTTTCCGATGCAACAAACCGCGTTTAAATATATGGAAGGGTAAGCCAGATAAAGCGTAGAAAAACGATGCATGTTTTAATAAAATTTCAAAAATAGGTACTTTTTACGACCAGTTTTAAGGCATTTAGAAATTGATTTTGAAACTGAAATAACGTCCCTCTATGCATCGAAATCTGCTCTTTCCGATGCAACAAACCGCGTTTAAATATATGGAAGGGTAAGCCAGATAAAGCGTAGAAAAACAATGCATGTTTTAATAAAATTTCAAAAATAGGTACTTTTTACGACCAGTTTTAAGGCATTTAGAAATTGATTTTGAAACTGAAATAACGTCCCTCTATGCATTGAAATCTGCTCTTTCCGATGCAACAAACCGCGTTTAAATATATGGAAGGGTAAGCCAGATAAAGCGTAGAAAAACGATGCATGTTTTAATAAAATTTCAAAAATAGGTACTCTTTACGACCAGTTTTAAGGCATTTAGAAATTGATTTTGAAACTGAAATAACGTCCCTCTATGCATTGAAATCTGCTCTTTCCGATGCAACAAACCGCGTTTAAATATATGGAAGGGTAAGCCAGATAAAGCGTAGAAAAACGATGCATGTTTTAATAAAATTTCAAAAATAGGTACTTTTTACGACCAGTTTTAAGGCATTTAGAAATTGATTTTGAAACTGAAATAACGTCCCTCTATGCATTGAAATCTGCTCTTTCCGATGCAACAAACCGCGTTTAAATATATGGAAGGGTAAGCCAGATAAAGCGTAGAAAAACGATGCATGTTTTAATAAAATTTCAAAAATAGGTACTTTTTACGACCAGTTTTAAGGCATTTAGAAATTGATTTTGAAACTGAAATAACGTCCCTCTATGCATTGAAATCTGCTCTTTCCGATGCAACAAACCGCGTTTAAATATATGGAAGGGTAAGCCAGATAAAGCGTAGAAAAACGATGCATGTTTTAATAAAATTTCAAAAATAGGTACTCTTTACGACCAGTTTTAAGGCATTTAGAAATTGATTTTGAAACTGAAATAACGTCCCTCTATGCATTGAAATCTGCTCTTTCCGATGCAACAAACCGCGTTTAAATATATGGAAGGGTAAGCCAGATAAAGCGTAGAAAAACGATGCATGTTTTAATAAAATTTCAAAAATAGGTACTTTTTACGACCAGTTTTAAGGCATTTAGAAATTGATTTTGAAACTGAAATAACGTCCCTCTATGCATTGAAATCTGCTCTTTCCGATGCAACAAACCGCGTTTAAATATATGGAAGGGTAAGCCAGATAAAGCGTAGAAAAACGATGCATGTTTTAATAAAATTTCAAAAATAGGTACTTTTTACGACCAGTTTTAAGGCATTTAGAAATTGATTTTGAAACTGAAATAACGTCCCTCTATGCACTGAAATCTGCTCTTTCCGATGCAACAAACCGCGTTTAAATATATGGAAGGGTAAGCCAGATAAAGCGTAGAAAAACGATGCATGTTTTAATAAAATTTCAAAAATAGGTACTTTTTACGACCAGTTTTAAGGCATTTAGAAATTGATTTTGAAACTGAAATAACGTCCCTCTATGCATTGAAATCTGCTCTTTCCGATGCAACAAACCGCGTTTAAATATATGGAAGGGTAAGCCACATAAAGCGTAGAAAAACGATGCATGTTTTAATAAAATTTCAAAAATAGGTACTTTTTACGACCAGTTTTAAGGCATTTAGAAATTGATTTTGAAACTGAAATAACGTCCCTCTATGCATTGAAATCTGCTCTTTCCGATGCAACAAACCGCGTTTAAATATATGGAAGGGTAAGCCAGATAAAGCGTAGAAAAACGATGCATGTTTTAATAAAATTTCAAAAATAGGTACTTTTTACGACCAGTTTTAAGGCATTTAGAAATTGATTTTGAAACTGAAATAACGTCCCTCTATGCATTGAAATCTGCTCTTTCCGATGCAATAAACCGCGTTTAAATATATGGAAGGGTAAGCCAGATAAAGCGTAGAAAAACGATGCATGTTTTAATAAAATTTCAAAAATAGGTACTTTTTACGACCAGTTTTAAGGCATTTAGAAATTGATTTTGAAACTGAAATAACGCCCCTCTATGCACTGAAATCTGCTCTTTCCGATGCAACAAACCGCGTTTAAATATATGGAAGGGTAAGCCAGATAAAGCGTAGAAAAACGATGCATGTTTTAATAAAATTTCAAAAATAGGTACTTTTTACGACCAGTTTTAAGGCATTTAGAAATTGATTTTGAAACTGAAATAACGTCCCTCTATGCATTGAAATCTGCTCTTTCCGATGCAACAAACCGCGTTTAAATATATGGAAGGGTGAGCCAGATAAAGCGTAGAAAAACGATGCATGTTTTAATAAAATTTCAAAAATAGGTACTTTTTACGACCAGTTTTAAGGCATTTAGAAATTGATTTTGAAACTGAAATAACGTCCCTCTATGCATTGAAATCTGCTCTTTCCGATGCAACAAACCGCGTTTAAATATATGGAAGGGTAAGCCAGATAAAGCGTAGAAAAACGATGCATGTTTTAATAAAATTTCAAAAATAGGTACTTTTTACGACCAGTTTTAAGGCATTTAGAAATTGATTTTGAAACTGAAATAACGTCCCTCTATGCATTGAAATCTGCTCTTTCCGATGCAACAAACCGCGTTTAAATATATGGAAGGGTAAGCCAGATAAAGCGTAGAAAAACGATGCATGTTTTAATAAAATTTCAAAAATAGGTACTCTTTACGACCAGTTTTAAGGCATTTAGAAATTGATTTTGAAACTGAAATAACGTCCCTCTATGCATTGAAATCTGCTCTTTCCGATGCAACAAACCGCGTTTAAATATATGGAAGGGTAAGCCAGATAAAGCGTAGAAAAACGATGCATGTTTTAATAAAATTTCAAAAATAGGTACTCTTTTCGACCAGTTTTAAGGCATTTAGAAATTGATTTTGAAACTGAAATAACGTCCCTCTATGCATTGAAATCTGCTCTTTCCGATGCAACAAACCGCGTTTAAATATATGGAAGGGTAAGCCAGATAAAGCGTAGAAAAACGATGCATGTTTTAATAAAATTTCAAAAATAGGTACTTTTTACGACCAGTTTTAAGGCATTTAGAAATTGATTTTGAGACTGAAATAACGTCCCTCTATGCATTGAAATCTGCTCTTTCCGATGCAACAAACCGCGTTTAAATATATGGAAGGGTAAGCCAGATAAAGCGTAGAAAAACGATGCATGTTTTAATAAAATTTCAAAAATAGGTACTTTTTACGACCAGTTTTAAGGCATTTAGAAATTGATTTTGAAACTGAAATAACGTCCCTCTATGCATTGAAATCTGCTCTTTCCGATGCAATAAACCGCGTTTAAATATATGGAAGGGTAAGCCAGATAAAGCGTAGAAAAACGATGCATGTTTTAATAAAATTTCAAAAATAGGTACTTTTTACGACCAGTTTTAAGGCATTTAGAAATTGATTTTGAAACTGAAATAACGCCCCTCTATGCACTGAAATCTGCTCTTTCCGATGCAACAAACCGCGTTTAAATATATGGAAGGGTAAGCCAGATAAAGCGTAGAAAAACGATGCATGTTTTAATAAAATTTCAAAAATAGGTACTTTTTACGACCAGTTTTAAGGCATTTAGAAATTGATTTTGAAACTGAAATAACGTCCCTCTATGCACTGAAATCTGCTCTTTCCGATGCAACAAACCGCGTTTAAATATATGGAAGGGTAAGCCAGATAAAGCGTAGAAAAACGATGCATGTTTTAATAAAATTTCAAAAATAGGTACTTTTTACGACCAGTTTTAAGGCATTTAGAAATTGATTTTGAAACTGAAATAACGTCCCTCTATGCATTGAAATCTGCTCTTTCCGATGCAACAAACCGCGTTTAAATATATGGAAGGGTAAGCCACATAAAGCGTAGAAAAACGATGCATGTTTTAATAAAATTTCAAAAATAGGTACTTTTTACGACCAGTTTTAAGGCATTTAGAAATTGATTTTGAAACTGAAATAACGTCCCTCTATGCATTGAAATCTGCTCTTTCCGATGCAACAAACCGCGTTTAAATATATGGAAGGGTAAGCCAGATAAAGCGTAGAAAAACGATGCATGTTTTAATAAAATTTCAAAAATAGGTACTTTTTACGACCAGTTTTAAGGCATTTAGAAATTGATTTTGAAACTGAAATAACGTCCCTCTATGCATTGAAATCTGCTCTTTCCGATGCAATAAACCGCGTTTAAATATATGGAAGGGTAAGCCAGATAAAGCGTAGAAAAACGATGCATGTTTTAATAAAATTTCAAAAATAGGTACTTTTTACGACCAGTTTTAAGGCATTTAGAAATTGATTTTGAAACTGAAATAACGCCCCTCTATGCACTGAAATCTGCTCTTTCCGATGCAACAAACCGCGTTTAAATATATGGAAGGGTAAGCCAGATAAAGCGTAGAAAAACGATGCATGTTTTAATAAAATTTCAAAAATAGGTACTTTTTACGACCAGTTTTAAGGCATTTAGAAATTGATTTTGAAACTGAAATAACGTCCCTCTATGCATTGAAATCTGCTCTTTCCGATGCAACAAACCGCGTTTAAATATATGGAAGGGTGAGCCAGATAAAGCGTAGAAAAACGATGCATGTTTTAATAAAATTTCAAAAATAGGTACTTTTTACGACCAGTTTTAAGGCATTTAGAAATTGATTTTGAAACTGAAATAACGTCCCTCTATGCATTGAAATCTGCTCTTTCCGATGCAACAAACCGCGTTTAAATATATGGAAGGGTAAGCCAGATAAAGCGTAGAAAAACGATGCATGTTTTAATAAAATTTCAAAAATAGGTACTTTTTACGACCAGTTTTAAGGCATTTAGAAATTGATTTTGAAACTGAAATAACGTCCCTCTATGCATTGAAATCTGCTCTTTCCGATGCAACAAACCGCGTTTAAATATATGGAAGGGTAAGCCACATAAAGCGTAGAAAAACGATGCATGTTTTAATAAAATTTCAAAAATAGGTACTTTTTACGACCAGTTTTAAGGCATTTAGAAATTGATTTTGAAACTGAAATAACGTCCCTCTATGCATTGAAATCTGCTCTTTCCGATGCAACAAACCGCGTTTAAATATATGGAAGGGTAAGCCAGATAAAGCGTAGAAAAACGATGCATGTTTTAATAAAATTTCAAAAATAGGTACTTTTTACGACCAGTTTTAAGGCATTTAGAAATTGATTTTGAAACTGAAATAACGTCCCTCTATGCATTGAAATCTGCTCTTTCCGATGCAATAAACCGCGTTTAAATATATGGAAGGGTAAGCCAGATAAAGCGTAGAAAAACGATGCATGTTTTAATAAAATTTCAAAAATAGGTACTTTTTACGACCAGTTTTAAGGCATTTAGAAATTGATTTTGAAACTGAAATAACGCCCCTCTATGCACTGAAATCTGCTCTTTCCGATGCAACAAACCGCGTTTAAATATATGGAAGGGTAAGCCAGATAAAGCGTAGAAAAACGATGCATGTTTTAATAAAATTTCAAAAATAGGTACTTTTTACGACCAGTTTTAAGGCATTTAGAAATTGATTTTGAAACTGAAATAACGTCCCTCTATGCATTGAAATCTGCTCTTTCCGATGCAACAAACCGCGTTTAAATATATGGAAGGGTGAGCCAGATAAAGCGTAGAAAAACGATGCATGTTTTAATAAAATTTCAAAAATAGGTACTTTTTACGACCAGTTTTAAGGCATTTAGAAATTGATTTTGAAACTGAAATAACGTCCCTCTATGCATTGAAATCTGCTCTTTCCGATGCAACAAACCGCGTTTAAATATATGGAAGGGTAAGCCAGATAAAGCGTAGAAAAACGATGCATGTTTTAATAAAATTTCAAAAATAGGTACTTTTTACGACCAGTTTTAAGGCATTTAGAAATTGATTTTGAAACTGAAATAACGTCCCTCTATGCATTGAAATCTGCTCTTTCCGATGCAACAAACCGCGTTTAAATATATGGAAGGGTAAGCCAGATAAAGCGTAGAAAAACGATGCATGTTTTAATAAAATTTCAAAAATAGGTACTCTTTACGACCAGTTTTAAGGCATTTAGAAATTGATTTTGAAACTGAAATAACGTCCCTCTATGCATTGAAATCTGCTCTTTCCGATGCAACAAACCGCGTTTAAATATATGGAAGGGTAAGCCAGATAAAGCGTAGAAAAACGATGCATGTTTTAATAAAATTTCAAAAATAGGTACTCTTTTCGACCAGTTTTAAGGCATTTAGAAATTGATTTTGAAACTGAAATAACGTCCCTCTATGCATTGAAATCTGCTCTTTCCGATGCAACAAACCGCGTTTAAATATATGGAAGGGTAAGCCAGATAAAGCGTAGAAAAACGATGCATGTTTTAATAAAATTTCAAAAATAGGTACTTTTTACGACCAGTTTTAAGGCATTTAGAAATTGATTTTGAGACTGAAATAACGTCCCTCTATGCATTGAAATCTGCTCTTTCCGATGCAACAAACCGCGTTTAAATATATGGAAGGGTAAGCCAGATAAAGCGTAGAAAAACGATGCATGTTTTAATAAAATTTCAAAAATAGGTACTTTTTACGACCAGTTTTAAGGCATTTAGAAATTGATTTTGAAACTGAAATAACGTCCCTCTATGCATTGAAATCTGCTCTTTCCGATGCAATAAACCGCGTTTAAATATATGGAAGGGTAAGCCAGATAAAGCGTAGAAAAACGATGCATGTTTTAATAAAATTTCAAAAATAGGTACTTTTTACGACCAGTTTTAAGGCATTTAGAAATTGATTTTGAAACTGAAATAACGCCCCTCTATGCACTGAAATCTGCTCTTTCCGATGCAACAAACCGCGTTTAAATATATGGAAGGGTAAGCCAGATAAAGCGTAGAAAAACGATGCATGTTTTAATAAAATTTCAAAAATAGGTACTTTTTACGACCAGTTTTAAGGCATTTAGAAATTGATTTTGAAACTGAAATAACGTCCCTCTATGCACTGAAATCTGCTCTTTCCGATGCAACAAACCGCGTTTAAATATATGGAAGGGTAAGCCAGATAAAGCGTAGAAAAACGATGCATGTTTTAATAAAATTTCAAAAATAGGTACTTTTTACGACCAGTTTTAAGGCATTTAGAAATTGATTTTGAAACTGAAATAACGTCCCTCTATGCATTGAAATCTGCTCTTTCCGATGCAACAAACCGCGTTTAAATATATGGAAGGGTAAGCCACATAAAGCGTAGAAAAACGATGCATGTTTTAATAAAATTTCAAAAATAGGTACTTTTTACGACCAGTTTTAAGGCATTTAGAAATTGATTTTGAAACTGAAATAACGTCCCTCTATGCATTGAAATCTGCTCTTTCCGATGCAACAAACCGCGTTTAAATATATGGAAGGGTAAGCCAGATAAAGCGTAGAAAAACGATGCATGTTTTAATAAAATTTCAAAAATAGGTACTTTTTACGACCAGTTTTAAGGCATTTAGAAATTGATTTTGAAACTGAAATAACGTCCCTCTATGCATTGAAATCTGCTCTTTCCGATGCAAGAAACCGCGTTTAAATATATGGAAGGGTAAGCCAGATAAAGCGTAGAAAAACGATGCATGTTTTAATAAAATTTCAAAAATAGGTACTTTTTACGACCAGTTTTAAGGCATTTAGAAATTGATTTTGAAACTGAAATAACGCCCCTCTATGCACTGAAATCTGCTCTTTCCGATGCAACAAACCGCGTTTAAATATATGGAAGGGTAAGCCAGATAAAGCGTAGAAAAACGATGCATGTTTTAATAAAATTTCAAAAATAGGTACTTTTTACGACCAGTTTTAAGGCATTTAGAAATTGATTTTGAAACTGAAATAACGTCCCTCTATGCATTGAAATCTGCTCTTTCCGATGCAACAAACCGCGTTTAAATATATGGAAGGGTAAGCCAGATAAAGCGTAGAAAAACGATGCATGTTTTAATAAAATTTCAAAAATAGGTACTTTTTACGACCAGTTTTAAGGCATTTAGAAATTGATTTTGAAACTGAAATAACGTCCCTCTATGCATTGAAATCTGCTCTTTCCGATGCAACAAACCGCGTTTAAATATATGGAAGGGTAAGCCAGATAAAGCGTAGAAAAACGATGCATGTTTTAATAAAATTTCAAAAATAGGTACTTTTTACGACCAGTTTTAAGGCATTTAGAAATTGATTTTGAAACTGAAATAACGTCCCTCTATGCATTGAAATCTGCTCTTTCCGATGCAACAAACCGCGTTTAAATATATGGAAGGGTAAGCCAGATAAAGCGTAGAAAAACGATGCATGTTTTAATAAAATTTCAAAAATAGGTACTTTTTACGACCAGTTTTAAGGCATTTAGAAATTGATTTTGAAACTGAAATAACGTCCCTCTATGCATTGAAATCTGCTCTTTCCGATGCAACAAACCGCGTTTAAATATATGGAAGGGTAAGCCAGATAAAGCGTAGAAAAACGATGCATGTTTTAATAAAATTTCAAAAATAGGTACTCTTTACGACCAGTTTTAAGGCATTTAGAAATTGATTTTGAAACTGAAATAACGTCCCTCTATGCATTGAAATCTGCTCTTTCCGATGCAACAAACCGCGTTTAAATATATGGAAGGGTAAGCCAGATAAAGCGTAGAAAAACGATGCATGTTTTAATAAAATTTCAAAAATAGGTACTCTTTACGACCAGTTTTAAGGCATTTAGAAATTGATTTTGAAACTGAAATAACGTCCCTCTATGCATTGAAATCTGCTCTTTCCGATGCAACAAACCGCGTTTAAATATATGGAAGGGTAAGCCAGATAAAGCGTAGAAAAACGATGCATGTTTTAATAAAATTTCAAAAATAGGTACTTTTTACGACCAGTTTTAAGGCATTTAGAAATTGATTTTGAGACTGAAATAACGTCCCTCTATGCATTGAAATCTGCTCTTTCCGATGCAACAAACCGCGTTTAAATATATGGAAGGGTAAGCCAGATAAAGCGTAGAAAAACGATGCATGTTTTAATAAAATTTCAAAAATAGGTACTTTTTACGACCAGTTTTAAGGCATTTAGAAATTGATTTTGAAACTGAAATAACGTCCCTCTATGCATTGAAATCTGCTCTTTCCGATGCAATAAACCGCGTTTAAATATATGGAAGGGTAAGCCAGATAAAGCGTAGAAAAACGATGCATGTTTTAATAAAATTTCAAAAATAGGTACTTTTTACGACCAGTTTTAAGGCATTTAGAAATTGATTTTGAAACTGAAATAACGCCCCTCTATGCACTGAAATCTGCTCTTTCCGATGCAACAAACCGCGTTTAAATATATGGAAGGGTAAGCCAGATAAAGCGTAGAAAAACGATGCATGTTTTAATAAAATTTCAAAAATAGGTACTTTTTACGACCAGTTTTAAGGCATTTAGAAATTGATTTTGAAACTGAAATAACGTCCCTCTATGCATCGAAATCTGCTCTTTCCGATGCAACAAACCGCGTTTAAATATATGGAAGGGTAAGCCAGATAAAGCGTAGAAAAACAATGCATGTTTTAATAAAATTTCAAAAATAGGTACTTTTTACGACCAGTTTTAAGGCATTTAGAAATTGATTTTGAAACTGAAATAACGTCCCTCTATGCATTGAAATCTGCTCTTTCCGATGCAACAAACCGCGTTTAAATATATGGAAGGGTAAGCCAGATAAAGCGTAGAAAAACGATGCATGTTTTAATAAAATTTCAAAAATAGGTACTCTTTACGACCAGTTTTAAGGCATTTAGAAATTGATTTTGAAACTGAAATAACGTCCCTCTATGCATTGAAATCTGCTCTTTCCGATGCAACAAACCGCGTTTAAATATATGGAAGGGTAAGCCAGATAAAGCGTAGAAAAACGATGCATGTTTTAATAAAATTTCAAAAATAGGTACTTTTTACGACCAGTTTTAAGGCATTTAGAAATTGATTTTGAAACTGAAATAACGTCCCTCTATGCATTGAAATCTGCTCTTTCCGATGCAACAAACCGCGTTTAAATATATGGAAGGGTAAGCCAGATAAAGCGTAGAAAAACGATGCATGTTTTAATAAAATTTCAAAAATAGGTACTTTTTACGACCAGTTTTAAGGCATTTAGAAATTGATTTTGAAACTGAAATAACGTCCCTCTATGCATTGAAATCTGCTCTTTCCGATGCAACAAACCGCGTTTAAATATATGGAAGGGTAAGCCAGATAAAGCGTAGAAAAACGATGCATGTTTTAATAAAATTTCAAAAATAGGTACTCTTTACGACCAGTTTTAAGGCATTTAGAAATTGATTTTGAAACTGAAATAACGTCCCTCTATGCATTGAAATCTGCTCTTTCCGATGCAACAAACCGCGTTTAAATATATGGAAGGGTAAGCCAGATAAAGCGTAGAAAAACGATGCATGTTTTAATAAAATTTCAAAAATAGGTACTTTTTACGACCAGTTTTAAGGCATTTAGAAATTGATTTTGAAACTGAAATAACGTCCCTCTATGCATTGAAATCTGCTCTTTCCGATGCAACAAACCGCGTTTAAATATATGGAAGGGTAAGCCAGATAAAGCGTAGAAAAACGATGCATGTTTTAATAAAATTTCAAAAATAGGTACTTTTTACGACCAGTTTTAAGGCATTTAGAAATTGATTTTGAAACTGAAATAACGTCCCTCTATGCACTGAAATCTGCTCTTTCCGATGCAACAAACCGCGTTTAAATATATGGAAGGGTAAGCCAGATAAAGCGTAGAAAAACGATGCATGTTTTAATAAAATTTCAAAAATAGGTACTTTTTACGACCAGTTTTAAGGCATTTAGAAATTGATTTTGAAACTGAAATAACGTCCCTCTATGCATTGAAATCTGCTCTTTCCGATGCAACAAACCGCGTTTAAATATATGGAAGGGTAAGCCACATAAAGCGTAGAAAAACGATGCATGTTTTAATAAAATTTCAAAAATAGGTACTTTTTACGACCAGTTTTAAGGCATTTAGAAATTGATTTTGAAACTGAAATAACGTCCCTCTATGCATTGAAATCTGCTCTTTCCGATGCAACAAACCGCGTTTAAATATATGGAAGGGTAAGCCAGATAAAGCGTAGAAAAACGATGCATGTTTTAATAAAATTTCAAAAATAGGTACTTTTTACGACCAGTTTTAAGGCATTTAGAAATTGATTTTGAAACTGAAATAACGTCCCTCTATGCATTGAAATCTGCTCTTTCCGATGCAATAAACCGCGTTTAAATATATGGAAGGGTAAGCCAGATAAAGCGTAGAAAAACGATGCATGTTTTAATAAAATTTCAAAAATAGGTACTTTTTACGACCAGTTTTAAGGCATTTAGAAATTGATTTTGAAACTGAAATAACGCCCCTCTATGCACTGAAATCTGCTCTTTCCGATGCAACAAACCGCGTTTAAATATATGGAAGGGTAAGCCAGATAAAGCGTAGAAAAACGATGCATGTTTTAATAAAATTTCAAAAATAGGTACTTTTTACGACCAGTTTTAAGGCATTTAGAAATTGATTTTGAAACTGAAATAACGTCCCTCTATGCATTGAAATCTGCTCTTTCCGATGCAACAAACCGCGTTTAAATATATGGAAGGGTGAGCCAGATAAAGCGTAGAAAAACGATGCATGTTTTAATAAAATTTCAAAAATAGGTACTTTTTACGACCAGTTTTAAGGCATTTAGAAATTGATTTTGAAACTGAAATAACGTCCCTCTATGCATTGAAATCTGCTCTTTCCGATGCAACAAACCGCGTTTAAATATATGGAAGGGTAAGCCAGATAAAGCGTAGAAAAACGATGCATGTTTTAATAAAATTTCAAAAATAGGTACTTTTTACGACCAGTTTTAAGGCATTTAGAAATTGATTTTGAAACTGAAATAACGTCCCTCTATGCATTGAAATCTGCTCTTTCCGATGCAACAAACCGCGTTTAAATATATGGAAGGGTAAGCCAGATAAAGCGTAGAAAAACGATGCATGTTTTAATAAAATTTCAAAAATAGGTACTCTTTACGACCAGTTTTAAGGCATTTAGAAATTGATTTTGAAACTGAAATAACGTCCCTCTATGCATTGAAATCTGCTCTTTCCGATGCAACAAACCGCGTTTAAATATATGGAAGGGTAAGCCAGATAAAGCGTAGAAAAACGATGCATGTTTTAATAAAATTTCAAAAATAGGTACTCTTTTCGACCAGTTTTAAGGCATTTAGAAATTGATTTTGAAACTGAAATAACGTCCCTCTATGCATTGAAATCTGCTCTTTCCGATGCAACAAACCGCGTTTAAATATATGGAAGGGTAAGCCAGATAAAGCGTAGAAAAACGATGCATGTTTTAATAAAATTTCAAAAATAGGTACTTTTTACGACCAGTTTTAAGGCATTTAGAAATTGATTTTGAGACTGAAATAACGTCCCTCTATGCATTGAAATCTGCTCTTTCCGATGCAACAAACCGCGTTTAAATATATGGAAGGGTAAGCCAGATAAAGCGTAGAAAAACGATGCATGTTTTAATAAAATTTCAAAAATAGGTACTTTTTACGACCAGTTTTAAGGCATTTAGAAATTGATTTTGAAACTGAAATAACGTCCCTCTATGCATTGAAATCTGCTCTTTCCGATGCAATAAACCGCGTTTAAATATATGGAAGGGTAAGCCAGATAAAGCGTAGAAAAACGATGCATGTTTTAATAAAATTTCAAAAATAGGTACTTTTTACGACCAGTTTTAAGGCATTTAGAAATTGATTTTGAAACTGAAATAACGCCCCTCTATGCACTGAAATCTGCTCTTTCCGATGCAACAAACCGCGTTTAAATATATGGAAGGGTAAGCCAGATAAAGCGTAGAAAAACGATGCATGTTTTAATAAAATTTCAAAAATAGGTACTTTTTACGACCAGTTTTAAGGCATTTAGAAATTGATTTTGAAACTGAAATAACGTCCCTCTATGCACTGAAATCTGCTCTTTCCGATGCAACAAACCGCGTTTAAATATATGGAAGGGTAAGCCAGATAAAGCGTAGAAAAACGATGCATGTTTTAATAAAATTTCAAAAATAGGTACTTTTTACGACCAGTTTTAAGGCATTTAGAAATTGATTTTGAAACTGAAATAACGTCCCTCTATGCATTGAAATCTGCTCTTTCCGATGCAACAAACCGCGTTTAAATATATGGAAGGGTAAGCCACATAAAGCGTAGAAAAACGATGCATGTTTTAATAAAATTTCAAAAATAGGTACTTTTTACGACCAGTTTTAAGGCATTTAGAAATTGATTTTGAAACTGAAATAACGTCCCTCTATGCATTGAAATCTGCTCTTTCCGATGCAACAAACCGCGTTTAAATATATGGAAGGGTAAGCCAGATAAAGCGTAGAAAAACGATGCATGTTTTAATAAAATTTCAAAAATAGGTACTTTTTACGACCAGTTTTAAGGCATTTAGAAATTGATTTTGAAACTGAAATAACGTCCCTCTATGCATTGAAATCTGCTCTTTCCGATGCAATAAACCGCGTTTAAATATATGGAAGGGTAAGCCAGATAAAGCGTAGAAAAACGATGCATGTTTTAATAAAATTTCAAAAATAGGTACTTTTTACGACCAGTTTTAAGGCATTTAGAAATTGATTTTGAAACTGAAATAACGCCCCTCTATGCACTGAAATCTGCTCTTTCCGATGCAACAAACCGCGTTTAAATATATGGAAGGGTAAGCCAGATAAAGCGTAGAAAAACGATGCATGTTTTAATAAAATTTCAAAAATAGGTACTTTTTACGACCAGTTTTAAGGCATTTAGAAATTGATTTTGAAACTGAAATAACGTCCCTCTATGCATTGAAATCTGCTCTTTCCGATGCAACAAACCGCGTTTAAATATATGGAAGGGTGAGCCAGATAAAGCGTAGAAAAACGATGCATGTTTTAATAAAATTTCAAAAATAGGTACTTTTTACGACCAGTTTTAAGGCATTTAGAAATTGATTTTGAAACTGAAATAACGTCCCTCTATGCATTGAAATCTGCTCTTTCCGATGCAACAAACCGCGTTTAAATATATGGAAGGGTAAGCCAGATAAAGCGTAGAAAAACGATGCATGTTTTAATAAAATTTCAAAAATAGGTACTTTTTACGACCAGTTTTAAGGCATTTAGAAATTGATTTTGAAACTGAAATAACGTCCCTCTATGCATTGAAATCTGCTCTTTCCGATGCAACAAACCGCGTTTAAATATATGGAAGGGTAAGCCACATAAAGCGTAGAAAAACGATGCATGTTTTAATAAAATTTCAAAAATAGGTACTTTTTACGACCAGTTTTAAGGCATTTAGAAATTGATTTTGAAACTGAAATAACGTCCCTCTATGCATTGAAATCTGCTCTTTCCGATGCAACAAACCGCGTTTAAATATATGGAAGGGTAAGCCAGATAAAGCGTAGAAAAACGATGCATGTTTTAATAAAATTTCAAAAATAGGTACTTTTTACGACCAGTTTTAAGGCATTTAGAAATTGATTTTGAAACTGAAATAACGTCCCTCTATGCATTGAAATCTGCTCTTTCCGATGCAATAAACCGCGTTTAAATATATGGAAGGGTAAGCCAGATAAAGCGTAGAAAAACGATGCATGTTTTAATAAAATTTCAAAAATAGGTACTTTTTACGACCAGTTTTAAGGCATTTAGAAATTGATTTTGAAACTGAAATAACGCCCCTCTATGCACTGAAATCTGCTCTTTCCGATGCAACAAACCGCGTTTAAATATATGGAAGGGTAAGCCAGATAAAGCGTAGAAAAACGATGCATGTTTTAATAAAATTTCAAAAATAGGTACTTTTTACGACCAGTTTTAAGGCATTTAGAAATTGATTTTGAAACTGAAATAACGTCCCTCTATGCATTGAAATCTGCTCTTTCCGATGCAACAAACCGCGTTTAAATATATGGAAGGGTGAGCCAGATAAAGCGTAGAAAAACGATGCATGTTTTAATAAAATTTCAAAAATAGGTACTTTTTACGACCAGTTTTAAGGCATTTAGAAATTGATTTTGAAACTGAAATAACGTCCCTCTATGCATTGAAATCTGCTCTTTCCGATGCAACAAACCGCGTTTAAATATATGGAAGGGTAAGCCAGATAAAGCGTAGAAAAACGATGCATGTTTTAATAAAATTTCAAAAATAGGTACTTTTTACGACCAGTTTTAAGGCATTTAGAAATTGATTTTGAAACTGAAATAACGTCCCTCTATGCATTGAAATCTGCTCTTTCCGATGCAACAAACCGCGTTTAAATATATGGAAGGGTAAGCCAGATAAAGCGTAGAAAAACGATGCATGTTTTAATAAAATTTCAAAAATAGGTACTCTTTACGACCAGTTTTAAGGCATTTAGAAATTGATTTTGAAACTGAAATAACGTCCCTCTATGCATTGAAATCTGCTCTTTCCGATGCAACAAACCGCGTTTAAATATATGGAAGGGTAAGCCAGATAAAGCGTAGAAAAACGATGCATGTTTTAATAAAATTTCAAAAATAGGTACTCTTTTCGACCAGTTTTAAGGCATTTAGAAATTGATTTTGAAACTGAAATAACGTCCCTCTATGCATTGAAATCTGCTCTTTCCGATGCAACAAACCGCGTTTAAATATATGGAAGGGTAAGCCAGATAAAGCGTAGAAAAACGATGCATGTTTTAATAAAATTTCAAAAATAGGTACTTTTTACGACCAGTTTTAAGGCATTTAGAAATTGATTTTGAGACTGAAATAACGTCCCTCTATGCATTGAAATCTGCTCTTTCCGATGCAACAAACCGCGTTTAAATATATGGAAGGGTAAGCCAGATAAAGCGTAGAAAAACGATGCATGTTTTAATAAAATTTCAAAAATAGGTACTTTTTACGACCAGTTTTAAGGCATTTAGAAATTGATTTTGAAACTGAAATAACGTCCCTCTATGCATTGAAATCTGCTCTTTCCGATGCAATAAACCGCGTTTAAATATATGGAAGGGTAAGCCAGATAAAGCGTAGAAAAACGATGCATGTTTTAATAAAATTTCAAAAATAGGTACTTTTTACGACCAGTTTTAAGGCATTTAGAAATTGATTTTGAAACTGAAATAACGCCCCTCTATGCACTGAAATCTGCTCTTTCCGATGCAACAAACCGCGTTTAAATATATGGAAGGGTAAGCCAGATAAAGCGTAGAAAAACGATGCATGTTTTAATAAAATTTCAAAAATAGGTACTTTTTACGACCAGTTTTAAGGCATTTAGAAATTGATTTTGAAACTGAAATAACGTCCCTCTATGCACTGAAATCTGCTCTTTCCGATGCAACAAACCGCGTTTAAATATATGGAAGGGTAAGCCAGATAAAGCGTAGAAAAACGATGCATGTTTTAATAAAATTTCAAAAATAGGTACTTTTTACGACCAGTTTTAAGGCATTTAGAAATTGATTTTGAAACTGAAATAACGTCCCTCTATGCATTGAAATCTGCTCTTTCCGATGCAACAAACCGCGTTTAAATATATGGAAGGGTAAGCCACATAAAGCGTAGAAAAACGATGCATGTTTTAATAAAATTTCAAAAATAGGTACTTTTTACGACCAGTTTTAAGGCATTTAGAAATTGATTTTGAAACTGAAATAACGTCCCTCTATGCATTGAAATCTGCTCTTTCCGATGCAACAAACCGCGTTTAAATATATGGAAGGGTAAGCCAGATAAAGCGTAGAAAAACGATGCATGTTTTAATAAAATTTCAAAAATAGGTACTTTTTACGACCAGTTTTAAGGCATTTAGAAATTGATTTTGAAACTGAAATAACGTCCCTCTATGCATTGAAATCTGCTCTTTCCGATGCAATAAACCGCGTTTAAATATATGGAAGGGTAAGCCAGATAAAGCGTAGAAAAACGATGCATGTTTTAATAAAATTTCAAAAATAGGTACTTTTTACGACCAGTTTTAAGGCATTTAGAAATTGATTTTGAAACTGAAATAACGCCCCTCTATGCACTGAAATCTGCTCTTTCCGATGCAACAAACCGCGTTTAAATATATGGAAGGGTAAGCCAGATAAAGCGTAGAAAAACGATGCATGTTTTAATAAAATTTCAAAAATAGGTACTTTTTACGACCAGTTTTAAGGCATTTAGAAATTGATTTTGAAACTGAAATAACGTCCCTCTATGCATTGAAATCTGCTCTTTCCGATGCAACAAACCGCGTTTAAATATATGGAAGGGTGAGCCAGATAAAGCGTAGAAAAACGATGCATGTTTTAATAAAATTTCAAAAATAGGTACTTTTTACGACCAGTTTTAAGGCATTTAGAAATTGATTTTGAAACTGAAATAACGTCCCTCTATGCATTGAAATCTGCTCTTTCCGATGCAACAAACCGCGTTTAAATATATGGAAGGGTAAGCCAGATAAAGCGTAGAAAAACGATGCATGTTTTAATAAAATTTCAAAAATAGGTACTTTTTACGACCAGTTTTAAGGCATTTAGAAATTGATTTTGAAACTGAAATAACGTCCCTCTATGCATTGAAATCTGCTCTTTCCGATGCAACAAACCGCGTTTAAATATATGGAAGGGTAAGCCAGATAAAGCGTAGAAAAACGATGCATGTTTTAATAAAATTTCAAAAATAGGTACTCTTTACGACCAGTTTTAAGGCATTTAGAAATTGATTTTGAAACTGAAATAACGTCCCTCTATGCATTGAAATCTGCTCTTTCCGATGCAACAAACCGCGTTTAAATATATGGAAGGGTAAGCCAGATAAAGCGTAGAAAAACGATGCATGTTTTAATAAAATTTCAAAAATAGGTACTTTTTACGACCAGTTTTAAGGCATTTAGAAATTGATTTTGAAACTGAAATAACGTCCCTCTATGCATTGAAATCTGCTCTTTCCGATGCAACAAACCGCGTTTAAATATATGGAAGGGTAAGCCAGATAAAGCGTAGAAAAACGATGCATGTTTTAATAAAATTTCAAAAATAGGTACTTTTTACGACCAGTTTTAAGGCATTTAGAAATTGATTTTGAAACTGAAATAACGTCCCTCTATGCATTGAAATCTGCTCTTTCCGATGCAACAAACCGCGTTTAAATATATGGAAGGGTAAGCCAGATAAAGCGTAGAAAAACGATGCATGTTTTAATAAAATTTCAAAAATAGGTACTTTTTACGACCAGTTTTAAGGCATTTAGAAATTGATTTTGAAACTGAAATAACGTCCCTCTATGCATTGAAATCTGCTCTTTCCGATGCAACAAACCGCGTTTAAATATATGGAAGGGTAAGCCACATAAAGCGTAGAAAAACGATGCATGTTTTAATAAAATTTCAAAAATAGGTACTTTTTACGACCAGTTTTAAGGCATTTAGAAATTGATTTTGAAACTGAAATAACGTCCCTCTATGCATTGAAATCTGCTCTTTCCGATGCAACAAACCGCGTTTAAATATATGGAAGGGTAAGCCAGATAAAGCGTAGAAAAACGATGCATGTTTTAATAAAATTTCAAAAATAGGTACTTTTTACGACCAGTTTTAAGGCATTTAGAAATTGATTTTGAAACTGAAATAACGTCCCTCTATGCATTGAAATCTGCTCTTTCCGATGCAATAAACCGCGTTTAAATATATGGAAGGGTAAGCCAGATAAAGCGTAGAAAAACGATGCATGTTTTAATAAAATTTCAAAAATAGGTACTTTTTACGACCAGTTTTAAGGCATTTAGAAATTGATTTTGAAACTGAAATAACGCCCCTCTATGCACTGAAATCTGCTCTTTCCGATGCAACAAACCGCGTTTAAATATATGGAAGGGTAAGCCAGATAAAGCGTAGAAAAACGATGCATGTTTTAATAAAATTTCAAAAATAGGTACTTTTTACGACCAGTTTTAAGGCATTTAGAAATTGATTTTGAAACTGAAATAACGTCCCTCTATGCATTGAAATCTGCTCTTTCCGATGCAACAAACCGCGTTTAAATATATGGAAGGGTGAGCCAGATAAAGCGTAGAAAAACGATGCATGTTTTAATAAAATTTCAAAAATAGGTACTTTTTACGACCAGTTTTAAGGCATTTAGAAATTGATTTTGAAACTGAAATAACGTCCCTCTATGCATTGAAATCTGCTCTTTCCGATGCAACAAACCGCGTTTAAATATATGGAAGGGTAAGCCAGATAAAGCGTAGAAAAACGATGCATGTTTTAATAAAATTTCAAAAATAGGTACTTTTTACGACCAGTTTTAAGGCATTTAGAAATTGATTTTGAAACTGAAATAACGTCCCTCTATGCATTGAAATCTGCTCTTTCCGATGCAACAAACCGCGTTTAAATATATGGAAGGGTAAGCCAGATAAAGCGTAGAAAAACGATGCATGTTTTAATAAAATTTCAAAAATAGGTACTTTTTACGACCAGTTTTAAGGCATTTAGAAATTGATTTTGAAACTGAAATAACGTCCCTCTATGCATTGAAATCTGCTCTTTCCGATGCAACAAACCGCGTTTAAATATATGGAAGGGTAAGCCAGATAAAGCGTAGAAAAACGATGCATGTTTTAATAAAATTTCAAAAATAGGTACTCTTTTCGACCAGTTTTAAGGCATTTAGAAATTGATTTTGAAACTGAAATAACGTCCCTCTATGCATTGAAATCTGCTCTTTCCGATGCAACAAACCGCGTTTAAATATATGGAAGGGTAAGCCAGATAAAGCGTAGAAAAACGATGCATGTTTTAATAAAATTTCAAAAATAGGTACTTTTTACGACCAGTTTTAAGGCATTTAGAAATTGATTTTGAGACTGAAATAACGTCCCTCTATGCATTGAAATCTGCTCTTTCCGATGCAACAAACCGCGTTTAAATATATGGAAGGGTAAGCCAGATAAAGCGTAGAAAAACGATGCATGTTTTAATAAAATTTCAAAAATAGGTACTTTTTACGACCAGTTTTAAGGCATTTAGAAATTGATTTTGAAACTGAAATAACGTCCCTCTATGCATTGAAATCTGCTCTTTCCGATGCAATAAACCGCGTTTAAATATATGGAAGGGTAAGCCAGATAAAGCGTAGAAAAACGATGCATGTTTTAATAAAATTTCAAAAATAGGTACTTTTTACGACCAGTTTTAAGGCATTTAGAAATTGATTTTGAAACTGAAATAACGCCCCTCTATGCACTGAAATCTGCTCTTTCCGATGCAACAAACCGCGTTTAAATATATGGAAGGGTAAGCCAGATAAAGCGTAGAAAAACGATGCATGTTTTAATAAAATTTCAAAAATAGGTACTTTTTACGACCAGTTTTAAGGCATTTAGAAATTGATTTTGAAACTGAAATAACGTCCCTCTATGCATCGAAATCTGCTCTTTCCGATGCAACAAACCGCGTTTAAATATATGGAAGGGTAAGCCAGATAAAGCGTAGAAAAACAATGCATGTTTTAATAAAATTTCAAAAATAGGTACTTTTTACGACCAGTTTTAAGGCATTTAGAAATTGATTTTGAAACTGAAATAACGTCCCTCTATGCATTGAAATCTGCTCTTTCCGATGCAACAAACCGCGTTTAAATATATGGAAGGGTAAGCCAGATAAAGCGTAGAAAAACGATGCATGTTTTAATAAAATTTCAAAAATAGGTACTCTTTACGACCAGTTTTAAGGCATTTAGAAATTGATTTTGAAACTGAAATAACGTCCCTCTATGCATTGAAATCTGCTCTTTCCGATGCAACAAACCGCGTTTAAATATATGGAAGGGTAAGCCAGATAAAGCGTAGAAAAACGATGCATGTTTTAATAAAATTTCAAAAATAGGTACTTTTTACGACCAGTTTTAAGGCATTTAGAAATTGATTTTGAAACTGAAATAACGTCCCTCTATGCATTGAAATCTGCTCTTTCCGATGCAACAAACCGCGTTTAAATATATGGAAGGGTAAGCCAGATAAAGCGTAGAAAAACGATGCATGTTTTAATAAAATTTCAAAAATAGGTACTTTTTACGACCAGTTTTAAGGCATTTAGAAATTGATTTTGAAACTGAAATAACGTCCCTCTATGCATTGAAATCTGCTCTTTCCGATGCAACAAACCGCGTTTAAATATATGGAAGGGTAAGCCAGATAAAGCGTAGAAAAACGATGCATGTTTTAATAAAATTTCAAAAATAGGTACTTTTTACGACCAGTTTTAAGGCATTTAGAAATTGATTTTGAAACTGAAATAACGTCCCTCTATGCATTGAAATCTGCTCTTTCCGATGCAACAAACCGCGTTTAAATATATGGAAGGGTAAGCCAGATAAAGCGTAGAAAAACGATGCATGTTTTAATAAAATTTCAAAAATAGGTACTTTTTACGACCAGTTTTAAGGCATTTAGAAATTGATTTTGAAACTGAAATAACGTCCCTCTATGCATTGAAATCTGCTCTTTCCGATGCAACAAACCGCGTTTAAATATATGGAAGGGTAAGCCAGATAAAGCGTAGAAAAACGATGCATGTTTTAATAAAATTTCAAAAATAGGTACTTTTTACGACCAGTTTTAAGGCATTTAGAAATTGATTTTGAAACTGAAATAACGTCCCTCTATGCATTGAAATCTGCTCTTTCCGATGCAACAAACCGCGTTTAAATATATGGAAGGGTAAGCCAGATAAAGCGTAGAAAAACGATGCATGTTTTAATAAAATTTCAAAAATAGGTACTTTTTACGACCAGTTTTAAGGCATTTAGAAATTGATTTTGAAACTGAAATAACGTCCCTCTATGCATTGAAATCTGCTCTTTCCGATGCAACAAACCGCGTTTAAATATATGGAAGGGTAAGCCAGATAAAGCGTAGAAAAACGATGCATGTTTTAATAAAATTTCAAAAATAGGTACTTTTTACGACCAGTTTTAAGGCATTTAGAAATTGATTTTGAAACTGAAATAACGTCCCTCTATGCATTGAAATCTGCTCTTTCCGATGCAACAAACCGCGTTTAAATATATGGAAGGGTAAGCCAGATAAAGCGTAGAAAAACGATGCATGTTTTAATAAAATTTCAAAAATAGGTACTTTTTACGACCAGTTTTAAGGCATTTAGAAATTGATTTTGAAACTGAAATAACGTCCCTCTATGCATTGAAATCTGCTCTTTCCGATGCAACAAACCGCGTTTAAATATATGGAAGGGTAAGCCAGATAAAGCGTAGAAAAACGATGCATGTTTTAATAAAATTTCAAAAATAGGTACTTTTTACGACCAGTTTTAAGGCATTTAGAAATTGATTTTGAAACTGAAATAACGTCCCTCTATGCATTGAAATCTGCTCTTTCCGATGCAACAAACCGCGTTTAAATATATGGAAGGGTAAGCCAGATAAAGCGTAGAAAAACGATGCATGTTTTAATAAAATTTCAAAAATAGGTACTTTTTACGACCAGTTTTAAGGCATTTAGAAATTGATTTTGAAACTGAAATAACGTCCCTCTATGCATTGAAATCTGCTCTTTCCGATGCAACAAACCGCGTTTAAATATATGGAAGGGTAAGCCAGATAAAGCGTAGAAAAACGATGCATGTTTTAATAAAATTTCAAAAATAGGTACTTTTTACGACCAGTTTTAAGGCATTTAGAAATTGATTTTGAAACTGAAATAACGTCCCTCTATGCATTGAAATCTGCTCTTTCCGATGCAACAAACCGCGTTTAAATATATGGAAGGGTAAGCCAGATAAAGCGTAGAAAAACGATGCATGTTTTAATAAAATTTCAAAAATAGGTACTTTTTACGACCAGTTTTAAGGCATTTAGAAATTGATTTTGAAACTGAAATAACGTCCCTCTATGCATTGAAATCTGCTCTTTCCGATGCAACAAACCGCGTTTAAATATATGGAAGGGTAAGCCAGATAAAGCGTAGAAAAACGATGCATGTTTTAATAAAATTTCAAAAATAGGTACTTTTTACGACCAGTTTTAAGGCATTTAGAAATTGATTTTGAAACTGAAATAACGTCCCTCTATGCATTGAAATCTGCTCTTTCCGATGCAACAAACCGCGTTTAAATATATGGAAGGGTAAGCCAGATAAAGCGTAGAAAAACGATGCATGTTTTAATAAAATTTCAAAAATAGGTACTTTTTACGACCAGTTTTAAGGCATTTAGAAATTGATTTTGAAACTGAAATAACGTCCCTCTATGCATTGAAATCTGCTCTTTCCGATGCAACAAACCGCGTTTAAATATATGGAAGGGTAAGCCAGATAAAGCGTAGAAAAACGATGCATGTTTTAATAAAATTTCAAAAATAGGTACTTTTTACGACCAGTTTTAAGGCATTTAGAAATTGATTTTGAAACTGAAATAACGTCCCTCTATGCATTGAAATCTGCTCTTTCCGATGCAACAAACCGCGTTTAAATATATGGAAGGGTAAGCCAGATAAAGCGTAGAAAAACGATGCATGTTTTAATAAAATTTCAAAAATAGGTACTTTTTACGACCAGTTTTAAGGCATTTAGAAATTGATTTTGAAACTGAAATAACGTCCCTCTATGCATTGAAATCTGCTCTTTCCGATGCAACAAACCGCGTTTAAATATATGGAAGGGTAAGCCAGATAAAGCGTAGAAAAACGATGCATGTTTTAATAAAATTTCAAAAATAGGTACTTTTTACGACCAGTTTTAAGGCATTTAGAAATTGATTTTGAAACTGAAATAACGTCCCTCTATGCATTGAAATCTGCTCTTTCCGATGCAACAAACCGCGTTTAAATATATGGAAGGGTAAGCCAGATAAAGCGTAGAAAAACGATGCATGTTTTAATAAAATTTCAAAAATAGGTACTTTTTACGACCAGTTTTAAGGCATTTAGAAATTGATTTTGAAACTGAAATAACGTCCCTCTATGCATTGAAATCTGCTCTTTCCGATGCAACAAACCGCGTTTAAATATATGGAAGGGTAAGCCAGATAAAGCGTAGAAAAACGATGCATGTTTTAATAAAATTTCAAAAATAGGTACTTTTTACGACCAGTTTTAAGGCATTTAGAAATTGATTTTGAAACTGAAATAACGTCCCTCTATGCATTGAAATCTGCTCTTTCCGATGCAACAAACCGCGTTTAAATATATGGAAGGGTAAGCCAGATAAAGCGTAGAAAAACGATGCATGTTTTAATAAAATTTCAAAAATAGGTACTTTTTACGACCAGTTTTAAGGCATTTAGAAATTGATTTTGAAACTGAAATAACGTCCCTCTATGCATTGAAATCTGCTCTTTCCGATGCAACAAACCGCGTTTAAATATATGGAAGGGTAAGCCAGATAAAGCGTAGAAAAACGATGCATGTTTTAATAAAATTTCAAAAATAGGTACTTTTTACGACCAGTTTTAAGGCATTTAGAAATTGATTTTGAAACTGAAATAACGTCCCTCTATGCATTGAAATCTGCTCTTTCCGATGCAACAAACCGCGTTTAAATATATGGAAGGGTAAGCCAGATAAAGCGTAGAAAAACGATGCATGTTTTAATAAAATTTCAAAAATAGGTACTTTTTACGACCAGTTTTAAGGCATTTAGAAATTGATTTTGAAACTGAAATAACGTCCCTCTATGCATTGAAATCTGCTCTTTCCGATGCAACAAACCGCGTTTAAATATATGGAAGGGTAAGCCAGATAAAGCGTAGAAAAACGATGCATGTTTTAATAAAATTTCAAAAATAGGTACTTTTTACGACCAGTTTTAAGGCATTTAGAAATTGATTTTGAAACTGAAATAACGTCCCTCTATGCATTGAAATCTGCTCTTTCCGATGCAACAAACCGCGTTTAAATATATGGAAGGGTAAGCCAGATAAAGCGTAGAAAAACGATGCATGTTTTAATAAAATTTCAAAAATAGGTACTTTTTACGACCAGTTTTAAGGCATTTAGAAATTGATTTTGAAACTGAAATAACGTCCCTCTATGCATTGAAATCTGCTCTTTCCGATGCAACAAACCGCGTTTAAATATATGGAAGGGTAAGCCAGATAAAGCGTAGAAAAACGATGCATGTTTTAATAAAATTTCAAAAATAGGTACTTTTTACGACCAGTTTTAAGGCATTTAGAAATTGATTTTGAAACTGAAATAACGTCCCTCTATGCATTGAAATCTGCTCTTTCCGATGCAACAAACCGCGTTTAAATATATGGAAGGGTAAGCCAGATAAAGCGTAGAAAAACGATGCATGTTTTAATAAAATTTCAAAAATAGGTACTTTTTACGACCAGTTTTAAGGCATTTAGAAATTGATTTTGAAACTGAAATAACGTCCCTCTATGCATTGAAATCTGCTCTTTCCGATGCAACAAACCGCGTTTAAATATATGGAAGGGTAAGCCAGATAAAGCGTAGAAAAACGATGCATGTTTTAATAAAATTTCAAAAATAGGTACTTTTTACGACCAGTTTTAAGGCATTTAGAAATTGATTTTGAAACTGAAATAACGTCCCTCTATGCATTGAAATCTGCTCTTTCCGATGCAACAAACCGCGTTTAAATATATGGAAGGGTAAGCCAGATAAAGCGTAGAAAAACGATGCATGTTTTAATAAAATTTCAAAAATAGGTACTTTTTACGACCAGTTTTAAGGCATTTAGAAATTGATTTTGAAACTGAAATAACGTCCCTCTATGCATTGAAATCTGCTCTTTCCGATGCAACAAACCGCGTTTAAATATATGGAAGGGTAAGCCAGATAAAGCGTAGAAAAACGATGCATGTTTTAATAAAATTTCAAAAATAGGTACTTTTTACGACCAGTTTTAAGGCATTTAGAAATTGATTTTGAAACTGAAATAACGTCCCTCTATGCATTGAAATCTGCTCTTTCCGATGCAACAAACCGCGTTTAAATATATGGAAGGGTAAGCCAGATAAAGCGTAGAAAAACGATGCATGTTTTAATAAAATTTCAAAAATAGGTACTTTTTACGACCAGTTTTAAGGCATTTAGAAATTGATTTTGAAACTGAAATAACGTCCCTCTATGCATTGAAATCTGCTCTTTCCGATGCAACAAACCGCGTTTAAATATATGGAAGGGTAAGCCAGATAAAGCGTAGAAAAACGATGCATGTTTTAATAAAATTTCAAAAATAGGTACTTTTTACGACCAGTTTTAAGGCATTTAGAAATTGATTTTGAAACTGAAATAACGTCCCTCTATGCATTGAAATCTGCTCTTTCCGATGCAACAAACCGCGTTTAAATATATGGAAGGGTAAGCCAGATAAAGCGTAGAAAAACGATGCATGTTTTAATAAAATTTCAAAAATAGGTACTTTTTACGACCAGTTTTAAGGCATTTAGAAATTGATTTTGAAACTGAAATAACGTCCCTCTATGCATTGAAATCTGCTCTTTCCGATGCAACAAACCGCGTTTAAATATATGGAAGGGTAAGCCAGATAAAGCGTAGAAAAACGATGCATGTTTTAATAAAATTTCAAAAATAGGTACTTTTTACGACCAGTTTTAAGGCATTTAGAAATTGATTTTGAAACTGAAATAACGTCCCTCTATGCATTGAAATCTGCTCTTTCCGATGCAACAAACCGCGTTTAAATATATGGAAGGGTAAGCCAGATAAAGCGTAGAAAAACGATGCATGTTTTAATAAAATTTCAAAAATAGGTACTTTTTACGACCAGTTTTAAGGCATTTAGAAATTGATTTTGAAACTGAAATAACGTCCCTCTATGCATTGAAATCTGCTCTTTCCGATGCAACAAACCGCGTTTAAATATATGGAAGGGTAAGCCAGATAAAGCGTAGAAAAACGATGCATGTTTTAATAAAATTTCAAAAATAGGTACTTTTTACGACCAGTTTTAAGGCATTTAGAAATTGATTTTGAAACTGAAATAACGTCCCTCTATGCATTGAAATCTGCTCTTTCCGATGCAACAAACCGCGTTTAAATATATGGAAGGGTAAGCCAGATAAAGCGTAGAAAAACGATGCATGTTTTAATAAAATTTCAAAAATAGGTACTTTTTACGACCAGTTTTAAGGCATTTAGAAATTGATTTTGAAACTGAAATAACGTCCCTCTATGCATTGAAATCTGCTCTTTCCGATGCAACAAACCGCGTTTAAATATATGGAAGGGTAAGCCAGATAAAGCGTAGAAAAACGATGCATGTTTTAATAAAATTTCAAAAATAGGTACTTTTTACGACCAATTAAGGCATTTAGAAATTGATTTTGAAACTGAAATAACGTCCCTCTATGCATTGAAATCTGCTCTTTCCGATGCAACAAACCGCGTTTAAATATATGGAAGGGTAAGCCAGATAAAGCGTAGAAAAACGATGCATGTTTTAATAAAATTTCAAAAATAGGTACTTTTTACGACC
>CAWUHG010000022.1:0-16183 GCA_963921985.1 Agrilus biguttatus | reverse complement strand
AAACTTCTCCCCACCTAAAATCTTCCAAAGAACCCAAAAATACAAGCAGATATAAAATTAGACTTGAAATAAAAAAATTATAGTCTCCTGACCTTGTGCGCAAAAACGTACTTTGACTAATTGCGTTTCTATTAAATAATTTTCTATTTACCTAAAACAAACAATAATTTTTTAGAAATCCATGGGCATGATCCGATGTTAAAATTTCAGCTAAATCCAAAATGCAAGCAAATTGAAAATTGGACTTCAAATAAAAAATATAATGGGGCACTAACGTTGCGTGTAGAAATATACCTTACCTTGCTGTGTTTGTATTAACTACTGATTAATTATAAGAATATAAATATAAATATGGATTCAACAAAAACAACTACTAACTAATACCCCTACCAGCATTGAATTACAATGTTGATTCCGATGTATTATTAGACGAAGATGTAACATATCAAAAAAAGAAGGAGTTAAAATCCCTATTCGTCTAAATTTTAAGATCAATGATCTCAAATTTTGAACGCGTCCTACCAAGAAGGCACAACGAACCGAAGCCATATCCCACGACCGGTTTCGACCTTCTTTTTTGGATAATGTTTAATTGTAATAAAGAAGCAATATACGTTTAAGAATAAAAGATCATAATCCAATTGTAATATTTTTGCTGAATTCAAAACGTCAAGCAGATTTAGATTCAGATTTGAAGCAATAAAACTGTAGCAATCTTACGTTACACGTTAAAACATACCATTCATTTACCGTGTATGTGTTAACTAATGTTTAATTTTAGTAAAGCTGGCAATATTATTCTAAGAATAAAAGAAAAACGATTAAAATCAGGTTTGGAATAAATAAATATAGGCACCTGACGTTACTCTCGAGAAGGTATCTTTGTTACATTCAAACGCTCTGAAGTCCCTTGACAATCTTTCAGAAATATTAAGTACGCTTCACATACATCAAGACTGCTTTTTTCAACCAAAAGGCACTCCTCTTTCTGTAGTTTTCAAAATCAATACATTCCCTAAAATGTTAATGTATAATGGCAATAAATGTATATACAAATAATGTTACAATTTCCATTTGAAAATGTTACAAAACTAGTGAAGAAAAATGTTTATCTCAAATACTGTTAATACATTACATTACATATTGTATCTATAAATGGAATGTCTTGCTTGTGAGACAAATCCTTCCCGAGAATGCACATGCCTGAGGATTTAGGTGAGTAATTATAAAAGCGTTGTGTCATCATAATTAGGATTAAAGCAAGCAAATATTTCAGAAGATGTCCATGTAATATTTCAAGTTTATCAACTTCTTTAGATGTGCTGAAAAGGTGTCTTTCATACTCAACCCATGAAAACTAGATGCATGTAGAAGCTACAGATTAGTGTCTCAAATGTTTGTTGAAAAACTAACGAGATTATGACATATCACATATGAAGGGTGCAAAAAGGTAAGGGGGCTGTATTTTGTTATGTGAGTTGTGGTTGTAAATTGTTGTACGTTATTCAATAAGGAATGATGGGGTTGTCTTGTTAATTATTCAGAGGATTCGTTTGCATTTCGAAGAACATCACCTTCAGATTTTTCAAGTTTAACGCTAGCAATGTATCATCTCTGAGTGACTAGAATTAGTTTCTAGTCTGAAATCTTCATGTTGTAGTTGCTGTTAATCACAAGGGATCATAAAGGGTGAGTAAGATCAATAAATTAACAATTGCCATTAAATATTAACATTTTTAGGGAATGTATTGATTTTGAAAACTATAGAAAGAGGAATGCCTTTTGGTTGAAGAAAGCAAACTTGATGGTACTTAATATTTCTGAAAGATAATCAAGGGACTTTAGAGCATCGAAGTGTAACAAAGATACCTTCTTGAGAGCAACATCATTTGCCCATATTTATTTATTTCAAAGCTTATTTTAATTGTGTTTTACACCTGAGACTTTTTCCGTCCTGTATGCTATCATCCGTCAGTTTCAGTAGGACATAACTACGAGAAAAATGATGCATGTTAGGAATTAGACCTATTGAAATAGTTTCCATAAAGCGAAAATAATAAATCGAGTAAGAGAATATTAATTAAAATGTAAAGTGTTCATGGTGTTCTAGCTAGTTTTTATAAAAATGCTATCCTTCTAAAAATACAACATAACACATAAATTTCATTGCAGTGCTGCTGACCACAATTGCAACTGTAATTAGCAGTTTTGGACTGTTTGACCGTTTCAGGAATTGATTGGATCGAAAGGAAGAAATTGTTTGAATTAAAGATATGAATGAATTCCATTTGCTTTGGACCAGTTTTTATTTTGAAACAAAAGAATAATAATAACTGCGTCAAATGGACAGTAAAAGTGTTTGAACTGATCCAGACGATCACGAATCACGGATCACAGCTATTTTCAAACTTACAAACGCAAAAATTAGATACTGTTGTTGTCCACTGATGTAGACAACTATTGTGCATACGATTTTGAGTAAGGGAGCGCACAACCCTCTTTAGAAATTATTCAATTCTTAAAAAGTACAATCACTACTCTCAGCCATTTTCAAACTTACAAATGCGAAAATTAAATATAGTTGTCTCACGTCGTTGTAGACAACAATTGTGTATGCGAAATTTTCGTAAAGTGCGTCACAACCCTCTATGGTAACGTATTTCCCTTGACAAAGGGCTAATCTCCCGAAACAATTGTAGAAATTTAACGAAGCGCTTAAACATTTAAAAAGTTAAAGTTCATTTAATTCGTTCATTTTAAACAATGTTTGATAAAACCGTAACCCACATTTCCATTCCTTTTATGATATAAGTAGTCATAAACAGCTGTAATACTTCCATACACTTTTTCCATTTCTGCTTTAAGACATATCAATATATTAATAATCCCCTCCGGAATTAAATTAATATTTCAATCTAATAAAATATAAATAAAAATTGGATTGATTCAGCTGTTACTTTGTGATAATTCATCTTAACGACAAATTAATAAACGCTACTTCGTTTATTATCACTTTTTTATTTACAAATCCTTTTGACCACAGTGGTGTTTACATACATATATTTTGGAAATACCATTAATTATTAAATGTACTGAATAATACATATATATGGAAGGGTAAGCCAGATAAAGCGTAGAAAAACGATGCATGTTTTAATAAAATTTCAAAAATAGGTACTCTTTACGACCAGTTTTAAGGCATTTAGAAATTGATTTTGAAACTGAAATAACGTCCCTCTATGCATTGAAATCTGCTCTTTCCGATGCAACAAACCGCGTTTAAATATATGGAAGGGTAAGCCAGATAAAGCGTAGAAAAACGATGCATGTTTTAATAAAATTTCAAAAATAGGTACTTTTTACGACCAGTTTTAAGGCATTTAGAAATTGATTTTGAAACTGAAATAACGTCCCTCTATGCATTGAAATCTGCTCTTTCCGATGCAACAAACCGCGTTTAAATATATGGAAGGGTAAGCCAGATAAAGCGTAGAAAAACGATGCATGTTTTAATAAAATTTCAAAAATAGGTACTTTTTACGACCAGTTTTAAGGCATTTAGAAATTGATTTTGAAACTGAAATAACGCCCCTCTATGCATTGAAATCTGCTCTTTCCGATGCAACAAACCGCGTTTAAATATATGGAAGGGTAAGCCAGATAAAGCGTAGAAAAACGATGCATGTTTTAATAAAATTTCAAAAATAGGTACTTTTCACGACCAGTTTTAAGGCATTTAGAAATTGATTTTGAAACTGAAATAACGTCCCTCTATGCATTGAAATCTGCTCTTTCCGATGCAACAAACCGCGTTTAAATATATGGAAGGGTAAGCCAGATAAAGCGTAGAAAAACGATGCATGTTTTAATAAAATTTCAAAAATAGGTACTTTTTACGACCAGTTTTAAGGCATTTAGAAATTGATTTTGAAACTGAAATAACGTCCCTCTATGCATTGAAATCTGCTCTTTCCGATGCAACAAACCGCGTTTAAATATATGGAAGGGTAAGCCAGATAAGGCGTAGAAAAACGATGCATGTTTTAATAAAATTTCAAAAATAGGTACTTTTTACGACCAGTTTTAAGGCATTTAGAAATTGATTTTGAAACTGAAATAACGTCCCTCTATGCATTGAAATCTGCTCTTTCCGATGCAATAAACCGCGTTTAAATATATGGAAGGGTAAGCCAGATAAAGCGTAGAAAAACGATGCATGTTTTAATAAAATTTCAAAAATAGGTACTTTTTACGACCAGTTTTAAGGCATTTAGAAATTGATTTTGAAACTGAAATAACGTCCCTCTATGCATTGAAATCTGCTCTTTCCGATGCAACAAACCGCGTTTAAATATATGGAAGGGTAAGCCAGATAAAGCGTAGAAAAACGATGCATGTTTTAATAAAATTTCAAAAATAGGTACTTTTTACGACCAGTTTTAAGGCATTTAGAAATTGATTTTGAAACTGAAATAACGTCCCTCTATGCATTGAAATCTGCTCTTTCCGATGCAACAAACCGCGTTTAAATATATGGAAGGGTAAGCCAGATAAAGCGTAGAAAAACGATGCATGTTTTAATAAAATTTCAAAAATAGGTACTTTTTACGACCAGTTTTAAGGCATTTAGAAATTGATTTTGAAACTGAAATAACGTCCCTCTATGCATTGAAATCTGCTCTTTCCGATGCAACAAACCGCGTTTAAATATATGGAAGGGTAAGCCAGATAAAGCGTAGAAAAACGATGCATGTTTTAATAAAATTTCAAAAATAGGTACTTTTTACGACCAGTTTTAAGGCATTTAGAAATTGATTTTGAAACTGAAATAACGTCCCTCTATGCATTGAAATCTGCTCTTTCCGATGCAACAAACCGCGTTTAAATATATGGAAGGGTAAGCCAGATAAAGCGTAGAAAAACGATGCATGTTTTAATAAAATTTCAAAAATAGGTACTTTTTACGACCAGTTTTAAGGCATTTAGAAATTGATTTTGAAACTGAAATAACGTCCCTCTATGCATTGAAATCTGCTCTTTCCGATGCAACAAACCGCGTTCAAATATATGGAAGGGTAAGCCAGATAAAGCGTAGAAAAACGATACATGTTTTAATAAAATTTCAAAAATAGGTACTTTTTACGACCAGTTTTAAGGCATTTAGAAATTGATTTTGAAACTGAAATAACGTCCCTCTATGCATTGAAATCTGCTCTTTCGGATGCAACAAACCGCGTTTAAATATATGGAAGGGTAAGCCAGATAAAGCGTAGAAAAACGATGCATGTTTTAATAAAATTTCAAAAATAGGTACTTTTTACGACCAGTTTTAAGGCATTTAGAAATTGATTTTGAAACTGAAATAACGTCCCTCTATGCATTGAAATCTGCTCTTTCCGATGCAACAAACCGCGTTCAAATATATGGAAGGGTAAGCCAGATAAAGCGTAGAAAAACGATGCATGTTTTAATAAAATTTCAAAAATAGGTACTTTTTACGACCAGTTTTAAGGCATTTAGAAATTGATTTTGAAACTGAAATAACGTCCCTCTATGCATTGAAATCTGCTCTTTCCGATGCAACAAACCGCGTTTAAATATATGGAAGGGTAAGCCAGATAAAGCGTAGAAAAACGATGCATGTTTTAATAAAATTTCAAAAATAGGTACTTTTTACGACCAGTTTTAAGGCATTTAGAAATTGATTTTGAAACTGAAATAACGTCCCTCTATGCATTGAAATCTGCTCTTTCCGATGCAACAAACCGCGTTTGAATATATGGAAGGGTAAGCCAGATAAAGCGTAGAAAAACGATGCATGTTTTAATAAAATTTCAAAAATAGGTACTTTTTACGACCAGTTTTAAGGCATTTAGAAATTGATTTTGAAACTGAAATAACGTCCCTCTATGCATTGAAATCTGCTCTTTCCGATGCAACAAACCGCGTTTAAATATATGGAAGGGTAAGCCAGATAAAGCGTAGAAAAACGATGCATGTTTTAATAAAATTTCAAAAATAGGTACTTTTTACGACCAGTTTTAAGGCATTTAGAAATTGATTTTGAAACTGAAATAACGTCCCTCTATGCATTGAAATCTGCTCTTTCCGATGCAACAAACCGCGTTTAAATATATGGAAGGGTAAGCCAGATAAAGCGTAGAAAAACGATGCATGTTTTAATAAAATTTCAAAAATAGGTACTTTTTACGACCAGTTTTAAGGCATTTAGAAATTGATTTTGAAACTGAAATAACGTCCCTCTATGCATTGAAATCTGCTCTTGGTACTTTTTACGACCAGTTTTAAGGCATTTAGAAATTGATTTTGAAACTGAAATAACGTCCCTCTAGTGCTTTAATAAAATTTCAAAAATAGGTACTTTTTACGACCAGTTTTAAGGCATTTAGAAATTGATTTTGAAACTGAAATAACGTCCCTCTATGCATTGAAATCTGCTCTTTCCGATGCAACAAACCGCGTTTAAATATATGGAAGGGTAAGCCAGATAAAGCGTAGAAAAACGATGCATGTTTTAATAAAATTTCAAAAATAGGTACTTTTTACGACCAGTTTTAAGGCATTTAGAAATTGATTTTGAAACTGAAATAACGTCCCTCTATGCATTGAAATCTGCTCTTTCCGATGCAACAAACCGCGTTTAAATATATGGAAGGGTAAGCCAGATAAAGCGTAGAAAAACGATGCATGTTTTAATAAAATTTCAAAAATAGGTACTTTTTACGACCAGTTTTAAGGCATTTAGAAATTGATTTTGAAACTGAAATAACGTCCCTCTATGCATTGAAATCTGCTCTTTCCGATGCAACAAACCGCGTTTAAATATATGGAAGGGTAAGCCAGATAAAGCGTAGAAAAACGATGCATGTTTTAATAAAATTTCAAAAATAGGTACTTTTTACGACCAGTTTTAAGGCATTTAGAAATTGATTTTGAAACTGAAATAACGTCCCTCTATGCATTGAAATCTGCTCTTTCCGATGCAACAAACCGCGTTTAAATATATGGAAGGGTAAGCCAGATAAAGCGTAGAAAAACGATGCATGTTTTAATAAAATTTCAAAAATAGGTACTTTTTACGACCAGTTTTAAGGCATTTAGAAATTGATTTTGAAACTGAAATAACGTCCCTCTATGCATTGAAATCTGCTCTTTCCGATGCAACAAACCGCGTTTAAATATATGGAAGGGTAAGCCAGATAAAGCGTAGAAAAACGATGCATGTTTTAATAAAATTTCAAAAATAGGTACTTTTTACGACCAGTTTTAAGGCATTTAGAAATTGATTTTGAAACTGAAATAACGTCCCTCTATGCATTGAAATCTGCTCTTTCCGATGCAACAAACCGCGTTTAAATATATGGAAGGGTAAGCCAGATAAAGCGTAGAAAAACGATGCATGTTTTAATAAAATTTCAAAAATAGGTACTTTTTACGACCAGTTTTAAGGCATTTAGAAATTGATTTTGAAACTGAAATAACGTCCCTCTATGCATTGAAATCTGCTCTTTCCGATGCAACAAACCGCGTTTAAATATATGGAAGGGTAAGCCAGATAAAGCGTAGAAAAACGATGCATGTTTTAATAAAATTTCAAAAATAGGTACTTTTTACGACCAGTTTTAAGGCATTTAGAAATTGATTTTGAAACTGAAATAACGTCCCTCTATGCATTGAAATCTGCTCTTTCCGATGCAACAAACCGCGTTTAAATATATGGAAGGGTAAGCCAGATAAAGCGTAGAAAAACGATGCATGTTTTAATAAAATTTCAAAAATAGGTACTTTTTACGACCAGTTTTAAGGCATTTAGAAATTGATTTTGAAACTGAAATAACGTCCCTCTATGCATTGAAATCTGCTCTTTCCGATGCAACAAACCGCGTTTAAATATATGGAAGGGTAAGCCAGATAAAGCGTAGAAAAACGATGCATGTTTTAATAAAATTTCAAAAATAGGTACTTTTTACGACCAGTTTTAAGGCATTTAGAAATTGATTTTGAAACTGAAATAACGTCCCTCTATGCATTGAAATCTGCTCTTTCCGATGCAACAAACCGCGTTTAAATATATGGAAGGGTAAGCCAGATAAAGCGTAGAAAAACGATGCATGTTTTAATAAAATTTCAAAAATAGGTACTTTTTACGACCAGTTTTAAGGCATTTAGAAATTGATTTTGAAACTGAAATAACGTCCCTCTATGCATTGAAATCTGCTCTTTCCGATGCAACAAACCGCGTTTAAATATATGGAAGGGTAAGCCAGATAAAGCGTAGAAAAACGATGCATGTTTTAATAAAATTTCAAAAATAGGTACTTTTTACGACCAGTTTTAAGGCATTTAGAAATTGATTTTGAAACTGAAATAACGTCCCTCTATGCATTGAAATCTGCTCTTTCCGATGCAACAAACCGCGTTTAAATATATGGAAGGGTAAGCCAGATAAAGCGTAGAAAAACGATGCATGTTTTAATAAAATTTCAAAAATAGGTACTTTTTACGACCAGTTTTAAGGCATTTAGAAATTGATTTTGAAACTGAAATAACGTCCCTCTATGCATTGAAATCTGCTCTTTCCGATGCAACAAACCGCGTTTAAATATATGGAAGGGTAAGCCAGATAAAGCGTAGAAAAACGATGCATGTTTTAATAAAATTTCAAAAATAGGTACTTTTTACGACCAGTTTTAAGGCATTTAGAAATTGATTTTGAAACTGAAATAACGTCCCTCTATGCATTGAAATCTGCTCTTTCCGATGCAACAAACCGCGTTTAAATATATGGAAGGGTAAGCCAGATAAAGCGTAGAAAAACGATGCATGTTTTAATAAAATTTCAAAAATAGGTACTTTTTACGACCAGTTTTAAGGCATTTAGAAATTGATTTTGAAACTGAAATAACGTCCCTCTATGCATTGAAATCTGCTCTTTCCGATGCAACAAACCGCGTTTAAATATATGGAAGGGTAAGCCAGATAAAGCGTAGAAAAACGATGCATGTTTTAATAAAATTTCAAAAATAGGTACTTTTTACGACCAGTTTTAAGGCATTTAGAAATTGATTTTGAAACTGAAATAACGTCCCTCTATGCATTGAAATCTGCTCTTTCCGATGCAACAAACCGCGTTTAAATATATGGAAGGGTAAGCCAGATAAAGCGTAGAAAAACGATGCATGTTTTAATAAAATTTCAAAAATAGGTACTTTTTACGACCAGTTTTAAGGCATTTAGAAATTGATTTTGAAACTGAAATAACGTCCCTCTATGCATTGAAATCTGCTCTTTCCGATGCAACAAACCGCGTTTAAATATATGGAAGGGTAAGCCAGATAAAGCGTAGAAAAACGATGCATGTTTTAATAAAATTTCAAAAATAGGTACTTTTTACGACCAGTTTTAAGGCATTTAGAAATTGATTTTGAAACTGAAATAACGTCCCTCTATGCATTGAAATCTGCTCTTTCCGATGCAACAAACCGCGTTTAAATATATGGAAGGGTAAGCCAGATAAAGCGTAGAAAAACGATGCATGTTTTAATAAAATTTCAAAAATAGGTACTTTTTACGACCAGTTTTAAGGCATTTAGAAATTGATTTTGAAACTGAAATAACGTCCCTCTGTGCATTGAAATCTGCTCTTTCCGATGCAACAAACCGCGTTTAAATATATGGAAGGGTAAGCCAGATAAAGCGTAGAAAAACGATGCATGTTTTAATAAAATTTCAAAAATAGGTACTTTTTACGACCAGTTTTAAGGCATTTAGAAATTGATTTTGAAACTGAAATAACGTCCCTCTATGCATTGAAATCTGCTCTTTCCGATGCAACAAACCGCGTTTAAATATATGGAAGGGTAAGCCAGATAAAGCGTAGAAAAACGATGCATGTTTTAATAAAATTTCAAAAATAGGTACTTTTTACGACCAGTTTTAAGGCATTTAGAAATTGATTTTGAAACTGAAATAACGTCCCTCTATGCATTGAAATCTGCTCTTTCCGATGCAACAAACCGCGTTTAAATATATGGAAGGGTAAGCCAGATAAAGCGTAGAAAAACGATGCATGTTTTAATAAAATTTCAAAAATAGGTACTTTTTACGACCAGTTTTAAGGCATTTAGAAATTGATTTTGAAACTGAAATAACGTCCCTCTGTGCATTGAAATCTGCTCTTTCCGATGCAATAAACCGCGTTTAAATATATGGAAGGGTAAGCCAGATAAAGCGTAGAAAAACGATGCATGTTTTAATAAAATTTCAAAAATAGGTACTTTTTACGACCAGTTTTAAGGCATTTAGAAATTGATTTTGAAACTGAAATAACGTCCCTCTATGCATTGAAATCTGCTCTTTCCGATGCAACAAACCGCGTTTAAATATATGGAAGGGTAAGCCAGATAAAGCGTAGAAAAACGATGCATGTTTTAATAAAATTTCAAAAATAGGTACTTTTTACGACCAGTTTTAAGGCATTTAGAAATTGATTTTGAAACTGAAATAACGTCCCTCTATGCATTGAAATCTGCTCTTTCCGATGCAACAAACCGCGTTTAAATATATGGAAGGGTAAGCCAGATAAAGCGTAGAAAAACGATGCATGTTTTAATAAAATTTCAAAAATAGGTACTTTTTACGACCAGTTTTAAGGCATTTAGAAATTGATTTTGAAACTGAAATAACGTCCCTCTATGCATTGAAATCTGCTCTTTCCGATGCAACAAACCGCGTTTAAATATATGGAAGGGTAAGCCAGATAAAGCGTAGAAAAACGATGCATGTTTTAATAAAATTTCAAAAATAGGTACTTTTTACGACCAGTTTTAAGGCATTTAGAAATTGATTTTGAAACTGAAATAACGTCCCTCTATGCATTGAAATCTGCTCTTTCCGATGCAACAAACCGCGTTTAAATATATGGAAGGGTAAGCCAGATAAAGCGTAGAAAAACGATGCATGTTTTAATAAAATTTCAAAAATAGGTACTTTTTACGACCAGTTTTAAGGCATTTAGAAATTGATTTTGAAACTGAAATAACGTCCCTCTATGCATTGAAATCTGCTCTTTCCGATGCAATAAACCGCGTTTAAATATATGGAAGGGTAAGCCAGATAAAGCGTAGAAAAACGATGCATGTTTTAATAAAATTTCAAAAATAGGTACTTTTTACGACCAGTTTTAAGGCATTTAGAAATTGATTTTGAAACTGAAATAACGTCCCTCTATGCATTGAAATCTGCTCTTTCCGATGCAACAAACCGCGTTTAAATATATGGAAGGGTAAGCCAGATAAAGCGTAGAAAAACGATGCATGTTTTAATAAAATTTCAAAAATAGGTACTTTTTACGACCAGTTTTAAGGCATTTAGAAATTGATTTTGAAACTGAAATAACGTCCCTCTATGCATTGAAATCTGCTCTTTCCGATGCAACAAACCGCGTTTAAATATATGGAAGGGTAAGCCAGATAAAGCGTAGAAAAACGATGCATGTTTTAATAAAATTTCAAAAATAGGTACTTTTTACGACCAGTTTTAAGGCATTTAGAAATTGATTTTGAAACTGAAATAACGTCCCTCTATGCATTGAAATCTGCTCTTTCCGATGCAACAAACCGCGTTTAAATATATGGAAGGGTAAGCCAGATAAAGCGTAGAAAAACGATGCATGTTTTAATAAAATTTCAAAAATAGGTACTTTTTACGACCAGTTTTAAGGCATTTAGAAATTGATTTTGAAACTGAAATAACGTCCCTCTATGCATTGAAATCTGCTCTTTCCGATGCAACAAACCGCGTTTAAATATATGGAAGGGTAAGCCAGATAAAGCGTAGAAAAACGATGCATGTTTTAATAAAATTTCAAAAATAGGTACTTTTTACGACCAGTTTTAAGGCATTTAGAAATTGATTTTGAAACTGAAATAACGTCCCTCTATGCATTGAAATCTGCTCTTTCCGATGCAACAAACCGCGTTTAAATATATGGAAGGGTAAGCCAGATAAAGCGTAGAAAAACGATGCATGTTTTAATAAAATTTCAAAAATAGGTACTTTTTACGACTAGTTTTAAGGCATTTAGAAATTGATTTTGAAACTGAAATAACGTCCCTCTATGCATTGAAATCTGCTCTTTCCGATGCAACAAACCGCGTTTAAATATATGGAAGGGTAAGCCAGATAAAGCGTAGAAAAACGATGCATGTTTTAATAAAATTTCAAAAATAGGTACTTTTTACGACCAGTTTTAAGGCATTTAGAAATTGATTTTGAAACTGAAATAACGTCCCTCTATGTATTGAAATCTGCTCTTTCCGATTCAACAAACCGCGTTTAAATATATGGAAGGGTAAGCCAGATAAAGCGTAGAAAAACGATGCATGTTTTAATAAAATTTCAAAAATAGGTACTTTTTACGACCAGTTTTAAGGCATTTAGAAATTGATTTTGAAACTGAAATAACGTCCCTCTATGCATTGAAATCTGCTCTTTCCGATGCAACAAACCGCGTTTAAATATATGGAAGGGTAAGCCAGATAAAGCGTAGAAAAACGATGCATGTTTTAATAAAATTTCAAAAATAGGTACTTTTCACGACCAGTTTTAAGGCATTTAGATATTGATTTTGAAACTGAAATAACGTCCCTCTATGCATTGAAATCTGCTCTTTCCGATGCAACAAACCGCGTTTAAATATATGGAAGGGTAAGCCAGATAAAGCGTAGAAAAACGATGCATGTTTTAATAAAATTTCAAAAATAGGTACTCTTTACGACCAGTTTTAAGGCATTTAGAAATTGATTTTGAAACTGAAATAACGTCCCTCTATGCATTGAAATCTGCTCTTTCCGATGCAACAAACCGCGTTTAAATATATGGAAGGGTAAGCCAGATAAAGCGTAGAAAAACGATGCATGTTTTAATAAAATTTCAAAAATAGGTACTTTTTACGACCAGTTTTAAGGCATTTAGAAATTGATTTTGAAACTGAAATAACGTCCCTCTATGCATTGAAATCTGCTCTTTCCGATGCAACAAACCGCGTTTAAATATATGGAAGGGTAAGCCAGATAAAGCGTAGAAAAACGATGCATGTTTTAATAAAATTTCAAAAATAGGTACTTTTCACGACCAGTTTTAAGGCATTTAGATATTGATTTTGAAACTGAAATAACGTCCCTCTATGCATTGAAATCTGCTCTTTCCGATGCAACAAACCGCGTTTAAATATATGGAAGGGTAAGCCAGATAAAGCGTAGAAAAACGATGCATGTTTTAATAAAATTTCAAAAATAGGTACTTTTCACGACCAGTTTTAAGGCATTTAGATATTGATTTTGAAACTGAAATAACGTCCCTCTATGCATTGAAATCTGCTCTTTCCGATGCAACAAACCGCGTTTAAATATATGGAAGGGTAAGCCAGATAAAGCGTAGAAAAACGATGCATGTTTTAATAAAATTTCAAAAATAGGTACTCTTTACGACCAGTTTTAAGGCATTTAGAAATTGATTTTGAAACTGAAATAACGTCCCTCTATGCATTGAAATCTGCTCTTTCCGATGCAACAAACCGCGTTTAAATATATGGAAGGGTAAGCCAGATAAAGCGTAGAAAAACGATGCATGTTTTAATAAAATTTCAAAAATAGGTACTTTTTACGACCAGTTTTAAGGCATTTAGAAATTGATTTTGAAACTGAAATAACGCCCCTCTATGCATTGAAATCTGCTCTTTCCGATGCAACAAACCGCGTTTAAATATATGGAAGGGTAAGCCAGATAAAGCGTAGAAAAACGATGCATGTTTTAATAAAATTTCAAAAATAGGTACTTTTTACGACCAGTTTTAAGGCATTTAGAAATTGATTTTGAAACTGAAATAACGTCCCTCTATGTATTGAAATCTGCTCTTTCCGATGCAACAAACCGCGTTTAAATATATGGAAGGGTAAGCCAGATAAAGCGTAGAAAAACGATGCATGTTTTAATAAAATTTCAAAAATAGGTACTTTTTACGACCAGTTTTAAGGCATTTAGAAATTGATTTTGAAACAGAAATAACGTCCCTCTATGCATTGAAATCTGCTCTTTCCGATGCAACAAACCGCGTTTAAATATATGGAAGGGTAAGCCAGATAAAGCGTAGAAAAACGATGCATGTTTTAATAAAATTTCAAAAATAGGTACTTTTCACGACCAGTTTTAAGGCATTTAGATATTGATTTTGAAACTGAAATAACGTCCCTCTATGCATTGAAATCTGCTCTTTCCGATGCAACAAACCGCGTTTAAATATATGGAAGGGTAAGCCAGATAAAGCGTAGAAAAACGATGCATGTTTTAATAAAATTTCAAAAATAGGTACTCTTTACGACCAGTTTTAAGGCATTTAGAAATTGATTTTGAAACTGAAATAACGCCCCTCTATGCATTGAAATCTGCTCTTTCCGATGCAACAAACCGCGTTTAAATATATGGAAGGGTAAGCCAGATAAAGCGTAGAAAAACGATGCATGTTTTAATAAAATTTCAAAAATAGGTACTTTTTACGACCAGTTTTAAGGCATTTAGAAATTGATTTTGAAACTGAAATAACGCCCCTCTATGCATTGAAATCTGCTCTTTCCGATGCAACAAACCGCGTTTAAATATATGGAAGGGTAAGCCAGATAAAGCGTAGAAAAACGATGCATGTTTTAATAAAATTTCAAAAATAGGTACTTTTTACGACCAGTTTTAAGGCATTTAGAAATTGATTTTGAAACTGAAATAACGTCCCTCTATGTATTGAAATCTGCTCTTTCCGATGCAACAAACCGCGTTTAAATATATGGAAGGGTAAGCCAGATAAAGCGTAGAAAAACGATGCATGTTTTAATAAAATTTCAAAAATAGGTACTTTTTACGACCAGTTTTAAGGCATTTAGAAATTGATTTTGAAACAGAAATAACGTCCCTCTATGCATTGAAATCTGCTCTTTCCGATGCAACAAACCGCGTTTAAATATATGGAAGGGTAAGCCAGATAAAGCGTAGAAAAACGATGCATGTTTTAATAAAATTTCAAAAATAGGTACTTTTCACGACCAGTTTTAAGGCATTTAGATATTGATTTTGAAACTGAAATAACGTCCCTCTATGCATTGAAATCTGCTCTTTCCGATGCAACAAACCGCGTTTAAATATATGGAAGGGTAAGCCAGATAAAGCGTAGAAAAACGATGCATGTTTTAATAAAATTTCAAAAATAGGTACTCTTTACGACCAGTTTTAAGGCATTTAGAAATTGATTTTGAAACTGAAATAACGTCCCTCTATGCATTGAAATCTGCTCTTTCCGATGCAACAAACCGCGTTTAAATATATGGAAGGGTAAGCCAGATAAAGCGTAGAAAAACGATGCATGTTTTAATAAAATTTCAAAAATAGGTACTTTTTACGACCAGTTTTAAGGCATTTAGAAATTGATTTTGAAACTGAAATAACGTCCCTCTATGCATTGAAATCTGCTCTTTCCGATGCAACAAACCGCGTTTAAATATATGGAAGGGTAAGCCAGATAAAGCGTAGAAAAACGATGCATGTTTTAATAAAATTTCAAAAATAGGTACTTTTCACGACCAGTTTTAAGGCATTTAGATATTGATTTTGAAACTGAAATAACGTCCCTCTATGCATTGAAATCTGCTCTTTCCGATGCAACAAACCGCGTTTAAATATATGGAAGGGTAAGCCAGATAAAGCGTAGAAAAACGATGCATGTTTTAATAAAATTTCAAAAATAGGTACTCTTTACGACCAGTTTTAAGGCATTTAGAAATTGATTTTGAAACTGAAATAACGTCCCTCTATGCATTGAAATCTGCTCTTTCCGATGCAACAAACCGCGTTTAAATATATGGAAGGGTAAGCCAGATAAAGCGTAGAAAAACGATGCATGTTTTAATAAAATTTCAAAAATAGGTACTTTTCACGACCAGTTTTAAGGCATTTAGATATTGATTTTGAAACTGAAATAACGTCCCTCTATGCATTGAAATCTGCTCTTTCCGATGCAACAAACCGCGTTTAAATATATGGAAGGGTAAGCCAGATAAAGCGTAGAAAAACGATGCATGTTTTAATAAAATTTCAAAAATAGGTACTCTTTACGACC
>CAWUHG010000021.1:0-63087 GCA_963921985.1 Agrilus biguttatus | reverse complement strand
AATTCGAATTTTGCAAACCATTTTTTAGAAACAGGCCATCAGTTTCCTACTATAGAAAATGTTAAAATTATTCCTAATGTAAATAAAGGCTTCAAACTTAATATTTTAGAATCCTTAGAAGTATATAAAGCATCAAAAATTACCGAAAATAACCTGTTAAACGACCAGGTAGATTCGTACCGTACCACTCAGTATTATTCAGTACATTTAATAATTAATGGTATTTCCAAAATATATGTATGTAAACACCACTGTGGTCAAAAGGATTTGTAAATAAAAAAGTGATAATAAACGAAGTAGCGTTTATTAATTTATCGTTAAGATGAATTATCACAAAGTAACAGCTGAATCAATCCAATTTTTATTTATATTTTATTAGATTGAAATATTAATTTAATTCCGGAGGGACTTATTAATATATTGATATGTTTTAAAGCAGAAATAGAAAAAGTGTATGGAATTATTACAGCCGTTTGTGACTGCTTGTATCATAAAAGGAATGGAAATGTGCGTTACGGTTTTATCAAACATTGTTTAAAATGAACGAATTAAATAATAACCAATTGAAGTCATTTATGTTTTAACGATAAATGAATAAACAATACCTTGTTTATTATCACTTTTTTTATTTACAATCCTTTTGACTACAGTTTCGACAAATAGCTTGTCATTATCAAACAAATGATTCAAATTGAATGAATATAAACAGATGGTAATAAACAGTGGTGTTTATATATATTTTGGAAATACCATTAATTATTAAATGTACTGAGTAATACTGAGTGGTACGGTACAAATCTACCTGGTCGTTTAGCAGGTTATTTTCGGAAATTTTTGATACTTTATGTACATCTAAGGATTCTAATATATTAAGTTTAAAGCCTTTATTTACATTACGAATAATTTTAACATTTTCTATAGTAGGAACCTGATGGCCTGTTTCTAAAAAATGGTTTGCAAAATTCGAATTATCTTTTCTTAATCTAAATGACCTTCCCGTTTGGCCTAAGTAGAAGGAATCACATTCTGTACATTCTAGCTTATAGACTCCAGTTTTTTCAAATTTGTCAGTTTTATCTTTTGAATTAAAAAAGTATGTGTTTGTCTTAAAACTAACTGTTAGGTTGTTTGCAGATACAACATTAGCGATTTTTATTGAAATATTACCAAGGTACGTCGACGATATGTATTTGCATTCTTTGTTTTTTTTTATGTATGGATGGTATATAGACTGGCATGCTATTTTAAACCGTTTTTTACGTATTAAATTTTGAATTGTTCTTGGATCAAAACCATTATTATTTGCAATTATTAGAATGATGTTTAGCTCATGTTTTAATTTTACTGGCTAATAAGGGACTTAGTGGGGAGCCCATGGCTAAACCTGATTTTTGTACAAAAAACTGTTTATTATACTGGGAGTAATTTTGGCTAAGACAAAATTGGAATGCTTTAATAAGCTCAGTATTATAATTAATGTCTATACTGCTTTGATTAAGGATGTCTTTTATTAAAGGTAGGCATTCCAAACTCGTTATAACGAACACTTTAGATCATTTAGATTAAGAAAGGATAATTCGAATTTTGCAAACCATTTTTTAGAAACAGGCCATCAGTTTCCTACTATAGAAAATGTTAAAATTATTCCTAATGTAAATAAAGGCTTCAAACTTAATATTTTAGAATCCTTAGAAGTATATAAAGCATCAAAAATTACCGAAAATAACGTGTTAAACGACCAGGTAGATTCGTACCGTACCACTCAGTATTATTCAGTACATTTAATAATTAATGGTATTTCCAAAATATATGTATGTAAACACCACTGTGGTCAAAAGGATTTGTAAATAGAAAAGTGATAATAAACGAAGTAGCGTTTATTAATTTATCGTTAAGATGAATTATCACAAAGTAACAGCTGAATCAATCCAATTTTTATTTATATTTTATTAGATTGAAATATTAATTTAATTCCGGAGGGGATTATTAATATATTGATATGTTTTAAAGCAGAAATGGAAAAAGTGTATGGAAGTATTACAGCTGTTTATGACTGCTTGTATCATAAAAGGAATGTAAATGTGCGTTACGGTTTTATCAAACATTGTTTAAAATGAACGAATTAAATGAACTTTAAACTTTTTAAATGTTTAAGCGCTTCGTTAAATTTCTACAATTGTTTCGGGAGATTAGCCCTTTGTCGAGGGAAATACGTTACCAAAGAGGGTTGTGGCGCACCTTACGAAAATTTCGTATACACAATTGTTGTCTACAACGACGTGAGACAACTATATTTAATTTTCGTGTTTGTAAGTTTAAAAATCGCTGAGATTATTCAATGTAATTTTTAAGAATTGAATAACTTCTAAAGAGGGTTGTGGCGTCGAGGGTTGTAGCGCCCCTTACGCAAAATAGTAAGCACGATAGTTGTCTACATCAGTGGACAACAACAATATCTAATTTTTGCGTTTGTAAGTTTAAAAATAGCTGTGATCCGTGATTCGTGATCGTCTGGATAAGTTCAGGCACTTTTACTGTTTATTTGACGTAGTTATGATCATTTTTTTGTTATAATAGAAACTAGTCGAAAGCAAATGAAACTCATTCATATATTTAATTCAAACAATTTCTTCCTTTCGATCCAATCAATTCCTGAAACGGTCAAACAGTCCTAAAACTGCTAATTACAGTTGCAATTGTGGTCAGCAGCACTGCAATGAAATTTATCTGTTATGTTGTATTTTTAGAAGGATAGTATTTTTATAAATACTAGCTAGAACACCATATACACTTTACCTTTTAATTAATATTCTCTTACTCGATTTATTATTTTCCCTTTATGGAAACTATTTCAATAGGTCTAACTCCTAACATACACCATTTTTTCTGGTAGTTATGTCCTACGGAAACTGACGGACGATAGCATTCAGGAGGAAAACGGTCTCAGGTGTAAAATAAGATCAAAATTAGCTTTGAAATAAATAAATATGGGCACTTGACGTTGCCCTCGAGAAGGTATCTTTGTTAAACTTCGACGCTCTGAAGTCCCTTGACAATCTTTCAGAAATATTAAGTACCATCAAGCTTGCTTTCTTCATCCAAAACGCATTCCTCTTTCTGTAGTTTTTAAAATCAATACATTCCTTAAAAATCTCAATATTTAATGGCAATTGTTAATTTATTGATCTTACTCACCCTTTATGATCCCTTATAATTAACACCAACAACGACATGCAGATTTCAGACTAGAAACTAATTCTAATCACTCAGGGATGATACATTGCTAGTGTTAAACTTGAAAAATCTGAAGGTGGTGTTCTTCGAAAAACAAGGGTATCTTCTGAATAATTGACAAGACAACCCCATAATTCCATATTAAACGACACACAGAGTCAAAACTGCAAACAAATTTACAAACACAACTCATATTACAAACGACAGTCCCCTTACCATTTTCTATTATTGTGCACCCCGTTATAGAGTAAGTAGTAGAGCATTCTGAAAAACTCCTTAGGCAAGACAACTCTAACTATGCAAACCTCCTCTTCACATGTGATACCTCATAATCTCGTTAGTTATTCAACATGAATTTGAGACACTAATCTCTAGCTTACACATGCCTTTAGTTTTCGGGTTGAATGGAAATACACCTTTTGAGCACATCTAAAAAAGTAGTTGGTAGAATGGAAGGATTACAAGAACATCTTCTAATGTATTCTGTTGCTTTAATCCTAATTATGACGACACAACGGTTTTTAACTACTACTACTACTACTAGTAGTACTACTACTACTACTACTACTAATACTACTACCACTCACTTAAATCCTCAGGCACGTGGATTCTCTGGAAGGATTTGTCTCACAAGCAATACATTCCATTTATAGATACGATATGTAATGTAATGTGTTAACAGTATTTGAGATAAACACTTTTCTTCACTACTTTTATAACATTGTTTGTATATAACATTATTTTCTTCGTACGTCTGCCACATGACAGGTGTCCATCACTGAAGGATTATAATCTCAACAGCAAAAGAAAAAAAGGAATACGAGAAAAATTCACTTATTCTTGGCTATTTTCAGAAACCTGTTGGAGGTATTGCAAAACGGTTTCAACACAAATATCCTAATCAACCGTTTAAGAACTTGTCGAACACTCACTTTATTAGAAGAATAAGCTTCAATTACGTTATGTTATGTTAAATAACAAACTAAACGATGTTTAAGTCCTCGGAGATAGAAGATTTTTGAAATTTTTAACAACCAGATAAACATTATTTTCTCTTCGGCATTATTAATATCCCTGCATGGCATCTGTTACAAACAATTATTACTTCACAGAATTGAAAATTAACAGATATGTTTAATAACGAACGTATCTGTACGGAAGACCGATACAAACTGACATTACGAGTTACAGCGCCATTAATCGGAAAGACAACAGCGAAATAATAATAACACTAAATTTTAAAATGGCGGACCATTGAGATATACGCATATAGGTAAATAACTCTATCCATATGAAACCCGACTTATTGTTAAATGATTTTTACCTAAGATGATAAATTCAATAATATTTATTAAAACTATGTTTTAATTTTTTTCCTTCAAACTGTTGTATTGAGCCTCGTATGATAATATATATTATCAACACTAAAAGCATTCCTGCGACACCCAGCGGTCTGACGGCAAAGATCAATTATTTTCAATTTAGTAATCTGTTAAAAATGTTAACAATTACGCTGCTACTTTACTTATAAGATGGCGCCAGTCAACTTTTTCATATACATAGGTTACAAAGAAAGTTTCTCAACAGCACTACAAGGTACATACAACAAGTTTCTAAAATCGTAACGCAAAATACAATTATTTTCACCCACAAATGTCTAACAGAGAATACGAAATTAGACATCGTAACCATTTGAAGTCATTTATGTTTTAACGATAAATGAATAAACAATACCTTGTTTATTATCACTTTTTTTATTTACAATCCTTTTGACTACAGTTTCGACAAATAGCTTGTTATTATCAAACAAATGATTCAAATTGAATGAATATAAACAGATGGTACTAAACAGTGGTGTTTATATATATTTTGGAAATACCGTTAATTATTAACATTTTCTATAGTAGGAACCTGATGGCCTGTTTCTAAAAAATGGTTTGCAAAATTCGAATTATCTTTTCTTAATCTAAATGACCTTCCCGTTTGGCCTAAGTAGAAGGAATCACATTCTGTACATTCTAGCTTATAGACTCCAGTTTTTTCAAATTTGTCAGTTTTATCTTTTGAATTAAAAAAGTATGTGTTTGTCTTAAAACTAACTGTTAGGTTGTTTGCAGATAGAACATTAGCGATTTTTATTGAAATATTACCAAGGTACGTCGACGATATGTATTTGCATTCTTTGTTTTTTTTATGTACGGATGGTATATAGACTGGCATGCTGTTTTAAATTGTTTTTTACATATTAAATTTTGAATTGTTCTTAGATCAAAACCATTATAATTGCAATTATTAGAATTATGTTTAGCTCATGTTTTAATTTTACTGGCTAATAAAGGACTCAGTGTTTATTGTACTGGCAGTAATTTTGGTTAAGACACAATTCGAATGCCTTAATTAGCTCAGTTTTATAATTAATGTCTATACTGCTTTGATTAAGGATGTCTTTTATTAAAGGTAGGCATTCCAAACTCGTTATAACGAACACTTTAGATCATTTAGATTAAGAAAGGATAATTCGAATTTTGCAAACCATTTTTTAGAAACAGGCCATCAGTTTCCTACTATAGAAAATGTTAAAATTATTCCTAATGTAAATAAAGGCTTCAAACTTAATATTTTAGAATCCTTAGAAGTATATAAAGCATCAAAAATTACCGAAAATAAACTGTTAAACGACCAGGTAGATTGAAATATTAATTTAATTCCGGAGGGGATTATTAATATATTGATATGTCTTAAAGCAGAAATGGAAAAAGTGTATGGAAGTATTACAGCTGTTTATGACTACTTATATCATAAAAGGAATGGAAATGTGGGTTACGGTTTTATCAAACATTGTTTAAAATGAACGAATTAAATGAACTTTAACTTTTTAAATGTTTAAGCGCTTCGTTAAATTTCTACAATTGTTTCGGGAGATTAGCCCTTTGTCAAGGGAAATACGTTACCATAGAGGGTTGTGACGCACTTTACGAAAATTTCGCATACACAATTGTTGTCTACAACGACGTGAGACAACTATATTTAATTTTCGCATTTGTAAGTTTGAAAATGGCTGAGAGTAGTGATTGTACTTTTTAAGAATTGAATAATTTCTAAAGAGGGTTGTGCGCTCCCTTACTCAAAATCGTATGCACAATAGTTGTCTACATCAGTGGACAACAACAGTATCTAATTTTTGCGTTTGTAAGTTTGAAAATAGCTGTGATCCGTGATTCGTGATCGTCTGGATCAGTTCAAACACTTTTACTGTCCATTTGACGCAGTTATTATTATTCTTTTGTTTCAAAATAAAAACTGGTCCAAAGCAAATGGAATTCATTCATATCTTTAATTCAAACAATTTCTTCCTTTCGATCCAATCAATTCCTGAAACGGTCAAACAGTCCAAAACTGCTAATTACAGTTGCAATTGTGGTCAGCAGCACTGCAATGAAATTTATGTGTTATGTTGTATTTTTAGAAGGATAGCATTTTTATAAAAACTAGCTAGAACACCATGAACACTTTACATTTTAATTAATATTCTCTTACTCGATTTATTATTTTCGCTTTATGGAAACTATTTCAATAGGTCTAATTCCTAACATGCATCATTTTTCTCGTAGTTATGTCCTACTGAAACTGACGGATGATAGCATACAGGACGGAAAAAGTCTCAGGTGTAAAACACAATTAAAATAAGCTTTGAAATAAATAAATATGGGCAAATGATGTTGCTCTCAAGAAGGTATCTTTGTTACACTTCGATGCTCTAAAGTCCCTTGATTATCTTTCAGAAATATCAAGTACCATCAAGTTTGCTTTCTTCAACCAAAAGGCATTCCTCTTTCTATAGTTTTCAAAATCAATACATTCCCTAAAAATGTTAATATTTAATGGCAATTGTTAATTTATTGATCTTACTCACCCTTTATGATCCCTTGTGATTAACAGCAACTACAACATGAAGATTTCAGACTAGAAACTAATTCTAGTCACTCAGAGATGATACATTGCTAGCGTTAAACTTGAAAAATCTGAAGGTGATGTTCTTCGAAATGCAAACGAATCCTCTGAATAATTAACAAGACAACCCCATCATTCCTTATTGAATAACGTACAACAATTTACAACCACAACTCACATAACAAAATACAGCCCCCTTACCTTTTTGCACCCTTCATATGTGATATGTCATAATCTCGTTAGTTTTTCAACAAACATTTGAGACACTAATCTGTAGCTTCTACATGCATCTAGTTTTCATGGGTTGAGTATGAAAGACACCTTTTCAGCACATCTAAAGAAGTTGATAAACTTGAAATATTACATGGACATCTTCTGAAATATTTGCTTGCTTTAATCCTAATTATGATGACACAACGCTTTTATAATTACTCACCTAAATCCTCAGGCATGTGCATTCTCGGGAAGGATTTGTCTCACAAGCAAGACATTCCATTTATAGATACAATATGTAATGTAATGTATTAACAGTATTTGAGATAAACATTTTTCTTCACTAGTTTTGTAACATTTTCAAATGGAAATTGTAACATTATTTGTATATACATTTATTGCCATTATACATTAACATTTTAGGGAATGTATTGATTTTGAAAACTACAGAAAGAGGAGTGCCTTTTGGTTGAAAAAAGCAGTCTTGATGTATGTGAAGCGTACTTAATATTTCTGAAAGATTGTCAAGGGACTTCAGAGCGTTTGAATGTAACAAAGATACCTTCTCGAGAGTAACGTCAGGTGCCTATATTTATTTATTTCAAACCTGATTTTAATCGTTTTTCTTTTATTCTTAGAATAATATTGCCAGCTTTACTAAAATTAAACATTAGTTAACACATACACGGTAAATGAATGGTATGTTTTAACGTGTAACGTAAGATTGCTACAGTTTTATTGCTTCAAATCTGAATCTAAATCTGCTTGACGTTTTGAATTCAGCAAAAATATTACAATTGGATTATGATCTTTTATTCTTAAACGTATATTGCTTCTTTATTACAATTAAACATTATCCAAAAAAGAAGGTCGAAACCGGTCGTGGGATATGGCTTCGGTTCGTTGTGCCTTCTTGGTAGGACGCGTTCAAAATTTGAGATCATTGATCTTAAAATTTAGACGAATAGGGATTTTAACTCCTTCTTTTTTTGATATGTTACATCTTCGTCTAATAATACATCGGAATCAACATTGTAATTCAATGCTGGTAGGGGTATTAGTTAGTAGTTGTTTTTGTTGAATCCATATTTATATTTATATTCTTATAATTAATCAGTAGTTAATACAAACACAGCAAGGTAAGGTATATTTCTACACGCAACGTTAGTGCCCCATTATATTTTTTATTTGAAGTCCAATTTTCAATTTGCTTGCATTTTGGATTTAGCTGAAATTTTAACATCGGATCATGCCCATGGATTTCTAAAAAATTATTGTTTGTTTTAGGTAAATAGAAAATTATTTAATAGAAACGCAATTAGTCAAAGTACGTTTTTGCGCACAAGGTCAGGAGACTATAATTTTTTTATTTCAAGTCTAATTTTATATCTGCTTGTATTTTTGGGTTCTTTGGAAGATTTTAGGTGGGGAGAAGTTTTAATATTAGGAAAGTCTTGCATCTGTGGTGCATTATATGCATAAATTTATAACTAAACACTTTTCAGACACATTTAGTTTTAATGAATTTTCTGCTTATTTTTTTACAGGAAATGTGTGAATAGATAATCTTATGTGGGATGAAACCTGACCTAAAGGATGTCGCAATTTACAGTGAAGATTTTTAAATTTTTTAAATTATTATTTATATACGAATTATTGTTATTTATTTCAAACAGATTTATTAATAGATAAGGATCCATGGTGTATAATAATTTGAATGCATTGACTTTATAATAACCAAAGTTGTTTTATTTTCTTTTTGGTGTATAAATAATTATTAATTACTAATAATAAATTTACTTCCAATTAATCGATATAAATAATATAAAAAACTAAATGTGTTTAAAAGGTATTTAGTTATATATTTAGGTAAGTAATGCATCACACAGGCAGGAGTTTTTTAATACCACAACATCACCCCACCTAAAAAATTATAAAGAACCTAAAAATACAAGCTGATTTAAAATTAAACTCCAAACGAAATAATAATAGTCCCTTGAAGTACTGATCAAAAATGTACTTTGACTAATTGTAGTTTTCAATATTGATACATTCCTTAGAATGTTAATGTATAATGGCAATTGTTAAATTATTGATCTCACTCACCCTTTATGATCCCTGTAATTAAAACCAACAACATGATTATTTTAGACTAGAAACTAGTTATAGTCACTCAGAAATGATACATTGCTAGTGTTAAACTAGAAAAATCAGATGCTGATGGTCTTCGAAATGCAAGGGAATCTTCGGTATAATTAACAAGACAACCCCATAATTCCATATTGAATAACGTAAAATCAAAACTGCAAACAAATTTACAACCACAACTCACATAACGAAATACAGCCCCCTTACCTTTTTGCACCCTTCATATGTGATATGTGATAACCTCGTTAGTTATTTGACAAACATTTGAGACACTAATCTGTAGCTTCTACATGTATCTAGTTTTCGGGTTGAGCATGAAAGACACCTTTTGAGCACATCTAAGCAAATTGGTAAACTTAAAGGATTACATGGACATCTTCTGAAATATTTACTTGCTTTAATCCTAATTATGATGACACAACACTTTTATAATTACTCACTTAAATCCTTGGGCACGTGCATTCTCAGGAAGGATTTATCTTACAAGCAAGACATTCCATTTTTAGATTTAATATATAATGTAATGTATTAATTGTATTTGAGATAAATAATTTTCTTCACCAGTTTTGTAGCATTTTCAAATGGAAATTGTAACATTGCTTGTATATACACTTATTTTCTTCGTATACCTGATAAAAATGCTCCTGCCACATGACAGGTATCCATCACTGAAGTTTTACAATGTCAACAGCAAAAGAACGCAAGGATTACAAGAAAATTTCACTTCTTCCTAGGTGTTTTAAGAAAATTGTTGGAAGTATTTCAAAACGGTTTCAACACAAATTTCAATTTCAATTGTTTAAGAACTAAACGATTACTGACTTTATTAGCAGAATAAGCTTCATTTACGTAAAATTACAGACTAAACGATGTTTAAACGTGGGCTTTCAGCAACCAAGCATCTTCACTTTTGTAGGTTATAATATCGATGAAATAATTTCTATCATGGTTACAATTAGTAGAAATGTTCTAAAACCGATATTTAAACAAGATTTGGCTTACAATACAACTTTCTAAGTACTTTTTATTATTTTATTACAATATTTTGTATACAATTTGTAAACAAAACGCCATTTTAGCTAGTGAGCGTAACCCGATCGATAATATTTCGCAGTGGCTCTATGATGTTGCGTTCAACTACTGCCGTAACCAGAAAACCTCAGATGTAGAAAATTTTTGAAATTTTCGACAACGAAATTAACATTAAAACCGCATTTTCTCTTCAGAATTATAAATATTTCTGATGATATCAGTTGCTACCAATTATTACTTCACAGAATTAAAAATTAAGAGGGATATTAAATTCTGAAAGTATTTGTATGCAAGGCTGACGTTTCGAGTTTCGGGTTACAGCGCCACCACCGGAATGACGTAACAGAAAAAATAATAATAACACTAAGCACAGTAAGCTTAACATAACCTCAAACCAAAAAATCAGCTGTTAGGTAGGCTTCGATAATTCCTTCAAATGTACAAATCCTTATTGTAAGAAATTTACATCATTTGTTTTTATCAAATGTTAGTAACTAATTACGTTTATTGCGATACTGCAAAATTGTTTGATGAAAACTATATTTAATAATTTTTTAGCGACTTTGATCAGTTGCAGAATTCCATCAAATGGAACGCACCTAAAAATAATAATAACATTAAGTATCAGGAGCACAGCAATCCAAAAATCTTTGTCAACTCATGCTCTCCTAATACAAAAGAGCAAATTTTCGAAGTTTACATTTCAGGCATTTAGCAATGATGTCCGGCGCCTTCACCATTTTTGAACAGTATTTTTAGATAACGATGTCCGACGCCTTTGCTATTTTTTTGAACAATTAATGATAATTGTATTACATGAAAATAAACGTTGAAATACCCGTCTGAATTTTAAATATAAATTATTTGTGACAATGAAGTTAATTTTCTATTGCAACAATATTATAAATAAATATATATGTGTACTTACCATTTTATTCACGCAATTCAATTTTTTCACAGTAAATCACTACACATTTTTTTATAAGTATTATAAAAAAGAAATATTTTCATTTGTTTTTTCTTACTTTTTATTAACAAACTCATGTTAATATGATAGTGAAATAAACAATTAATTAAAAATTCAGTTGTATGTAAAATAAAAATTCAAATATAATCAACTTATTTAATAAATTGTATTTTTTAATATTGATATAAATGTAGTAAAGATGGCAATATTATTCTAAGAATAAAAGGAAAACGATTAAAATCAGGTTTGAAATAAATAAATATAGGCACCTGACGTTGCTCTCGAGAAGGTACCTTTGTTACATTTAGACGCTCTGAAGTCCCTTGGCAATCTTTCAGAAATATTAAGTACGCTTCATATACATCAAGACTGCCTTTTTCAACCAAAAGGCATTCCTCTTTCTGTAGTTTTCAAAATTAATACATTCCCTAAAACGTTAATGTTTAATGGCAATTGTTAAACTATTGATCTTACTCACCCTTTATGATACTTGTAATTAAAACCAACAACATGAAGATTTCAGACTAGAAACTAATTCTAGTCACTCAGAAATGATACATTGCTAGTATTAAACTAGAAAAATCTGAAGGTGATGGTCTTCGAAATACAAGGGAATCTTCGGTATAATTAACAAGACAACCCTATAATTCCATATTGAATAACGTAAAATCAAAACTGCAAACACATTTACAACCACAACTCACATAACGAAATACAGCCCCTTACCTTTCTGCACCCTTCATATGTGATATGTCATAATCTCGTTAGTTATTCGACAAACATTTGAGACACTAATCTATAGTTGAGTATGAAAGACACCTTTTGAGCACATCTAAGGAAATTGGTAAACTTGAAAGATTACATGCACATCTTCTGAAATATTTGCTTGCTTTAATCCTAATTATGATGACACAACGCTTTTATAATTACTCACTTAAATCCTCGGGCACGTGGATTCTCTGGAAGGATTTGTCTAACAAGCAATACATTCCATTTATAGATAAAATATGTAATGTAATGTATTAACAGTATTTAAGATAAACTGTTTCCTTCATTAGTTTTGTAACATTGGTTGTATATACACTTACTTTCTTCATATGTCTGATAAAAATACTTAAAAAATTTAGTGTTATTGTTGTTATTTTGCAATGACGTCATTCTGGTAGTGGCACTGTAACCCGTAATTTGAAACGTCAACCTTGCACACAAATACATTCAGAATTTAATATCCCTCTTAATTTTTAATTCTGTGAAGTAATAATTGGTAGCAACTGATATCATCAGGAATATTTATAATTCTGAAGAGAAAATGCGGTTTTAATGTTTATTTCGTTGTCGAAAATTTCAAAAATTTTCTATATCTGAGGACTTCTGGTTACGGCAGTAGTTGAACGCAACATCATAGAGCCACTGCGAATGATTATCGATCGGGTTACGCTCACTAGCTAAAATGGCGTTTTGTTTACATTTGTTTACAAAATAATGTAATAAAATAATAAAAAGTACTTAGAAAGTTGTATTGTAAACCAAATCTCGTTTAAATATCGGTTTTAAAACATATGAAGAGGAGGCTTGGATAGTTAGTTATTTTGCCTAATGATATTTTCGGAATGCTCTACTACTTCCTCTATTACGTGGGTGCACAATAACACAAGAAGGTAAGGGGGCTGTATTTCGTTATGTGAGTTGTGGTTGTAAATTTGTTTGCAGTTTTGATTTCACGTTATTCAATATGGAATTATGGGGTTGTTTTGTTAATTGTACAGGAGATTCCCTTGCATTTCGAAGAACATCACCTTCAGATTTTTCTAGTTTAACACTAGCAATGTATCATTTCTGAGTGACTAGAATTAGTTTCTAGTCTGAAATCTTCATGTTGTTGGTTTTAATTACAAGGATCATAAAGGGTGAGTAAGATCAATAATTTAACAATTGCCATTATACATTAACATTTTAGGGAATGTATTGATTATGAAAACTACAGAAAGAGGAGTGCCTTTTGGTTGAAAAAAGCAGTCTTTTGTATGTGGAGCGTTCTTAATATTTCTGAAAGATTGCCAAGGGCCTTCAGAGCATCCGAATGTAACAAAGATACCTTCTCGAGAGCAACATCAGGTGCCTATATTTATTTATTTCAAACATGATTTTAATAGTTTTCCTTTTATTCTTAGAATAATATTGCCAGCTTTACTAAAATTAATCATTAGTTAGCACATACACGGTAAATGAATGGTATGTTTTAACGTGTAACGTAAGATTGCTACAGTTTTATTGTTTCAAATCTGAATCTAAATCTGCTTGACGTTTTGAATTCAGCAAAAATATTACAATTGGATTATGATCTTTTATTCTTAAACGTATATTGCTTCTTTATTACAATTAAACATTAGTTAATACAAACACAGCAAGGTAAGGTATGTTTCAACACGCAACTTTAGGGCCCCTTTACATTTTTTATTTGAAGTCCAATTTTCAATTTGCTTGCATTTTGGATTTTGCTGAAATTTTAACATCGAATCATGCCCTTAGATTTCTAAAAAATTATTGTTTGTTTTAGTAAAATAGAAAATTATTTAATAGAAACGCAATTAGTCAAAGTACGTTTTTGAGCACAACGTCAGGGGACTATAATTTTTTTATTTCAAGTCTAATTTTATATCTGATTGTATTTTTGGGTTCTTTGGAAGATTTTAGGTGGGGAGAAGTTTTAATATTAGAAAAGTCTTGCATCTGTGGTGCATTATATGCATAAATTTATAACTAAGATACTTTTCAGACACATTTAGTTTTAATGAATTTTCTGTTTATTTTTTTACAGGAAATGTGTGAATAGATAATCTTATGTGGGATGAAACCTGACCTAAAGGATGTCGCAATTTACAGTGAAGATTTTTAAATTTTTTAAATTATTATTTATATACGAATTATTGTTATTTATTTCAAACAGATTTATTAATAGATAAGGATCCATGGTGTATAATAATTTGAATACATTGACTTTATAATAACCAAAGTTGTTTTATTTTCTTTTTGGTGTATAAATAATTATTAATTACTAATAATAAATTTACTTCCAATTAATCGATATAAATAATATAAAAAACTAAATGTGTTTAAAAGGTATTTAGTTATATATTTAGGTAAGTAATGCATCACAAAGGCAGGAGTTTTTTAATACTACAACATCAACCCCACCTAAAAAGATATATAAAGAACCCAAAAATACAAGCCGATTTAAAATTAAACTCGAAATGAAATAATAATAGTCCCTTGAAGTACTGATCAAAAATGTGCTTTGACTAATTGTAGTTTCAAAATTGATACATTCCTTAAAATGTTAATGTATAATGGCAATTGTTAAATTATTGATCTCACTTACCCTTTATGATCCCTGTTATTAAAACCAACAACATGAAGATTTCAGACTAGAAACTAATTCTAGTCACACAGAAATGATGCATTGCTAGTGTTAAACTAGAAAAATCTGAAGGTGATGTTCTTCGAAATGCAAGGGAATCTTCGGTATAATTAACAAGACAACCCCATAATTCCATATTGAATAACGTAAAATAAAAACTGCAAACACATTTACAACTACAACTCACATAACGAAATACAGCCCCCTTACCTTTTTGCACCCTTCATATGTGATATGTGACATTCTTGTTAGTTATTCGACAAACATTTGAGACACCAATCTGTAGCTTCTACATGTATCTAGTTTTCGGGTTGAGTAAGAAAGACACCTTTTGAGCACATCTAAAGAAGTTGGTATACTTGAAAGATTACATGGATATCTTCTGAAATATTTGCTTGCTTTAATCCTAATTACGATGACACAACCCTTTTATAATTACTCACTTAAATCCTTGGGCACGTGCATTCTCGGGAAGGATTTGTCTCACAAGCAAGACATTCCATTTATAGATATAATATATAATGTAATGTATTAACAGTATATGAGATAAACATTTCTCTTCACTAGTTTTGTAACATTTTCAAATGGAATTTGTAACATTGTTTGTATATACATTTATTGCCATTATACACTAACATTTTAGGTAATGTATTGATTTTGAAAACTACAGAAAGAGGAGTGCCTTTTGGTTGAAAAGAGCAGTCTTGATGTATGTGAAGCGTACTTAATATTTCTGAAAGATTGCCAAGGGACTTCAGAGCGTTTGAATGTAACAAAGATACCTATTATAAATTTTATTAAAACATGCATCGTTTTTCTACGCTTTATCTGGCTTACCCTTCCATATATTTAAACGCGGTTTGTTGCATCGGAAAGAGCAGATTTCAATGCATAGAGGGACGTTATTTCAGTTTCAAAATCAATTTCTAAATGCCTTAAAACTGGTCGTAAAAAGTACCTATTTTTGAAATTTTATTAAAACATGCATTGTTTTTCTACGCTTTATCTGGCTTACCCTTCCATATATTTAAACGCGGTTTGTTGCATCGGAAAGAGCAGATTTCAATGCATAGAGGGACGTTATTTCAGTTTCAAAATCAATTTCTAAATGCCTTAAAACTGGTCGTAAAAAGTACCTATTTTTGAAATTTTATTAAAACATGCATCGTTTTTCTACGCTTTATCTCGCTTACCCTTCCATATATTTAAACGCGGTTTGTTGCATCGGAAAGAGCAGATTTCAATGCATAGAGGGACGTTATTTCAGTTTCAAAATCAATTTCTAAATGCCTTAAAACTGGTCGTAAAAAGTACCTATTTTTGAAATTTTATTAAAACATGCATCGTTTTTCTACGCTTTATCTGGCTTACCCTTCCATATATTTAAACGCGGTTTGTTGCATCGGAAAGAGCAGATTTCAATGCATAGAGGGACGTTATTTCAGTTTCAAAATCAATTTCTAAATGCCTTAAAACTGGTCGTAAAAAGTACCTATTTTTGAAATTTTATTAAAACATGCATCGTTTTTCTACGCTTTATCTGGCTTACCCTTCCATATATTTAAACGCGGTTTGTTGCATCGGAAAGAGCAGATTTCAATGCATAGAGGGACGTTATTTCAGTTTCAAAATCAATTTCTAAATGCCTTAAAACTGGTCGTAAAAAGTACCTATTTTTGAAATTTTATTAAATCATGCATCGTTTTTCTACGCTTTATCTGGCTTACCCTTCCATATATTTAAACGCGGTTTGTTGCATCGGAAAGAGCAGATTTCAATGCATAGAGGGACGTTATTTCAGTTTCAAAATCAATTTCTAAATGCCTTAAAACTGGTCGTAAAAAGTACCTATTTTTGAAATTTTATTAAAACATGCATCGTTTTTCTACGCTTTATCTGGCTTACCCTTCCATATATTTAAACGCGGTTTGTTGCATCGGAAAGAGCAGATTTCAATGCATAGAGGGACGTTATTTCAGTTTCAAAATCAATTTCTAAATGCCTTAAAACTGGTCGTAAAAAGTACCTATTTTTGAAATTTTATTAAAACATGCATCGTTTTTCTACGCTTTATCTGGCTTACCCTTCCATATATTTAAACGCGGTTTGTTGCATCGGAAAGAGCAGATTTCAATGCATAGAGGGACGTTATTTCAGTTTCAAAATCAATTTCTAAATGCCTTAAAACTGGTCGTAAAAAGTACCTATTTTTGAAATTTTATTAAAACATGCATCGTTTTTCTACGCTTTATCTGGCTTACCCTTCCATATATTTAAACGCGGTTTGTTGCATCGGAAAGAGCAGATTTCAATGCATAGAGGGACGTTATTTCAGTTTCAAAATCAATTTCTAAATGCCTTAAAACTGGTCGTAAAAAGTACCTATTTTTGAAATTTTATTAAAACATGCATCGTTTTTCTACGCTTTATCTGGCTTACCCTTCCATATATTTAAACGCGGTTTGTTGCATCGGAAAGAGCAGATTTCAATGCATAGAGGGACGTTATTTCAGTTTCAAAATCAATTTCTAAATGCCTTAAAACTGGTCGTAAAAAGTACCTATTTTTGAAATTTTATTAAAACATGCATCGTTTTTCTACGCTTTATCTGGCTTACCCTTCCATATATTTAAACGCGGTTTGTTGCATCGGAAAGAGCAGATTTCAATGCATAGAGGGACGTTATTTCAGTTTCAAAATCAATTTCTAAATGCCTTAAAACTGGTCGTAAAAAGTACCTATTTTTGAAATTTTATTAAAACATGCATCGTTTTTCTACGCTTTATCTGGCTTACCCTTCCATATATTTAAACGCGGTTTGTTGCATCGGAAAGAGCAGATTTCAATGCATAGAGGGACGTTATTTCAGTTTCAAAATCAATTTCTAAATGCCTTAAAACTGGTCGTAAAAAGTACCTATTTTTGAAATTTTATTAAAACATGCATCGTTTTTCTACGCTTTATCTGGCTTACCCTTCCATATATTTAAACGCGGTTTGTTGCATCGGAAAGAGCAGATTTCAATGCATAGAGGGACGTTATTTCAGTTTCAAAATCAATTTCTAAATGCCTTAAAACTGGTCGTAAAAAGTACCTATTTTTGAAATTTTATTAAAACATGCATCGTTTTTCTACGCTTTATCTGGCTTACCCTTCCATATATTTAAACGCGGTTTGTTGCATCGGAAAGAGCAGATTTCAATGCATAGAGGGACGTTATTTCAGTTTCAAAATCAATTTCTAAATGCCTTAAAACTGGTCGTAAAAAGTACCTATTTTTGAAATTTTATTAAAACATGCATCGTTTTTCTACGCTTTATCTGGCTTACCCTTCCATATATTTAAACGCGGTTTGTTGCATCGGAAAGAGCAGATTTCAATGCATAGAGGGACGTTATTTCAGTTTCAAAATCAATTTCTAAATGCCTTAAAACTGGTCGTAAAAAGTACCTATTTTTGAAATTTTATTAAAACATGCATCGTTTTTCTACGCTTTATCTGGCTTACCCTTCCATATATTTAAACGCGGTTTGTTGCATCGGAAAGAGCAGATTTCAATGCATAGAGGGACGTTATTTCAGTTTCAAAATCAATTTCTAAATGCCTTAAAACTGGTCGTAAAAAGTACCTATTTTTGAAATTTTATTAAAACATGCATCGTTTTTCTACGCTTTATCTGGCTTACCCTTCCATATATTTAAACGCGGTTTGTTGCATCGGAAAGAGCAGATTTCAATGCATAGAGGGACGTTATTTCAGTTTCAAAATCAATTTCTAAATGCCTTAAAACTGGTCGTAAAAAGTACCTATTTTTGAAATTTTATTAAAACATGCATCGTTTTTCTACGCTTTATCTGGCTTACCCTTCCATATATTTAAACGCGGTTTGTTGCATCGGAAAGAGCAGATTTCAATGCATAGAGGGACGTTATTTCAGTTTCAAAATCAATTTCTAAATGCCTTAAAACTGGTCGTAAAAAGTACCTATTTTTGAAATTTTATTAAAACATGCATCGTTTTTCTACGCTTTATCTGGCTTACCCTTCCATATATTTAAACGCGGTTTGTTGCATCGGAAAGAGCAGATTTCAATGCATAGAGGGACGTTATTTCAGTTTCAAAATCAATTTCTAAATGCCTTAAAACTGGTCGTAAAAAGTACCTATTTTTGAAATTTTATTAAAACATGCATCGTTTTTCTACGCTTTATCTGGCTTACCCTTCCATATATTTAAACGCGGTTTGTTGCATCGGAAAGAGCAGATTTCAATGCATAGAGGGACGTTATTTCAGTTTCAAAATCAATTTCTAAATGCCTTAAAACTGGTCGTAAAAAGTACCTATTTTTGAAATTTTATTAAAACATGCATCGTTTTTCTACGCTTTATCTGGCTTACCCTTCCATATATTTAAACGCGGTTTGTTGCATCGGAAAGAGCAGATTTCAATGCATAGAGGGACGTTATTTCAGTTTCAAAATCAATTTCTAAATGCCTTAAAACTGGTCGTAAAAAGTACCTATTTTTGAAATTTTATTAAAACATGCATCGTTTTTCTACGCTTTATCTGGCTTACCCTTCCATATATTTAAACGCGGTTTGTTGCATCGGAAAGAGCAGATTTCAATGCATAGAGGGACGTTATTTCAGTTTCAAAATCAATTTCTAAATGCCTTAAAACTGGTCGTAAAAAGTACCTATTTTTGAAATTTTATTAAAACATGCATCGTTTTTCTACGCTTTATCTGGCTTACCCTTCCATATATTTAAACGCGGTTTGTTGCATCGGAAAGAGCAGATTTCAATGCATAGAGGGACGTTATTTCAGTTTCAAAATCAATTTCTAAATGCCTTAAAACTGGTCGTAAAAAGTACCTATTTTTGAAATTTTATTAAAACATGCATCGTTTTTCTACGCTTTATCTGGCTTACCCTTCCATATATTTAAACGCGGTTTGTTGCATCGGAAAGAGCAGATTTCAATGCATAGAGGGACGTTATTTCAGTTTCAAAATCAATTTCTAAATGCCTTAAAACTGGTCGTAAAAAGTACCTATTTTTGAAATTTTATTAAAACATGCATCGTTTTTCTACGCTTTATCTGGCTTACCCTTCCATATATTTAAACGCGGTTTGTTGCATCGGAAAGAGCAGATTTCAATGCATAGAGGGACGTTATTTCAGTTTCAAAATCAATTTCTAAATGCCTTAAAACTGGTCGTAAAAAGTACCTATTTTTGAAATTTTATTAAAACATGCATCGTTTTTCTACGCTTTATCTGGCTTACCCTTCCATATATTTAAACGCGGTTTGTTGCATCGGAAAGAGCAGATTTCAATGCATAGAGGGACGTTATTTCAGTTTCAAAATCAATTTCTAAATGCCTTAAAACTGGTCGTAAAAAGTACCTATTTTTGAAATTTTATTAAAACATGCATCGTTTTTCTACGCTTTATCTGGCTTACCCTTCCATATATTTAAACGCGGTTTGTTGCATCGGAAAGAGCAGATTTCAATGCATAGAGGGACGTTATTTCAGTTTCAAAATCAATTTCTAAATGCCTTAAAACTGGTCGTAAAAAGTACCTATTTTTGAAATTTTATTAAAACATGCATCGTTTTTCTACGCTTTATCTGGCTTACCCTTCCATATATTTAAACGCGGTTTGTTGCATCGGAAAGAGCAGATTTCAATGCATAGAGGGACGTTATTTCAGTTTCAAAATCAATTTCTAAATGCCTTAAAACTGGTCGTAAAAAGTACCTATTTTTGAAATTTTATTAAAACATGCATCGTTTTTCTACGCTTTATCTGGCTTACCCTTCCATATATTTAAACGCGGTTTGTTGCATCGGAAAGAGCAGATTTCAATGCATAGAGGGACGTTATTTCAGTTTCAAAATCAATTTCTAAATGCCTTAAAACTGGTCGTAAAAAGTACCTATTTTTGAAATTTTATTAAAACATGCATCGTTTTTCTACGCTTTATCTGGCTTACCCTTCCATATATTTAAACGCGGTTTGTTGCATCGGAAAGAGCAGATTTCAATGCATAGAGGGACGTTATTTCAGTTTCAAAATCAATTTCTAAATGCCTTAAAACTGGTCGTAAAAAGTACCTATTTTTGAAATTTTATTAAAACATGCATCGTTTTTCTACGCTTTATCTGGCTTACCCTTCCATATATTTAAACGCGGTTTGTTGCATCGGAAAGAGCAGATTTCAATGCATAGAGGGACGTTATTTCAGTTTCAAAATCAATTTCTAAATGCCTTAAAACTGGTCGTAAAAAGTACCTATTTTTGAAATTTTATTAAAACATGCATCGTTTTTCTACGCTTTATCTGGCTTACCCTTCCATATATTTAAACGCGGTTTGTTGCATCGGAAAGAGCAGATTTCAATGCATAGAGGGACGTTATTTCAGTTTCAAAATCAATTTCTAAATGCCTTAAAACTGGTCGTAAAAAGTACCTATTTTTGAAATTTTATTAAAACATGCATCGTTTTTCTACGCTTTATCTGGCTTACCCTTCCATATATTTAAACGCGGTTTGTTGCATCGGAAAGAGCAGATTTCAATGCATAGAGGGACGTTATTTCAGTTTCAAAATCAATTTCTAAATGCCTTAAAACTGGTCGTAAAAAGTACCTATTTTTGAAATTTTATTAAAACATGCATCGTTTTTCTACGCTTTATCTGGCTTACCCTTCCATATATTTAAACGCGGTTTGTTGCATCGGAAAGAGCAGATTTCAATGCATAGAGGGACGTTATTTCAGTTTCAAAATCAATTTCTAAATGCCTTAAAACTGGTCGTAAAAAGTACCTATTTTTGAAATTTTATTAAAACATGCATCGTTTTTCTACGCTTTATCTGGCTTACCCTTCCATATATTTAAACGCGGTTTGTTGCATCGGAAAGAGCAGATTTCAATGCATAGAGGGACGTTATTTCAGTTTCAAAATCAATTTCTAAATGCCTTAAAACTGGTCGTAAAAAGTACCTATTTTTGAAATTTTATTAAAACATGCATCGTTTTTCTACGCTTTATCTGGCTTACCCTTCCATATATTTAAACGCGGTTTGTTGCATCGGAAAGAGCAGATTTCAATGCATAGAGGGACGTTATTTCAGTTTCAAAATCAATTTCTAAATGCCTTAAAACTGGTCGTAAAAAGTACCTATTTTTGAAATTTTATTAAAACATGCATCGTTTTTCTACGCTTTATCTGGCTTACCCTTCCATATATTTAAACGCGGTTTGTTGCATCGGAAAGAGCAGATTTCAATGCATAGAGGGACGTTATTTCAGTTTCAAAATCAATTTCTAAATGCCTTAAAACTGGTCGTAAAAAGTACCTATTTTTGAAATTTTATTAAAACATGCATCGTTTTTCTACGCTTTATCTGGCTTACCCTTCCATATATTTAAACGCGGTTTGTTGCATCGGAAAGAGCAGATTTCAATGCATAGAGGGACGTTATTTCAGTTTCAAAATCAATTTCTAAATGCCTTAAAACTGGTCGTAAAAAGTACCTATTTTTGAAATTTTATTAAAACATGCATCGTTTTTCTACGCTTTATCTGGCTTACCCTTCCATATATTTAAACGCGGTTTGTTGCATCGGAAAGAGCAGATTTCAATGCATAGAGGGACGTTATTTCAGTTTCAAAATCAATTTCTAAATGCCTTAAAACTGGTCGTAAAAAGTACCTATTTTTGAAATTTTATTAAAACATGCATCGTTTTTCTACGCTTTATCTGGCTTACCCTTCCATATATTTAAACGCGGTTTGTTGCATCGGAAAGAGCAGATTTCAATGCATAGAGGGACGTTATTTCAGTTTCAAAATCAATTTCTAAATGCCTTAAAACTGGTCGTAAAAAGTACCTATTTTTGAAATTTTATTAAAACATGCATCGTTTTTCTACGCTTTATCTGGCTTACCCTTCCATATATTTAAACGCGGTTTGTTGCATCGGAAAGAGCAGATTTCAATGCATAGAGGGACGTTATTTCAGTTTCAAAATCAATTTCTAAATGCCTTAAAACTGGTCGTAAAAAGTACCTATTTTTGAAATTTTATTAAAACATGCATCGTTTTTCTACGCTTTATCTGGCTTACCCTTCCATATATTTAAACGCGGTTTGTTGCATCGGAAAGAGCAGATTTCAATGCATAGAGGGACGTTATTTCAGTTTCAAAATCAATTTCTAAATGCCTTAAAACTGGTCGTAAAAAGTACCTATTTTTGAAATTTTATTAAAACATGCATCGTTTTTCTACGCTTTATCTGGCTTACCCTTCCATATATTTAAACGCGGTTTGTTGCATCGGAAAGAGCAGATTTCAATGCATAGAGGGACGTTATTTCAGTTTCAAAATCAATTTCTAAATGCCTTAAAACTGGTCGTAAAAAGTACCTATTTTTGAAATTTTATTAAAACATGCATCGTTTTTCTACGCTTTATCTGGCTTACCCTTCCATATATTTAAACGCGGTTTGTTGCATCGGAAAGAGCAGATTTCAATGCATAGAGGGACGTTATTTCAGTTTCAAAATCAATTTCTAAATGCCTTAAAACTGGTCGTAAAAAGTACCTATTTTTGAAATTTTATTAAAACATGCATCGTTTTTCTACGCTTTATCTGGCTTACCCTTCCATATATTTAAACGCGGTTTGTTGCATCGGAAAGAGCAGATTTCAATGCATAGAGGGACGTTATTTCAGTTTCAAAATCAATTTCTAAATGCCTTAAAACTGGTCGTAAAAAGTACCTATTTTTGAAATTTTATTAAAACATGCATCGTTTTTCTACGCTTTATCTGGCTTACCCTTCCATATATTTAAACGCGGTTTGTTGCATCGGAAAGAGCAGATTTCAATGCATAGAGGGACGTTATTTCAGTTTCAAAATCAATTTCTAAATGCCTTAAAACTGGTCGTAAAAAGTACCTATTTTTGAAATTTTATTAAAACATGCATCGTTTTTCTACGCTTTATCTGGCTTACCCTTCCATATATTTAAACGCGGTTTGTTGCATCGGAAAGAGCAGATTTCAATGCATAGAGGGACGTTATTTCAGTTTCAAAATCAATTTCTAAATGCCTTAAAACTGGTCGTAAAAAGTACCTATTTTTGAAATTTTATTAAAACATGCATCGTTTTTCTACGCTTTATCTGGCTTACCCTTCCATATATTTAAACGCGGTTTGTTGCATCGGAAAGAGCAGATTTCAATGCATAGAGGGACGTTATTTCAGTTTCAAAATCAATTTCTAAATGCCTTAAAACTGGTCGTAAAAAGTACCTATTTTTGAAATTTTATTAAAACATGCATCGTTTTTCTACGCTTTATCTGGCTTACCCTTCCATATATTTAAACGCGGTTTGTTGCATCGGAAAGAGCAGATTTCAATGCATAGAGGGACGTTATTTCAGTTTCAAAATCAATTTCTAAATGCCTTAAAACTGGTCGTAAAAAGTACCTATTTTTGAAATTTTATTAAAACATGCATCGTTTTTCTACGCTTTATCTGGCTTACCCTTCCATATATTTAAACGCGGTTTGTTGCATCGGAAAGAGCAGATTTCAATGCATAGAGGGACGTTATTTCAGTTTCAAAATCAATTTCTAAATGCCTTAAAACTGGTCGTAAAAAGTACCTATTTTTGAAATTTTATTAAAACATGCATCGTTTTTCTACGCTTTATCTGGCTTACCCTTCCATATATTTAAACGCGGTTTGTTGCATCGGAAAGAGCAGATTTCAATGCATAGAGGGACGTTATTTCAGTTTCAAAATCAATTTCTAAATGCCTTAAAACTGGTCGTAAAAAGTACCTATTTTTGAAATTTTATTAAAACATGCATCGTTTTTCTACGCTTTATCTGGCTTACCCTTCCATATATTTAAACGCGGTTTGTTGCATCGGAAAGAGCAGATTTCAATGCATAGAGGGACGTTATTTCAGTTTCAAAATCAATTTCTAAATGCCTTAAAACTGGTCGTAAAAAGTACCTATTTTTGAAATTTTATTAAAACATGCATCGTTTTTCTACGCTTTATCTGGCTTACCCTTCCATATATTTAAACGCGGTTTGTTGCATCGGAAAGAGCAGATTTCAATGCATAGAGGGACGTTATTTCAGTTTCAAAATCAATTTCTAAATGCCTTAAAACTGGTCGTAAAAAGTACCTATTTTTGAAATTTTATTAAAACATGCATCGTTTTTCTACGCTTTATCTGGCTTACCCTTCCATATATTTAAACGCGGTTTGTTGCATCGGAAAGAGCAGATTTCAATGCATAGAGGGACGTTATTTCAGTTTCAAAATCAATTTCTAAATGCCTTAAAACTGGTCGTAAAAAGTACCTATTTTTGAAATTTTATTAAAACATGCATCGTTTTTCTACGCTTTATCTGGCTTACCCTTCCATATATTTAAACGCGGTTTGTTGCATCGGAAAGAGCAGATTTCAATGCATAGAGGGACGTTATTTCAGTTTCAAAATCAATTTCTAAATGCCTTAAAACTGGTCGTAAAAAGTACCTATTTTTGAAATTTTATTAAAACATGCATCGTTTTTCTACGCTTTATCTGGCTTACCCTTCCATATATTTAAACGCGGTTTGTTGCATCGGAAAGAGCAGATTTCAATGCATAGAGGGACGTTATTTCAGTTTCAAAATCAATTTCTAAATGCCTTAAAACTGGTCGTAAAAAGTACCTATTTTTGAAATTTTATTAAAACATGCATCGTTTTTCTACGCTTTATCTGGCTTACCCTTCCATATATTTAAACGCGGTTTGTTGCATCGGAAAGAGCAGATTTCAATGCATAGAGGGACGTTATTTCAGTTTCAAAATCAATTTCTAAATGCCTTAAAACTGGTCGTAAAAAGTACCTATTTTTGAAATTTTATTAAAACATGCATCGTTTTTCTACGCTTTATCTGGCTTACCCTTCCATATATTTAAACGCGGTTTGTTGCATCGGAAAGAGCAGATTTCAATGCATAGAGGGACGTTATTTCAGTTTCAAAATCAATTTCTAAATGCCTTAAAACTGGTCGTAAAAAGTACCTATTTTTGAAATTTTATTAAAACATGCATCGTTTTTCTACGCTTTATCTGGCTTACCCTTCCATATATTTAAACGCGGTTTGTTGCATCGGAAAGAGCAGATTTCAATGCATAGAGGGACGTTATTTCAGTTTCAAAATCAATTTCTAAATGCCTTAAAACTGGTCGTAAAAAGTACCTATTTTTGAAATTTTATTAAAACATGCATCGTTTTTCTACGCTTTATCTGGCTTACCCTTCCATATATTTAAACGCGGTTTGTTGCATCGGAAAGAGCAGATTTCAATGCATAGAGGGACGTTATTTCAGTTTCAAAATCAATTTCTAAATGCCTTAAAACTGGTCGTAAAAAGTACCTATTTTTGAAATTTTATTAAAACATGCATCGTTTTTCTACGCTTTATCTGGCTTACCCTTCCATATATTTAAACGCGGTTTGTTGCATCGGAAAGAGCAGATTTCAATGCATAGAGGGACGTTATTTCAGTTTCAAAATCAATTTCTAAATGCCTTAAAACTGGTCGTAAAAAGTACCTATTTTTGAAATTTTATTAAAACATGCATCGTTTTTCTACGCTTTATCTGGCTTACCCTTCCATATATTTAAACGCGGTTTGTTGCATCGGAAAGAGCAGATTTCAATGCATAGAGGGACGTTATTTCAGTTTCAAAATCAATTTCTAAATGCCTTAAAACTGGTCGTAAAAAGTACCTATTTTTGAAATTTTATTAAAACATGCATCGTTTTTCTACGCTTTATCTGGCTTACCCTTCCATATATTTAAACGCGGTTTGTTGCATCGGAAAGAGCAGATTTCAATGCATAGAGGGACGTTATTTCAGTTTCAAAATCAATTTCTAAATGCCTTAAAACTGGTCGTAAAAAGTACCTATTTTTGAAATTTTATTAAAACATGCATCGTTTTTCTACGCTTTATCTGGCTTACCCTTCCATATATTTAAACGCGGTTTGTTGCATCGGAAAGAGCAGATTTCAATGCATAGAGGGACGTTATTTCAGTTTCAAAATCAATTTCTAAATGCCTTAAAACTGGTCGTAAAAAGTACCTATTTTTGAAATTTTATTAAAACATGCATCGTTTTTCTACGCTTTATCTGGCTTACCCTTCCATATATTTAAACGCGGTTTGTTGCATCGGAAAGAGCAGATTTCAATGCATAGAGGGACGTTATTTCAGTTTCAAAATCAATTTCTAAATGCCTTAAAACTGGTCGTAAAAAGTACCTATTTTTGAAATTTTATTAAAACATGCATCGTTTTTCTACGCTTTATCTGGCTTACCCTTCCATATATTTAAACGCGGTTTGTTGCATCGGAAAGAGCAGATTTCAATGCATAGAGGGACGTTATTTCAGTTTCAAAATCAATTTCTAAATGCCTTAAAACTGGTCGTAAAAAGTACCTATTTTTGAAATTTTATTAAAACATGCATCGTTTTTCTACGCTTTATCTGGCTTACCCTTCCATATATTTAAACGCGGTTTGTTGCATCGGAAAGAGCAGATTTCAATGCATAGAGGGACGTTATTTCAGTTTCAAAATCAATTTCTAAATGCCTTAAAACTGGTCGTAAAAAGTACCTATTTTTGAAATTTTATTAAAACATGCATCGTTTTTCTACGCTTTATCTGGCTTACCCTTCCATATATTTAAACGCGGTTTGTTGCATCGGAAAGAGCAGATTTCAATGCATAGAGGGACGTTATTTCAGTTTCAAAATCAATTTCTAAATGCCTTAAAACTGGTCGTAAAAAGTACCTATTTTTGAAATTTTATTAAAACATGCATCGTTTTTCTACGCTTTATCTGGCTTACCCTTCCATATATTTAAACGCGGTTTGTTGCATCGGAAAGAGCAGATTTCAATGCATAGAGGGACGTTATTTCAGTTTCAAAATCAATTTCTAAATGCCTTAAAACTGGTCGTAAAAAGTACCTATTTTTGAAATTTTATTAAAACATGCATCGTTTTTCTACGCTTTATCTGGCTTACCCTTCCATATATTTAAACGCGGTTTGTTGCATCGGAAAGAGCAGATTTCAATGCATAGAGGGACGTTATTTCAGTTTCAAAATCAATTTCTAAATGCCTTAAAACTGGTCGTAAAAAGTACCTATTTTTGAAATTTTATTAAAACATGCATCGTTTTTCTACGCTTTATCTGGCTTACCCTTCCATATATTTAAACGCGGTTTGTTGCATCGGAAAGAGCAGATTTCAATGCATAGAGGGACGTTATTTCAGTTTCAAAATCAATTTCTAAATGCCTTAAAACTGGTCGTAAAAAGTACCTATTTTTGAAATTTTATTAAAACATGCATCGTTTTTCTACGCTTTATCTGGCTTACCCTTCCATATATTTAAACGCGGTTTGTTGCATCGGAAAGAGCAGATTTCAATGCATAGAGGGACGTTATTTCAGTTTCAAAATCAATTTCTAAATGCCTTAAAACTGGTCGTAAAAAGTACCTATTTTTGAAATTTTATTAAAACATGCATCGTTTTTCTACGCTTTATCTGGCTTACCCTTCCATATATTTAAACGCGGTTTGTTGCATCGGAAAGAGCAGATTTCAATGCATAGAGGGACGTTATTTCAGTTTCAAAATCAATTTCTAAATGCCTTAAAACTGGTCGTAAAAAGTACCTATTTTTGAAATTTTATTAAAACATGCATCGTTTTTCTACGCTTTATCTGGCTTACCCTTCCATATATTTAAACGCGGTTTGTTGCATCGGAAAGAGCAGATTTCAATGCATAGAGGGACGTTATTTCAGTTTCAAAATCAATTTCTAAATGCCTTAAAACTGGTCGTAAAAAGTACCTATTTTTGAAATTTTATTAAAACATGCATCGTTTTTCTACGCTTTATCTGGCTTACCCTTCCATATATTTAAACGCGGTTTGTTGCATCGGAAAGAGCAGATTTCAATGCATAGAGGGACGTTATTTCAGTTTCAAAATCAATTTCTAAATGCCTTAAAACTGGTCGTAAAAAGTACCTATTTTTGAAATTTTATTAAAACATGCATCGTTTTTCTACGCTTTATCTGGCTTACCCTTCCATATATTTAAACGCGGTTTGTTGCATCGGAAAGAGCAGATTTCAATGCATAGAGGGACGTTATTTCAGTTTCAAAATCAATTTCTAAATGCCTTAAAACTGGTCGTAAAAAGTACCTATTTTTGAAATTTTATTAAAACATGCATCGTTTTTCTACGCTTTATCTGGCTTACCCTTCCATATATTTAAACGCGGTTTGTTGCATCGGAAAGAGCAGATTTCAATGCATAGAGGGACGTTATTTCAGTTTCAAAATCAATTTCTAAATGCCTTAAAACTGGTCGTAAAAAGTACCTATTTTTGAAATTTTATTAAAACATGCATCGTTTTTCTACGCTTTATCTGGCTTACCCTTCCATATATTTAAACGCGGTTTGTTGCATCGGAAAGAGCAGATTTCAATGCATAGAGGGACGTTATTTCAGTTTCAAAATCAATTTCTAAATGCCTTAAAACTGGTCGTAAAAAGTACCTATTTTTGAAATTTTATTAAAACATGCATCGTTTTTCTACGCTTTATCTGGCTTACCCTTCCATATATTTAAACGCGGTTTGTTGCATCGGAAAGAGCAGATTTCAATGCATAGAGGGACGTTATTTCAGTTTCAAAATCAATTTCTAAATGCCTTAAAACTGGTCGTAAAAAGTACCTATTTTTGAAATTTTATTAAAACATGCATCGTTTTTCTACGCTTTATCTGGCTTACCCTTCCATATATTTAAACGCGGTTTGTTGCATCGGAAAGAGCAGATTTCAATGCATAGAGGGACGTTATTTCAGTTTCAAAATCAATTTCTAAATGCCTTAAAACTGGTCGTAAAAAGTACCTATTTTTGAAATTTTATTAAAACATGCATCGTTTTTCTACGCTTTATCTGGCTTACCCTTCCATATATTTAAACGCGGTTTGTTGCATCGGAAAGAGCAGATTTCAATGCATAGAGGGACGTTATTTCAGTTTCAAAATCAATTTCTAAATGCCTTAAAACTGGTCGTAAAAAGTACCTATTTTTGAAATTTTATTAAAACATGCATCGTTTTTCTACGCTTTATCTGGCTTACCCTTCCATATATTTAAACGCGGTTTGTTGCATCGGAAAGAGCAGATTTCAATGCATAGAGGGACGTTATTTCAGTTTCAAAATCAATTTCTAAATGCCTTAAAACTGGTCGTAAAAAGTACCTATTTTTGAAATTTTATTAAAACATGCATCGTTTTTCTACGCTTTATCTGGCTTACCCTTCCATATATTTAAACGCGGTTTGTTGCATCGGAAAGAGCAGATTTCAATGCATAGAGGGACGTTATTTCAGTTTCAAAATCAATTTCTAAATGCCTTAAAACTGGTCGTAAAAAGTACCTATTTTTGAAATTTTATTAAAACATGCATCGTTTTTCTACGCTTTATCTGGCTTACCCTTCCATATATTTAAACGCGGTTTGTTGCATCGGAAAGAGCAGATTTCAATGCATAGAGGGACGTTATTTCAGTTTCAAAATCAATTTCTAAATGCCTTAAAACTGGTCGTAAAAAGTACCTATTTTTGAAATTTTATTAAAACATGCATCGTTTTTCTACGCTTTATCTGGCTTACCCTTCCATATATTTAAACGCGGTTTGTTGCATCGGAAAGAGCAGATTTCAATGCATAGAGGGACGTTATTTCAGTTTCAAAATCAATTTCTAAATGCCTTAAAACTGGTCGTAAAAAGTACCTATTTTTGAAATTTTATTAAAACATGCATCGTTTTTCTACGCTTTATCTGGCTTACCCTTCCATATATTTAAACGCGGTTTGTTGCATCGGAAAGAGCAGATTTCAATGCATAGAGGGACGTTATTTCAGTTTCAAAATCAATTTCTAAATGCCTTAAAACTGGTCGTAAAAAGTACCTATTTTTGAAATTTTATTAAAACATGCATCGTTTTTCTACGCTTTATCTGGCTTACCCTTCCATATATTTAAACGCGGTTTGTTGCATCGGAAAGAGCAGATTTCAATGCATAGAGGGACGTTATTTCAGTTTCAAAATCAATTTCTAAATGCCTTAAAACTGGTCGTAAAAAGTACCTATTTTTGAAATTTTATTAAAACATGCATCGTTTTTCTACGCTTTATCTGGCTTACCCTTCCATATATTTAAACGCGGTTTGTTGCATCGGAAAGAGCAGATTTCAATGCATAGAGGGACGTTATTTCAGTTTCAAAATCAATTTCTAAATGCCTTAAAACTGGTCGTAAAAAGTACCTATTTTTGAAATTTTATTAAAACATGCATCGTTTTTCTACGCTTTATCTGGCTTACCCTTCCATATATTTAAACGCGGTTTGTTGCATCGGAAAGAGCAGATTTCAATGCATAGAGGGACGTTATTTCAGTTTCAAAATCAATTTCTAAATGCCTTAAAACTGGTCGTAAAAAGTACCTATTTTTGAAATTTTATTAAAACATGCATCGTTTTTCTACGCTTTATCTGGCTTACCCTTCCATATATTTAAACGCGGTTTGTTGCATCGGAAAGAGCAGATTTCAATGCATAGAGGGACGTTATTTCAGTTTCAAAATCAATTTCTAAATGCCTTAAAACTGGTCGTAAAAAGTACCTATTTTTGAAATTTTATTAAAACATGCATCGTTTTTCTACGCTTTATCTGGCTTACCCTTCCATATATTTAAACGCGGTTTGTTGCATCGGAAAGAGCAGATTTCAATGCATAGAGGGACGTTATTTCAGTTTCAAAATCAATTTCTAAATGCCTTAAAACTGGTCGTAAAAAGTACCTATTTTTGAAATTTTATTAAAACATGCATCGTTTTTCTACGCTTTATCTGGCTTACCCTTCCATATATTTAAACGCGGTTTGTTGCATCGGAAAGAGCAGATTTCAATGCATAGAGGGACGTTATTTCAGTTTCAAAATCAATTTCTAAATGCCTTAAAACTGGTCGTAAAAAGTACCTATTTTTGAAATTTTATTAAAACATGCATCGTTTTTCTACGCTTTATCTGGCTTACCCTTCCATATATTTAAACGCGGTTTGTTGCATCGGAAAGAGCAGATTTCAATGCATAGAGGGACGTTATTTCAGTTTCAAAATCAATTTCTAAATGCCTTAAAACTGGTCGTAAAAAGTACCTATTTTTGAAATTTTATTAAAACATGCATCGTTTTTCTACGCTTTATCTGGCTTACCCTTCCATATATTTAAACGCGGTTTGTTGCATCGGAAAGAGCAGATTTCAATGCATAGAGGGACGTTATTTCAGTTTCAAAATCAATTTCTAAATGCCTTAAAACTGGTCGTAAAAAGTACCTATTTTTGAAATTTTATTAAAACATGCATCGTTTTTCTACGCTTTATCTGGCTTACCCTTCCATATATTTAAACGCGGTTTGTTGCATCGGAAAGAGCAGATTTCAATGCATAGAGGGACGTTATTTCAGTTTCAAAATCAATTTCTAAATGCCTTAAAACTGGTCGTAAAAAGTACCTATTTTTGAAATTTTATTAAAACATGCATCGTTTTTCTACGCTTTATCTGGCTTACCCTTCCATATATTTAAACGCGGTTTGTTGCATCGGAAAGAGCAGATTTCAATGCATAGAGGGACGTTATTTCAGTTTCAAAATCAATTTCTAAATGCCTTAAAACTGGTCGTAAAAAGTACCTATTTTTGAAATTTTATTAAAACATGCATCGTTTTTCTACGCTTTATCTGGCTTACCCTTCCATATATTTAAACGCGGTTTGTTGCATCGGAAAGAGCAGATTTCAATGCATAGAGGGACGTTATTTCAGTTTCAAAATCAATTTCTAAATGCCTTAAAACTGGTCGTAAAAAGTACCTATTTTTGAAATTTTATTAAAACATGCATCGTTTTTCTACGCTTTATCTGGCTTACCCTTCCATATATTTAAACGCGGTTTGTTGCATCGGAAAGAGCAGATTTCAATGCATAGAGGGACGTTATTTCAGTTTCAAAATCAATTTCTAAATGCCTTAAAACTGGTCGTAAAAAGTACCTATTTTTGAAATTTTATTAAAACATGCATCGTTTTTCTACGCTTTATCTGGCTTACCCTTCCATATATTTAAACGCGGTTTGTTGCATCGGAAAGAGCAGATTTCAATGCATAGAGGGACGTTATTTCAGTTTCAAAATCAATTTCTAAATGCCTTAAAACTGGTCGTAAAAAGTACCTATTTTTGAAATTTTATTAAAACATGCATCGTTTTTCTACGCTTTATCTGGCTTACCCTTCCATATATTTAAACGCGGTTTGTTGCATCGGAAAGAGCAGATTTCAATGCATAGAGGGACGTTATTTCAGTTTCAAAATCAATTTCTAAATGCCTTAAAACTGGTCGTAAAAAGTACCTATTTTTGAAATTTTATTAAAACATGCATCGTTTTTCTACGCTTTATCTGGCTTACCCTTCCATATATTTAAACGCGGTTTGTTGCATCGGAAAGAGCAGATTTCAATGCATAGAGGGACGTTATTTCAGTTTCAAAATCAATTTCTAAATGCCTTAAAACTGGTCGTAAAAAGTACCTATTTTTGAAATTTTATTAAAACATGCATCGTTTTTCTACGCTTTATCTGGCTTACCCTTCCATATATTTAAACGCGGTTTGTTGCATCGGAAAGAGCAGATTTCAATGCATAGAGGGACGTTATTTCAGTTTCAAAATCAATTTCTAAATGCCTTAAAACTGGTCGTAAAAAGTACCTATTTTTGAAATTTTATTAAAACATGCATCGTTTTTCTACGCTTTATCTGGCTTACCCTTCCATATATTTAAACGCGGTTTGTTGCATCGGAAAGAGCAGATTTCAATGCATAGAGGGACGTTATTTCAGTTTCAAAATCAATTTCTAAATGCCTTAAAACTGGTCGTAAAAAGTACCTATTTTTGAAATTTTATTAAAACATGCATCGTTTTTCTACGCTTTATCTGGCTTACCCTTCCATATATTTAAACGCGGTTTGTTGCATCGGAAAGAGCAGATTTCAATGCATAGAGGGACGTTATTTCAGTTTCAAAATCAATTTCTAAATGCCTTAAAACTGGTCGTAAAAAGTACCTATTTTTGAAATTTTATTAAAACATGCATCGTTTTTCTACGCTTTATCTGGCTTACCCTTCCATATATTTAAACGCGGTTTGTTGCATCGGAAAGAGCAGATTTCAATGCATAGAGGGACGTTATTTCAGTTTCAAAATCAATTTCTAAATGCCTTAAAACTGGTCGTAAAAAGTACCTATTTTTGAAATTTTATTAAAACATGCATCGTTTTTCTACGCTTTATCTGGCTTACCCTTCCATATATTTAAACGCGGTTTGTTGCATCGGAAAGAGCAGATTTCAATGCATAGAGGGACGTTATTTCAGTTTCAAAATCAATTTCTAAATGCCTTAAAACTGGTCGTAAAAAGTACCTATTTTTGAAATTTTATTAAAACATGCATCGTTTTTCTACGCTTTATCTGGCTTACCCTTCCATATATTTAAACGCGGTTTGTTGCATCGGAAAGAGCAGATTTCAATGCATAGAGGGACGTTATTTCAGTTTCAAAATCAATTTCTAAATGCCTTAAAACTGGTCGTAAAAAGTACCTATTTTTGAAATTTTATTAAAACATGCATCGTTTTTCTACGCTTTATCTGGCTTACCCTTCCATATATTTAAACGCGGTTTGTTGCATCGGAAAGAGCAGATTTCAATGCATAGAGGGACGTTATTTCAGTTTCAAAATCAATTTCTAAATGCCTTAAAACTGGTCGTAAAAAGTACCTATTTTTGAAATTTTATTAAAACATGCATCGTTTTTCTACGCTTTATCTGGCTTACCCTTCCATATATTTAAACGCGGTTTGTTGCATCGGAAAGAGCAGATTTCAATGCATAGAGGGACGTTATTTCAGTTTCAAAATCAATTTCTAAATGCCTTAAAACTGGTCGTAAAAAGTACCTATTTTTGAAATTTTATTAAAACATGCATCGTTTTTCTACGCTTTATCTGGCTTACCCTTCCATATATTTAAACGCGGTTTGTTGCATCGGAAAGAGCAGATTTCAATGCATAGAGGGACGTTATTTCAGTTTCAAAATCAATTTCTAAATGCCTTAAAACTGGTCGTAAAAAGTACCTATTTTTGAAATTTTATTAAAACATGCATCGTTTTTCTACGCTTTATCTGGCTTACCCTTCCATATATTTAAACGCGGTTTGTTGCATCGGAAAGAGCAGATTTCAATGCATAGAGGGACGTTATTTCAGTTTCAAAATCAATTTCTAAATGCCTTAAAACTGGTCGTAAAAAGTACCTATTTTTGAAATTTTATTAAAACATGCATCGTTTTTCTACGCTTTATCTGGCTTACCCTTCCATATATTTAAACGCGGTTTGTTGCATCGGAAAGAGCAGATTTCAATGCATAGAGGGACGTTATTTCAGTTTCAAAATCAATTTCTAAATGCCTTAAAACTGGTCGTAAAAAGTACCTATTTTTGAAATTTTATTAAAACATGCATCGTTTTTCTACGCTTTATCTGGCTTACCCTTCCATATATTTAAACGCGGTTTGTTGCATCGGAAAGAGCAGATTTCAATGCATAGAGGGACGTTATTTCAGTTTCAAAATCAATTTCTAAATGCCTTAAAACTGGTCGTAAAAAGTACCTATTTTTGAAATTTTATTAAAACATGCATCGTTTTTCTACGCTTTATCTGGCTTACCCTTCCATATATTTAAACGCGGTTTGTTGCATCGGAAAGAGCAGATTTCAATGCATAGAGGGACGTTATTTCAGTTTCAAAATCAATTTCTAAATGCCTTAAAACTGGTCGTAAAAAGTACCTATTTTTGAAATTTTATTAAAACATGCATCGTTTTTCTACGCTTTATCTGGCTTACCCTTCCATATATTTAAACGCGGTTTGTTGCATCGGAAAGAGCAGATTTCAATGCATAGAGGGACGTTATTTCAGTTTCAAAATCAATTTCTAAATGCCTTAAAACTGGTCGTAAAAAGTACCTATTTTTGAAATTTTATTAAAACATGCATCGTTTTTCTACGCTTTATCTGGCTTACCCTTCCATATATTTAAACGCGGTTTGTTGCATCGGAAAGAGCAGATTTCAATGCATAGAGGGACGTTATTTCAGTTTCAAAATCAATTTCTAAATGCCTTAAAACTGGTCGTAAAAAGTACCTATTTTTGAAATTTTATTAAAACATGCATCGTTTTTCTACGCTTTATCTGGCTTACCCTTCCATATATTTAAACGCGGTTTGTTGCATCGGAAAGAGCAGATTTCAATGCATAGAGGGACGTTATTTCAGTTTCAAAATCAATTTCTAAATGCCTTAAAACTGGTCGTAAAAAGTACCTATTTTTGAAATTTTATTAAAACATGCATCGTTTTTCTACGCTTTATCTGGCTTACCCTTCCATATATTTAAACGCGGTTTGTTGCATCGGAAAGAGCAGATTTCAATGCATAGAGGGACGTTATTTCAGTTTCAAAATCAATTTCTAAATGCCTTAAAACTGGTCGTAAAAAGTACCTATTTTTGAAATTTTATTAAAACATGCATCGTTTTTCTACGCTTTATCTGGCTTACCCTTCCATATATTTAAACGCGGTTTGTTGCATCGGAAAGAGCAGATTTCAATGCATAGAGGGACGTTATTTCAGTTTCAAAATCAATTTCTAAATGCCTTAAAACTGGTCGTAAAAAGTACCTATTTTTGAAATTTTATTAAAACATGCATCGTTTTTCTACGCTTTATCTGGCTTACCCTTCCATATATTTAAACGCGGTTTGTTGCATCGGAAAGAGCAGATTTCAATGCATAGAGGGACGTTATTTCAGTTTCAAAATCAATTTCTAAATGCCTTAAAACTGGTCGTAAAAAGTACCTATTTTTGAAATTTTATTAAAACATGCATCGTTTTTCTACGCTTTATCTGGCTTACCCTTCCTATATTTAAACGCGGTTTGTTGCATCGGAAAGAGCAGATTTCAATGCATAGAGGGACGTTATTTCAGTTTCAAAATCAATTTCTAAATGCCTTAAAACTGGTCGTAAAAAGTACCTATTTTTGAAATTTTATTAAAACATGCATCGTTTTTCTACGCTTTATCTGGCTTACCCTTCCATATATTTAAACGCGGTTTGTTGCATCGGAAAGAGCAGATTTCAATGCATAGAGGGACGTTATTTCAGTTTCAAAATCAATTTCTAAATGCCTTAAAACTGGTCGTAAAAAGTACCTATTTTTGAAATTTTATTAAAACATGCATCGTTTTTCTACGCTTTATCTGGCTTACCCTTCCATATATTTAAACGCGGTTTGTTGCATCGGAAAGAGCAGATTTCAATGCATAGAGGGACGTTATTTCAGTTTCAAAATCAATTTCTAAATGCCTTAAAACTGGTCGTAAAAAGTACCTATTTTTGAAATTTTATTAAAACATGCATCGTTTTTCTACGCTTTATCTGGCTTACCCTTCCATATATTTAAACGCGGTTTGTTGCATCGGAAAGAGCAGATTTCAATGCATAGAGGGACGTTATTTCAGTTTCAAAATCAATTTCTAAATGCCTTAAAACTGGTCGTAAAAAGTACCTATTTTTGAAATTTTATTAAAACATGCATCGTTTTTCTACGCTTTATCTGGCTTACCCTTCCATATATTTAAACGCGGTTTGTTGCATCGGAAAGAGCAGATTTCAATGCATAGAGGGACGTTATTTCAGTTTCAAAATCAATTTCTAAATGCCTTAAAACTGGTCGTAAAAAGTACCTATTTTTGAAATTTTATTAAAACATGCATCGTTTTTCTACGCTTTATCTGGCTTACCCTTCCATATATTTAAACGCGGTTTGTTGCATCGGAAAGAGCAGATTTCAATGCATAGAGGGACGTTATTTCAGTTTCAAAATCAATTTCTAAATGCCTTAAAACTGGTCGTAAAAAGTACCTATTTTTGAAATTTTATTAAAACATGCATCGTTTTTCTACGCTTTATCTGGCTTACCCTTCCATATATTTAAACGCGGTTTGTTGCATCGGAAAGAGCAGATTTCAATGCATAGAGGGACGTTATTTCAGTTTCAAAATCAATTTCTAAATGCCTTAAAACTGGTCGTAAAAAGTACCTATTTTTGAAATTTTATTAAAACATGCATCGTTTTTCTACGCTTTATCTGGCTTACCCTTCCATATATTTAAACGCGGTTTGTTGCATCGGAAAGAGCAGATTTCAATGCATAGAGGGACGTTATTTCAGTTTCAAAATCAATTTCTAAATGCCTTAAAACTGGTCGTAAAAAGTACCTATTTTTGAAATTTTATTAAAACATGCATCGTTTTTCTACGCTTTATCTGGCTTACCCTTCCATATATTTAAACGCGGTTTGTTGCATCGGAAAGAGCAGATTTCAATGCATAGAGGGACGTTATTTCAGTTTCAAAATCAATTTCTAAATGCCTTAAAACTGGTCGTAAAAAGTACCTATTTTTGAAATTTTATTAAAACATGCATCGTTTTTCTACGCTTTATCTGGCTTACCCTTCCATATATTTAAACGCGGTTTGTTGCATCGGAAAGAGCAGATTTCAATGCATAGAGGGACGTTATTTCAGTTTCAAAATCAATTTCTAAATGCCTTAAAACTGGTCGTAAAAAGTACCTATTTTTGAAATTTTATTAAAACATGCATCGTTTTTCTACGCTTTATCTGGCTTACCCTTCCATATATTTAAACGCGGTTTGTTGCATCGGAAAGAGCAGATTTCAATGCATAGAGGGACGTTATTTCAGTTTCAAAATCAATTTCTAAATGCCTTAAAACTGGTCGTAAAAAGTACCTATTTTTGAAATTTTATTAAAACATGCATCGTTTTTCTACGCTTTATCTGGCTTACCCTTCCATATATTTAAACGCGGTTTGTTGCATCGGAAAGAGCAGATTTCAATGCATAGAGGGACGTTATTTCAGTTTCAAAATCAATTTCTAAATGCCTTAAAACTGGTCGTAAAAAGTACCTATTTTTGAAATTTTATTAAAACATGCATCGTTTTTCTACGCTTTATCTGGCTTACCCTTCCATATATTTAAACGCGGTTTGTTGCATCGGAAAGAGCAGATTTCAATGCATAGAGGGACGTTATTTCAGTTTCAAAATCAATTTCTAAATGCCTTAAAACTGGTCGTAAAAAGTACCTATTTTTGAAATTTTATTAAAACATGCATCGTTTTTCTACGCTTTATCTGGCTTACCCTTCCATATATTTAAACGCGGTTTGTTGCATCGGAAAGAGCAGATTTCAATGCATAGAGGGACGTTATTTCAGTTTCAAAATCAATTTCTAAATGCCTTAAAACTGGTCGTAAAAAGTACCTATTTTTGAAATTTTATTAAAACATGCATCGTTTTTCTACGCTTTATCTGGCTTACCCTTCCATATATTTAAACGCGGTTTGTTGCATCGGAAAGAGCAGATTTCAATGCATAGAGGGACGTTATTTCAGTTTCAAAATCAATTTCTAAATGCCTTAAAACTGGTCGTAAAAAGTACCTATTTTTGAAATTTTATTAAAACATGCATCGTTTTTCTACGCTTTATCTGGCTTACCCTTCCATATATTTAAACGCGGTTTGTTGCATCGGAAAGAGCAGATTTCAATGCATAGAGGGACGTTATTTCAGTTTCAAAATCAATTTCTAAATGCCTTAAAACTGGTCGTAAAAAGTACCTATTTTTGAAATTTTATTAAAACATGCATCGTTTTTCTACGCTTTATCTGGCTTACCCTTCCATATATTTAAACGCGGTTTGTTGCATCGGAAAGAGCAGATTTCAATGCATAGAGGGACGTTATTTCAGTTTCAAAATCAATTTCTAAATGCCTTAAAACTGGTCGTAAAAAGTACCTATTTTTGAAATTTTATTAAAACATGCATCGTTTTTCTACGCTTTATCTGGCTTACCCTTCCATATATTTAAACGCGGTTTGTTGCATCGGAAAGAGCAGATTTCAATGCATAGAGGGACGTTATTTCAGTTTCAAAATCAATTTCTAAATGCCTTAAAACTGGTCGTAAAAAGTACCTATTTTTGAAATTTTATTAAAACATGCATCGTTTTTCTACGCTTTATCTGGCTTACCCTTCCATATATTTAAACGCGGTTTGTTGCATCGGAAAGAGCAGATTTCAATGCATAGAGGGACGTTATTTCAGTTTCAAAATCAATTTCTAAATGCCTTAAAACTGGTCGTAAAAAGTACCTATTTTTGAAATTTTATTAAAACATGCATCGTTTTTCTACGCTTTATCTGGCTTACCCTTCCATATATTTAAACGCGGTTTGTTGCATCGGAAAGAGCAGATTTCAATGCATAGAGGGACGTTATTTCAGTTTCAAAATCAATTTCTAAATGCCTTAAAACTGGTCGTAAAAAGTACCTATTTTTGAAATTTTATTAAAACATGCATCGTTTTTCTACGCTTTATCTGGCTTACCCTTCCATATATTTAAACGCGGTTTGTTGCATCGGAAAGAGCAGATTTCAATGCATAGAGGGACGTTATTTCAGTTTCAAAATCAATTTCTAAATGCCTTAAAACTGGTCGTAAAAAGTACCTATTTTTGAAATTTTATTAAAACATGCATCGTTTTTCTACGCTTTATCTGGCTTACCCTTCCATATATTTAAACGCGGTTTGTTGCATCGGAAAGAGCAGATTTCAATGCATAGAGGGACGTTATTTCAGTTTCAAAATCAATTTCTAAATGCCTTAAAACTGGTCGTAAAAAGTACCTATTTTTGAAATTTTATTAAAACATGCATCGTTTTTCTACGCTTTATCTGGCTTACCCTTCCATATATTTAAACGCGGTTTGTTGCATCGGAAAGAGCAGATTTCAATGCATAGAGGGACGTTATTTCAGTTTCAAAATCAATTTCTAAATGCCTTAAAACTGGTCGTAAAAAGTACCTATTTTTGAAATTTTATTAAAACATGCATCGTTTTTCTACGCTTTATCTGGCTTACCCTTCCATATATTTAAACGCGGTTTGTTGCATCGGAAAGAGCAGATTTCAATGCATAGAGGGACGTTATTTCAGTTTCAAAATCAATTTCTAAATGCCTTAAAACTGGTCGTAAAAAGTACCTATTTTTGAAATTTTATTAAAACATGCATCGTTTTTCTACGCTTTATCTGGCTTACCCTTCCATATATTTAAACGCGGTTTGTTGCATCGGAAAGAGCAGATTTCAATGCATAGAGGGACGTTATTTCAGTTTCAAAATCAATTTCTAAATGCCTTAAAACTGGTCGTAAAAAGTACCTATTTTTGAAATTTTATTAAAACATGCATCGTTTTTCTACGCTTTATCTGGCTTACCCTTCCATATATTTAAACGCGGTTTGTTGCATCGGAAAGAGCAGATTTCAATGCATAGAGGGACGTTATTTCAGTTTCAAAATCAATTTCTAAATGCCTTAAAACTGGTCGTAAAAAGTACCTATTTTTGAAATTTTATTAAAACATGCATCGTTTTTCTACGCTTTATCTGGCTTACCCTTCCATATATTTAAACGCGGTTTGTTGCATCGGAAAGAGCAGATTTCAATGCATAGAGGGACGTTATTTCAGTTTCAAAATCAATTTCTAAATGCCTTAAAACTGGTCGTAAAAAGTACCTATTTTTGAAATTTTATTAAAACATGCATCGTTTTTCTACGCTTTATCTGGCTTACCCTTCCATATATTTAAACGCGGTTTGTTGCATCGGAAAGAGCAGATTTCAATGCATAGAGGGACGTTATTTCAGTTTCAAAATCAATTTCTAAATGCCTTAAAACTGGTCGTAAAAAGTACCTATTTTTGAAATTTTATTAAAACATGCATCGTTTTTCTACGCTTTATCTGGCTTACCCTTCCATATATTTAAACGCGGTTTGTTGCATCGGAAAGAGCAGATTTCAATGCATAGAGGGACGTTATTTCAGTTTCAAAATCAATTTCTAAATGCCTTAAAACTGGTCGTAAAAAGTACCTATTTTTGAAATTTTATTAAAACATGCATCGTTTTTCTACGCTTTATCTGGCTTACCCTTCCATATATTTAAACGCGGTTTGTTGCATCGGAAAGAGCAGATTTCAATGCATAGAGGGACGTTATTTCAGTTTCAAAATCAATTTCTAAATGCCTTAAAACTGGTCGTAAAAAGTACCTATTTTTGAAATTTTATTAAAACATGCATCGTTTTTCTACGCTTTATCTGGCTTACCCTTCCATATATTTAAACGCGGTTTGTTGCATCGGAAAGAGCAGATTTCAATGCATAGAGGGACGTTATTTCAGTTTCAAAATCAATTTCTAAATGCCTTAAAACTGGTCGTAAAAAGTACCTATTTTTGAAATTTTATTAAAACATGCATCGTTTTTCTACGCTTTATCTGGCTTACCCTTCCATATATTTGAACGCGGTTTATTGCATCGGAAAGAGCAGATTTCAATGCATAGAGGGACGTTATTTCAGTTTCAAAATCAATTTCTAAATGCCTTAAAACTGGTCGTAAAAAGTACCTATTTTTGAAATTTTATTAAAACATGCATCGTTTTTCTACGCTTTATCTGGCTTACCCTTCCATATATTTAAACGCGGTTTGTTGCATCGGAAAGAGCAGATTTCAATGCATAGAGGGACGTTATTTCAGTTTCAAAATCAATTTCTAAATGCCTTAAAACTGGTCGTAAAAAGTACCTATTTTTGAAATTTTATTAAAACATGCATCGTTTTTCTACGCTTTATCTGGCTTACCCTTCCATATATTTAAACGCGGTTTGTTGCATCGGAAAGAGCAGATTTCAATGCATAGAGGGACGTTATTTCAGTTTCAAAATCAATTTCTAAATGCCTTAAAACTGGTCGTAAAAAGTACCTATTTTTGAAATTTTATTAAAACATGCATCGTTTTTCTACGCTTTATCTGGCTTACCCTTCCATATATTTAAACGCGGTTTGTTGCATCGGAAAGAGCAGATTTCAATGCATAGAGGGACGTTATTTCAGTTTCAAAATCAATTTCTAAATGCCTTAAAACTGGTCGTAAAAAGTACCTATTTTTGAAATTTTATTAAAACATGCATCGTTTTTCTACGCTTTATCTGGCTTACCCTTCCATATATTTAAACGCGGTTTGTTGCATCGGAAAGAGCAGATTTCAATGCATAGAGGGACGTTATTTCAGTTTCAAAATCAATTTCTAAATGCCTTAAAACTGGTCGTAAAAAGTACCTATTTTTGAAATTTTATTAAAACATGCATCGTTTTTCTACGCTTTATCTGGCTTACCCTTCCATATATTTAAACGCGGTTTGTTGCATCGGAAAGAGCAGATTTCAATGCATAGAGGGACGTTATTTCAGTTTCAAAATCAATTTCTAAATGCCTTAAAACTGGTCGTAAAAAGTACCTATTTTTGAAATTTTATTAAAACATGCATCGTTTTTCTACGCTTTATCTGGCTTACCCTTCCATATATTTAAACGCGGTTTGTTGCATCGGAAAGAGCAGATTTCAATGCATAGAGGGACGTTATTTCAGTTTCAAAATCAATTTCTAAATGCCTTAAAACTGGTCGTAAAAAGTACCTATTTTTGAAATTTTATTAAAACATGCATCGTTTTTCTACGCTTTATCTGGCTTACCCTTCCATATATTTAAACGCGGTTTGTTGCATCGGAAAGAGCAGATTTCAATGCATAGAGGGACGTTATTTCAGTTTCAAAATCAATTTCTAAATGCCTTAAAACTGGTCGTAAAAAGTACCTATTTTTGAAATTTTATTAAAACATGCATCGTTTTTCTACGCTTTATCTGGCTTACCCTTCCATATATTTAAACGCGGTTTGTTGCATCGGAAAGAGCAGATTTCAATGCATAGAGGGACGTTATTTCAGTTTCAAAATCAATTTCTAAATGCCTTAAAACTGGTCGTAAAAAGTACCTATTTTTGAAATTTTATTAAAACATGCATCGTTTTTCTACGCTTTATCTGGCTTACCCTTCCATATATTTAAACGCGGTTTGTTGCATCGGAAAGAGCAGATTTCAATGCATAGAGGGACGTTATTTCAGTTTCAAAATCAATTTCTAAATGCCTTAAAACTGGTCGTAAAAAGTACCTATTTTTGAAATTTTATTAAAACATGCATCGTTTTTCTACGCTTTATCTGGCTTACCCTTCCATATATTTAAACGCGGTTTGTTGCATCGGAAAGAGCAGATTTCAATGCATAGAGGGACGTTATTTCAGTTTCAAAATCAATTTCTAAATGCCTTAAAACTGGTCGTAAAAAGTACCTATTTTTGAAATTTTATTAAAACATGCATCGTTTTTCTACGCTTTATCTGGCTTACCCTTCCATATATTTAAACGCGGTTTGTTGCATCGGAAAGAGCAGATTTCAATGCATAGAGGGACGTTATTTCAGTTTCAAAATCAATTTCTAAATGCCTTAAAACTGGTCGTAAAAAGTACCTATTTTTGAAATTTTATTAAAACATGCATCGTTTTTCTACGCTTTATCTGGCTTACCCTTCCATATATTTAAACGCGGTTTGTTGCATCGGAAAGAGCAGATTTCAATGCATAGAGGGACGTTATTTCAGTTTCAAAATCAATTTCTAAATGCCTTAAAACTGGTCGTAAAAAGTACCTATTTTTGAAATTTTATTAAAACATGCATCGTTTTTCTACGCTTTATCTGGCTTACCCTTCCATATATTTAAACGCGGTTTGTTGCATCGGAAAGAGCAGATTTCAATGCATAGAGGGACGTTATTTCAGTTTCAAAATCAATTTCTAAATGCCTTAAAACTGGTCGTAAAAAGTACCTATTTTTGAAATTTTATTAAAACATGCATCGTTTTTCTACGCTTTATCTGGCTTACCCTTCCATATATTTGAACGCGGTTTATTGCATCGGAAAGAGCAGATTTCAATGCATAGAGGGACGTTATTTCAGTTTCAAAATCAATTTCTAAATGCCTTAAAACTGGTCGTAAAAAGTACCTATTTTTGAAATTTTATTAAAACATGCATCGTTTTTCTACGCTTTATCTGGCTTACCCTTCCATATATTTAAACGCGGTTTGTTGCATCGGAAAGAGCAGATTTCAATGCATAGAGGGACGTTATTTCAGTTTCAAAATCAATTTCTAAATGCCTTAAAACTGGTCGTAAAAAGTACCTATTTTTGAAATTTTATTAAAACATGCATCGTTTTTCTACGCTTTATCTGGCTTACCCTTCCATATATTTAAACGCGGTTTGTTGCATCGGAAAGAGCAGATTTCAATGCATAGAGGGACGTTATTTCAGTTTCAAAATCAATTTCTAAATGCCTTAAAACTGGTCGTAAAAAGTACCTATTTTTGAAATTTTATTAAAACATGCATCGTTTTTCTACGCTTTATCTGGCTTACCCTTCCATATATTTAAACGCGGTTTGTTGCATCGGAAAGAGCAGATTTCAATGCATAGAGGGACGTTATTTCAGTTTCAAAATCAATTTCTAAATGCCTTAAAACTGGTCGTAAAAAGTACCTATTTTTGAAATTTTATTAAAACATGCATCGTTTTTCTACGCTTTATCTGGCTTACCCTTCCATATATTTAAACGCGGTTTGTTGCATCGGAAAGAGCAGATTTCAATGCATAGAGGGACGTTATTTCAGTTTCAAAATCAATTTCTAAATGCCTTAAAACTGGTCGTAAAAAGTACCTATTTTTGAAATTTTATTAAAACATGCATCGTTTTTCTACGCTTTATCTGGCTTACCCTTCCATATATTTAAACGCGGTTTGTTGCATCGGAAAGAGCAGATTTCAATGCATAGAGGGACGTTATTTCAGTTTCAAAATCAATTTCTAAATGCCTTAAAACTGGTCGTAAAAAGTACCTATTTTTGAAATTTTATTAAAACATGCATCGTTTTTCTACGCTTTATCTGGCTTACCCTTCCATATATTTAAACGCGGTTTGTTGCATCGGAAAGAGCAGATTTCAATGCATAGAGGGACGTTATTTCAGTTTCAAAATCAATTTCTAAATGCCTTAAAACTGGTCGTAAAAAGTACCTATTTTTGAAATTTTATTAAAACATGCATCGTTTTTCTACGCTTTATCTGGCTTACCCTTCCATATATTTAAACGCGGTTTGTTGCATCGGAAAGAGCAGATTTCAATGCATAGAGGGACGTTATTTCAGTTTCAAAATCAATTTCTAAATGCCTTAAAACTGGTCGTAAAAAGTACCTATTTTTGAAATTTTATTAAAACATGCATCGTTTTTCTACGCTTTATCTGGCTTACCCTTCCATATATTTAAACGCGGTTTGTTGCATCGGAAAGAGCAGATTTCAATGCATAGAGGGACGTTATTTCAGTTTCAAAATCAATTTCTAAATGCCTTAAAACTGGTCGTAAAAAGTACCTATTTTTGAAATTTTATTAAAACATGCATCGTTTTTCTACGCTTTATCTGGCTTACCCTTCCATATATTTAAACGCGGTTTCTTGCATCGGAAAGAGCAGATTTCAATGCATAGAGGGACGTTATTTCAGTTTCAAAATCAATTTCTAAATGCCTTAAAACTGGTCGTAAAAAGTACCTATTTTTGAAATTTTATTAAAACATGCATCGTTTTTCTACGCTTTATCTGGCTTACCCTTCCATATATTTAAACGCGGTTTGTTGCATCGGAAAGAGCAGATTTCAATGCATAGAGGGACGTTATTTCAGTTTCAAAATCAATTTCTAAATGCCTTAAAACTGGTCGTAAAAAGTACCTATTTTTGAAATTTTATTAAAACATGCATCGTTTTTCTACGCTTTATCTGGCTTACCCTTCCATATATTTAAACGCGGTTTGTTGCATCGGAAAGAGCAGATTTCAATGCATAGAGGGACGTTATTTCAGTTTCAAAATCAATTTCTAAATGCCTTAAAACTGGTCGTAAAAAGTACCTATTTTTGAAATTTTATTAAAACATGCATCGTTTTTCTACGCTTTATCTGGCTTACCCTTCCATATATTTAAACGCGGTTTGTTGCATCGGAAAGAGCAGATTTCAATGCATAGAGGGACGTTATTTCAGTTTCAAAATCAATTTCTAAATGCCTTAAAACTGGTCGTAAAAAGTACCTATTTTTGAAATTTTATTAAAACATGCATCGTTTTTCTACGCTTTATCTGGCTTACCCTTCCATATATTTAAACGCGGTTTGTTGCATCGGAAAGAGCAGATTTCAATGCATAGAGGGACGTTATTTCAGTTTCAAAATCAATTTCTAAATGCCTTAAAACTGGTCGTAAAAAGTACCTATTTTTGAAATTTTATTAAAACATGCATCGTTTTTCTACGCTTTATCTGGCTTACCCTTCCATATATTTAAACGCGGTTTGTTGCATCGGAAAGAGCAGATTTCAATGCATAGAGGGACGTTATTTCAGTTTCAAAATCAATTTCTAAATGCCTTAAAACTGGTCGTAAAAAGTACCTATTTTTGAAATTTTATTAAAACATGCATCGTTTTTCTACGCTTTATCTGGCTTACCCTTCCATATATTTAAACGCGGTTTGTTGCATCGGAAAGAGCAGATTTCAATGCATAGAGGGACGTTATTTCAGTTTCAAAATCAATTTCTAAATGCCTTAATGCATAAATTTATAACTAAAATACTTTTCAGACACATTTAGTTTTAATGAATTTTCTGTTTATTTTTTTACAGGAAATGTGTGAATAGATAATCTTATGTGGGATGAAACCTGACCTAAAGGATGTCGCAATTTACAGTGAAGATTTTTAAATTTTTTAAATTATTATTTATATACGAATTATTGTTATTTATTTCAAACAGATTTATTAATAGATAAGGATCCATGGTGTATAATAATTTGAATACATTGACTTTATAATAACCAAAGTTGTTTTATTTTCTTTTTGGTGTATAAATAATTATTAATTACTAATAATAAATTTACTTCCAATTAATCGATATAAATAATATAAAAAACTAAATGTGTTTAAAAGGTATTTAGTTATATATTTAGGTAAGTAATGCATCACAAAGGCAGGAGTTTTTTAATACTACAACATCAACCCCACCTAAAAAGATATATAAAGAACCCAAAAATACAAGCCGATTTAAAATTAAACTCGAAATGAAATAATAATAGTCCCTTGAAGTACTGATCAAAAATGTGCTTTGACTAATTGTAGTTTCAAAATTGATACATTCCTTAAAATGTTAATGTATAATGGCAATTGTTAAATTATTGATCTCACTTACCCTTTATGATCCCTGTTATTAAAACCAACAACATGAAGATTTCAGACTAGAAACTAATTCTAGTCACACAGAAATGATGCATTGCTAGTGTTAAACTAGAAAAATCTGAAGGTGATGTTCTTCGAAATGCAAGGGAATCTTCGGTATAATTAACAAGACAACCCCATAATTCCATATTGAATAACGTAAAATAAAAACTGCAAACACATTTACAACTACAACTCACATAACGAAATACAGCCCCCTTACCTTTTTGCACCCTTCATATGTGATATGTGACATTCTTGTTAGTTATTCGACAAACATTTGAGACACCAATCTGTAGCTTCTACATGTATCTAGTTTTCGGGTATATTTATTTATTTCAAACCTGATTTTAATCGTTTTTCTTTTATTCTTAGAATAATATTACCAGCTTTACTAAAATTAATCATTAGTTAACACATACACGGTAAATGAATGGTATGTTTTAACGTGTAACGTAAGACTGCTACAGTTTTATTGTTTCAAATCTGAATCTAAATCTGCTTGACGTTTTGAATTCAGCAAAAATATTACAATTGGATTATGATCTTTTATTCTTAAACGTATATTGCTTCTTTATTACAATTAAACATTAGTTAATACAAACACAGCAAGGTAAGGCATGTTTCTACACGCAACGTTAGAGCCCCTTTATATTTTTTATTTGAAGTCCAATTTTCAATTTGCTTGCATTTTGGATTTTGCTGAAATTTTAACATCGAATCATGCCCTTGGATTTCTAAAAAATTATTGTTTGTTTTAGTAAAATAGAAAATTATTTAATAGAAACGCAATTAGTCAAAGTACGTTTTTGAGCACAACGTCAGGGGACTATAATTTTTTTATTTCAAGTCTAATTTTATATCTGCTTGTATTTTTGGGTTCTTTGGAAGATTTTAGGTGGGGAGAAGTTTTAATATTAGAAAAGTCTTGCATCTGTGGTGCATTATATGCATAAATTTATAACTAAAATACTTTTCAGACACATTTAGTTTTAATGAATTTTCTGTTTATTTTTTTACAGGAAATGTGTGAATAGATAATCTTATGTGGGATGAAACCTGACCTGAAGGATGATACTACAACATCAACCCCACCTAAAAAGATATATAAAGAACCCAAAAATACAAGCCGATTTAAAATTAAACTCGAAATGAAATAATAATAGTCCCTTGAAGTACTGATCAAAAATGTACTTTGACTAATTGTAGTTTTCAAAATTGATACATTCCTTAAAATGTTAAGGTATAATGGCAATTGTTAAATTATTGATCTCACTCACCCTTTATGATCCCTGTAATTAAAACCAACAACATGATTATTTTAGACTAGAAACTAGTTATAGTCACTCAGAAATGATACATTGCTAGTGTTAAACTAGAAAAATCAGATGCTGATGGTCTTCGAAATGCAAGGGAATCTTCGGTATAATTAACAAGACAACCCCATAATTCCATATTGAATAACGTAAAATCAAAACTGAAAACAAATTTACAACCACAACTCACATAACGAAATACAGCTCCCTTACCTTTTTGCACCCTTCATATGTGATATGTGATAACCTGGTTAGTTATTTGACAAACATTTGAGACACTAATCTGTAGCTTCTACATGTATCTAGTTTTCGGGTTGAGCATGAAAGACACCTTTTGAGCACATCTAAGCAAATTGGTAAACTTAAAGGATTACATGGACATCTTCTGAAATATTTACTTGCTTTAATCCTAATTATGATGACACAACACTTTTATAATTACTCACTTAAATCCTTGGGCACGTGCATTCTCAGGAAGGATTTATCTTACAAGCAAGACATTCCATTTTTAGATTTAATATATAATGTAATGTATTAATTGTATTTGAGATAAATAATTTTCTTCACCAGTTTTGTAGCATTTTCAAATGGAAATTGTAACATTGCTTGTATATACACTTATTTTCTTCGTATACCTGATAAAAATGCTCCTGCCACATGACAGGTATCCATCACTGAAGTTTTACAATGTCAACAGCAAAAGAACGCAAGGATTACAAGAAAATTTCACTTCTTCCTAGGTGTTTTAAGAAAATTGTTGGAAGTATTTCAAAACGGTTTCAACACAAATTTCAATTTCAATTGTTTAAGAACTAAACGATTACTGACTTCATTAGCAGAATAAGCTTCATTTACGTAAAATTACAGACTAAACGATGTTTAAACGTGGGCTTTCAGCAACCAAGCATCTTCACTTTTGTAGGTTATAATATCGATGAAATAATTTCTATCATGGTTACAATTAGTAGAAATGTTCTAAAACCGATATTTAAACAAGATTTGGCTTACAATACAACTTTCTAAGTACTTTTTATTATTTTATTACAATATTTTGTATACAATTTGTAAACAAAACGCCATTTTAGCAAGTGAACGTAACCCGATCGATAATCATTCGCAGTGGCTCTATGATGTTGCGTTCAACTACTGCCGTAACCAGAAAACCTCAGATGTAGAAAATTTTTGAAATTTTCGACAACGAAATTAGCATTAAAACCGCATTTTCTCTTCAGAATTATAAATATTTCTGATGATATCAGTTGCTACCAATTATTACTTCACAGAATTAAAAATTAAGAGGGATATTAAATTCTGAAAGTATTTGTATGCAAGGCTGACGTTTCGAGTTTCGGGTTACAGCGCCACCACCGGAATGACGTAACAGAAAAAATAATAATAACACTAAGCACAGTAAGCTTAACTTAATCTCAAACATAAAAATCAGTTGTTAGGTAGGCTTCGATAATTCCTTCTAATGTACAAATACTTATTATAAGAAATTTACTTTATTTGTTTTCATCAAATGTTAGTAACTAATTACGTTTATTACGGTACTGCAAAATTGTTTGATAAAAACTATATTTAATAATTTTTTAGCGACTTTGATCAGTTGTAGAATTCCATCAAATGGAACGCACCTAAAAAATAATAATAACACTAAGTATTAGGAGCGCAGCAATTTTAACATAACCTCAAACCAAAAAATCAGCTGTTAGGTAGGCTTCGATAATTCCTTCAAATGTACAAATCCTTATTGTAAGAAATTTACATCATTTGTTTTCATCAAATGTTAGTAACTAATTACGTTTATTGCGATACTGCAAAATTGTTTGATGAAAACTATATTTAATAATTTTTTAGCGACTTTGATCAGTTGCAGAATTCCATCAAATGGAACGCACCTAAAAATAATAATAACATTAAGTATCAGGAGCACAGCAATCCAAAAATCATTGTCAACTCATGCTCTCCTAATACAAAAGAGCAAATTTTCGAAGTTTACATTTCAGGCATTTAGCAATGATGTCCGGCGCCTTCACCATTTTTTAACAGTATTTTTAGATAACGATGTCCGACTCCTTCGCTATTTTTTTGAACAATTAATGATAATTGTATACATGAAAATAAACGTTGAAATACCCGTCTGAATTTTAAATATAAATTATTTGTGACAATGAAGTTAATTTTCTATTGCAACAATATTATAAATAAATATATATGTGTACTTACCATTTTATTCACGCAATTCAATTTTTTCACAGTAAATCACTACACATTTTTTTATAAATATTATAAAAAAGAAATATTTTCATCTGTTTTTTCTTACTTTTTATTAACAAACTCATGTTAATATGATAGTGAAATAAACAATTAATTAAAAATTCAGTTGTATGTAAAATAAAAATTCAAATATAATCAACTTATTTAATAAATTGTATTTTTTAATATTGATATAAATGTAGTAAAAATGGCAATATTATTCTAAGAATAAAAGGAAAACGATTAAAATCAGGTTTGAAATAAATAAATATAGGCACCTGACGTTGCTCTCGAGAAGGTACCTTTGTTACATTTAGACGCTCTGAAGTCCCTTGGCAATCTTTCAGAAATATTAAGTACGCTTCATATACATCAAGACTGCCTTTTTCAACCAAAAGGCATTCCTCTTTCTGTAGTTTTCAAAATTAATACATTCCCTAAAACGTTAATGTTTAATGGCAATTGTTAAACTATTGATCTTACTCACCCTTTATGATACTTGTAATTAAAACCAACAACATGAAGATTTCAGACTAGAAACTAATTCTAGTCACTCAGAAATGATACATTGCTAGTATTAAACTAGAAAAATCTGAAGGTGATGGTCTTCGAAATACAAGGGAATCTTCGGTATAATTAACAAGACAACCCTATAATTCCATATTGAATAACGTAAAATCAAAACTGCAAACACATTTACAACCACAACTCACATAACGAAATACAGCCCCTTACCTTTCTGCACCCTTCATATGTGATATGTCATAATCTCGTTAGTTATTCGACAAACATTTGAGACACTAATCTATAGTTGAGTATGAAAGACACCTTTTGAGCACATCTAAGGAAATTGGTAAACTTGAAAGATTACATGCACATCTTCTGAAATATTTGCTTGCTTTAATCCTAATTATGATGACACAACGCTTTTATAATTACTCACTTAAATCCTCGGGCACGTGGATTCTCTGGAAGGATTTGTCTAACAAGCAATACATTCCATTTATAGATAAAATATGTAATGTAATGTATTAACAGTATTTAAGATAAACTGTTTCCTTCATTAGTTTTGTAACATTGGTTGTATATACACTTACTTTCTTCATATGTCTGATAAAAATACTTAAAAAATTTAGTGTTATTGTTGTTATTTTGCAATGACGTCATTCTGGTAGTGGCACTGTAACCCGTAATTTGAAACGTCAACCTTGCACACAAATACATTCAGAATTTAATATCCCTCTTAATTTTTAATTCTGTGAAGTAATAATTGGTAGCAACTGATATCATCAGGAATATTTATAATTCTGAAGAGAAAATGCGGTTTTAATGTTTATTTCGTTGTCGAAAATTTCAAAAATTTTCTATATCTGAGGACTTCTGGTTACGGCAGTAGTTGAACGCAACATCATAGAGCCACTGCGAATGATTATCGATCGGGTTACGCTCACTAGCTAAAATGGCGTTTTGTTTACATTTGTTTACAAAATAATGTAATAAAATAATAAAAAGTACTTAGAAAGTTGTATTGTAAACCAAATCTCGTTTAAATATCGGTTTTAAAACATATGAAGAGGAGGCTTGGATAGTTAGTTATTTTGCCTAATGATATTTTCGGAATGCTCTACTACTTCCTCTATTACGTGGGTGCACAATAACACAAGAAGGTAAGGGGGCTGTATTTCGTTATGTGAGTTGTGGTTGTAAATTTGTTTGCAGTTTTGATTTCACGTTATTCAATATGGAATTATGGGGTTGTTTTGTTAATTGTACAGGAGATTCCCTTGCATTTCGAAGAACATCACCTTCAGATTTTTCTAGTTTAACACTAGCAATGTATCATTTCTGAGTGACTAGAATTAGTTTCTAGTCTGAAATCTTCATGTTGTTGGTTTTAATTACAAGGATCATAAAGGGTGAGTAAGATCAATAATTTAACAATTGCCATTATACATTAACATTTTAGGGAATGTATTGATTATGAAAACTACAGAAAGAGGAGTGCCTTTTGGTTGAAAAAAGCAGTCTTTTGTATGTGGAGCGTTCTTAATATTTCTGAAAGATTGCCAAGGGCCTTCAGAGCATCCGAATGTAACAAAGATACCTTCTCGAGAGCAACATCAGGTGCCTATATTTATTTATTTCAAACATGATTTTAATAGTTTTCCTTTTATTCTTAGAATAATATTGCCAGCTTTACTAAAATTAATCATTAGTTAGCACATACACGGTAAATGAATGGTATGTTTTAACGTGTAACGTAAGATTGCTACAGTTTTATTGTTTCAAATCTGAATCTAAATCTGCTTGACGTTTTGAATTCAGCAAAAATATTACAATTGGATTATGATCTTTTATTCTTAAACGTATATTGCTTCTTTATTACAATTAAACATTAGTTAATACAAACACAGCAAGGTAAGGTATGTTTCAACACGCAACTTTAGGGCCCCTTTACATTTTTTATTTGAAGTCCAATTTTCAATTTGCTTGCATTTTGGATTTTGCTGAAATTTTAACATCGAATCATGCCCTTAGATTTCTAAAAAATTATTGTTTGTTTTAGTAAAATAGAAAATTATTTAATAGAAACGCAATTAGTCAAAGTACGTTTTTGAGCACAACGTCAGGGGACTATAATTTTTTTATTTCAAGTCTAATTTTATATCTGATTGTATTTTTGGGTTCTTTGGAAGATTTTAGGTGGGGAGAAGTTTTAATATTAGAAAAGTCTTGCATCTGTGGTGCATTATATGCATAAATTTATAACTAAGATACTTTTCAGACACATTTAGTTTTAATGAATTTTCTGTTTATTTTTTTACAGGAAATGTGTGAATAGATAATCTTATGTGGGATGAAACCTGACCTAAAGGATGTCGCAATTTACAGTGAAGATTTTTAAGTTGTTTTATTTTCTTTTTGGTGTATAAATAATTATTAATTACTAATAATAAATTTACTTCCAATTAATCGATATAAATAATATAAAAAACTAAATGTGTTTAAAAGGTATTTAGTTATATATTTAGGTAAGTAATGCATCACAAAGGCAGGAGTTTTTTAATACTACAACATCAACCCCACCTAAAAAGATATATAAAGAACCCAAAAATACAAGCCGATTTAAAATTAAACTCGAAATGAAATAATAATAGTCCCTTGAAGTACTGATCAAAAATGTGCTTTGACTAATTGTAGTTTCAAAATTGATACATTCCTTAAAATGTTAATGTATAATGGCAATTGTTAAATTATTGATCTCACTTACCCTTTATGATCCCTGTTATTAAAACCAACAACATGAAGATTTCAGACTAGAAACTAATTCTAGTCACACAGAAATGATGCATTGCTAGTGTTAAACTAGAAAAATCTGAAGGTGATGTTCTTCGAAATGCAAGGGAATCTTCGGTATAATTAACAAGACAACCCCATAATTCCATATTGAATAACGTAAAATAAAAACTGCAAACACATTTACAACTACAACTCACATAACGAAATACAGCCCCCTTACCTTTTTGCACCCTTCTTGTTAGTTATTCGACAAACATTTGAGACACCAATCTGTAGCTTCTACATGTATCTAGTTTTCGGGTTGAGTAAGAAAGACACCTTTTGAGCACATCTAAAGAAGTTGGTATACTTGAAAGATTACATGGATATCTTCTGAAATATTTGCTTGCTTTAATCCTAATTACGATGACACAACCCTTTTATAATTACTCACTTAAATCCTTGGGCACGTGCATTCTCGGGAAGGATTTGTCTCACAAGCAAGACATTCCATTTATAGATATAATATATAATGTAATGTATTAACAGTATTTGAGATAAACATTTCTCTTCACTAGTTTTGTAACATTTTCAAATGGAATTTGTAACATTGTTTGTATATACATTTATTGCCATTATACACTAACATTTTAGGTAATGTATTGATTTTGAAAACTACAGAAAGAGGAGTGCCTTTTGGTTGAAAAGAGCAGTCTTGATGTATGTGAAGCGTACTTAATATTTCTGAAAGATTGCCAAGGGACTTCAGAGCGTTTGAATGTAAGAAAGATACCTTCTCGAGAGTAACGTCAGGTGCCTATATTTATTTATTTCAAACCTGATTTTAATCGTTTTTCTTTTATTCTTAGAATAATATTGCCAGCTTTACTAAAATTAATCATTAGTTAACACATACACGGTAAATGAATGGTATGTTTTAACGTGTAACGTAAGACTGCTACAGTTTTATTGTTTCAAATCTGAATCTAAATCTGCTTGACGTTTTGAATTCAGCAAAAATATTATAATTGGATTATGTTCTTTTATTCTTAAACGTATATTGCTTCTTTATTACAATTAAACATTAGTTAATACAAACACAGCAAGGTAAGGTTTGTTTCTACACGCAACGTTAGGGCCCCTTTATATTTTTTATTTGAAGTCCAATTTTCAATTTGCTTGCATTTTGGATTTAACTGAAATTTTAACATCGGATCATGCCCTTGGATTTCTAAAAAATTATTGTTTGTTTTAATAAAATAGAAAATTATTTAATAGAAACGCAATTAGTCAATGTACGTTTTTGCACACAACGTCAGGGGACTATAATTTTTCTATTTCAAGTCTAATTTTATATCTGCTTGTATTTTTGGGTTCTTTGGAAGATTTTAGGTGGGGAGAAGTTCTAATATTACAAAAGTCTTGCATCTGTGGTGCATTATATGCATAAATTTATAACTAAAATACTTTTCAGACACATTTAGTTTTAATGAATTTTCTGTTTATTTTTTTACAGGAAATGTGTGAATAGAATATCTTATGTGGGATGAAACCTGACCTGAAGGATGTCGCAATTTACAGTGAAGATTTTTAAATTTTTGAAATTATTATTTATATACGAATTATTGTTATTTATTTCAAACACATTTATTAATAGATAAGGATCCATGGTGTATAATAATTTGAATACATTGACTTTCTAATAACCAAAGTTGTTTTATTTTCTTTTTGGTGTATAAATAATTATTAATTACTAATAATAAATTTACTTCCAATTAATCGATATAAATAATATAAAAAACTAAATGTGTTTAAAAAGTATTTAGTTATATATTTAGGTAAGTAGTGCATCATACAGGCAGGAGTTTTTTAATACTACAACATCACCCCACCTAAAAAATTATAAGGAACCCAAAAATACAAGCCGATTTAAAATTAAACTCGAAATGAAATAATAATAGTCCCTTGAAATACTGATCAAAAATGTACTTTGACTAATTGCAGTTTTCAAAATTGATACATTCCTTAAAATGTTAATGTTTAATGGCAATTGTTAAATTATTGATCTCACCCACACTTCATGATCCCTGTTATTAAAACCAACAACATGAAGATTTCAGACTAGAAACTAATTGTAGTCACTCAGAAATGATACATTGCTAGTGTTAAACTAGAAAAATCAGATGGTGATGGCCTTCGAAATGCAAGGGAATCTTGAAATAAATAAATATGGGCACCTGACGTTGCTATCGAGAAGGTATCTTTGTTACATTCAGACGCTCTGAAGTCCCTTGGCAATCTTTCAGAAATATTAAGTACGCTTCATATACATCAAGATGGCTTTTTTCAACCAAAAGGCATTCCTCATTCTGTTGTTATCAAAATCAATACATTCCCTAAAATGTTAATGTTTAATGGAAATTGTTTAATTATTGATCTTACACACCCTTTATGATCCCTATAATTAAAACCAACAACATAAAGATTTCAGACTAGAAACTAATTCGAGTCACTCAGAAATGATACATTGCTAGTGTTAAACTAGGAAACTCAGATGGTGATGGTCTTCGAAATGCAAGGGAATCTTCGGTATAATTAACAAGACAACCCCATAATTCCATATTGAATAACGTAAAATCAAAACTGCAAACAAATTTACAACCACAACTCACATAACGAAATACAGCCCCTTACCTTTCTGCATCCTTCATATGTGATATGTGATAATGTCGTTAGTTATTCGACAAACATTTGAGACACTAATCTGTAGCTTCTATATGCATATAGTTTTCGGGTTGAGTATGAAAGACACCTTTTGAGCATATCTAAAGAAGTTGGTAAACTTGAAAGATTACATGCACATCTTCTGAAATATTTGCTTGCTTTAATCCTAATTATGATGACACAACGCTTTTATAATTACTCACTTAAATCCTCGGGCACGTGGATTCTCTGGAAGGATTTGTCTAACAAGCAGTACATTCCATTTATAGATACAATATGTAATGTAATGTATTAATAGTATTTAAGATAATCTGTTTCCTTCATTAGTTTTGTAACATTGGTTGTATATACACTTATTTTCTTCGAATTTCTGATAAAAATACATAAAATTTAGTGTTATTATTATTTTGCTGTGACGTCATTCTGGTAGTGGCACTGTAACCCGAAACTCGAAACGTCAGCCTTGCATACAAATACATTCAGAATTTAATATCCCTCTTAATTTTTAATTCTGTGAAGTAATAATTGGTAGCATCTGATATCATCAGCAATATTTATAATTCTGAAGAGAAAATGCGGTTTTAATGTTTATTTCGTTGTCGAAAATTTCAAAAATTTTCTATATCTGAGGACTTCTGGTTACGGCAGTAGTTGAACGCAACATCATAGAGCCACCGCGAATGATTATCGATCGGGTTACGCTCGCTTGCTAAAATGGCGTTTTGTTTACAAAATAATGTAAAAAAATATTAAAAAGTACTTAGAAAGTTGTATTGTAAACCACATTTCGTTTAAATATCGGTTTTAAAACATATGAAAAGGAGGTTTGGATAGTTAGTTAGTTTGCCTAATGATATTTTCAGAATGCTCTACTACTTCCTCTATTACGTGGGTGCACAATAATACAAAAGGTAAGGGGGCTGTATTTCGTTATGTGAGTTGTAGTTGTAAATTTGTTTGCAGTTTTGATTTTACGTTATTCAATACGGAATTATGGGGTTGTCTTGTTAATTGTACAGGAGATTCCCTTGCATTTCGAAGAACATCACCTTCAGATTTTTCTAGTTTAACACTAGCAATGTATCATTTCTGAGTGCCTAGAATTAGTTTCCAGTCTAAAATCTTCATGTTGTTGGTTTTAATTACAGGGATCATAAAGGGTGAGTAAGATCAATAATTTAACAATTGCCATTACACATTAACATTTTAGGGAATGTATTGATTTTGAAAACTACAGCAAGAGGAATGCCTTTTGGTTGAAAAAAGCAGCCTTGATGTATGTGAAGCGTACTTAATATTTCTGAAATTATGCCAAGGGCCTTCAGAGCGTCTAAATGTAACAAAGATACCTTCTTGAGAAAAACGTCAGGTGCCTATATTTATTTATTTCAAACCTGATTTTAATCCTTTTTCTTTTATTCTTAGAATAATATTGCCAGCTTAATTAATTAACACATACACGGTAAATTAATGGTATGTTTTAACGTGTTACGTATGATTGCTACAGTTTTATTGCTTCAAATCTGAATCTAAATCTGCTAGAAGTTTTGAATTCAGCAAAAATATTACAATTGGATTATGATCTTTTATTCTTAAACGTATATTGCTTTTTTATTACAATTAAACATTAGTTAATATAAACACAGCAAGGTAAGGTTTGTTTCTACACGAAACGTTAGGGCCCCTTTATATTTTTTATTTGAAGTCCAATTTTCAATTTGCTTGCATTTTGGATTTAGCTGAAAATTTAACATCGGATCATGCCCTTGGATTTCTAAAAAATTATTGTTTGTTTTAATAAAATAGAAAACTATTTAATAGAAACGCAATTAGTCAAAGTACGTTTTTGCACACAACGTCAGGGGACTATAATTTTTCTATTTCAAGTCTAATTTTATATCTGCTTGTATTTTTGAGTTCTTTGGAAGATTTTAGGTGGGGAGAAGTTTTAATATTAGAAAAGTCTTGCATCTGTGGTGCACTATATGCATAAATCTGTAACTAAAATACTTTTCAGACAGTTTTAGTTTTAATGAATTTTCTGTTTATTTTTTTACAGGAAATGTGTGAATAGAATATCTTATGTGGGATGAAATCTGACCTGAAGGATGTCGCAACTTACAGTGAAGATTTTTAAATTTTTGAAATTATTATTTATATACGAATTATTGTTATTTATTTCAAACACATTTATTAATAGATAAGGATCCATGGTGTATAATAATTTGAATACATTGACTTTATACAAACCAAGGTTGTTTTATTTTCTTTTTGGTGTATAAATAATTATTAATTACTAATAATAAATTTACTTCCAATTAATCGATATAAATATAATAAATAATATAAAAAACTAAATGTGTTTAAAAAGTATTTAGTTATATATTTAGGTAAGTAGTGCATCACACAAGCAGGAGTTTTTTAATACTACAACATCACCCCACCTAAAAAATAATAAAGAACCGAAAAATACAAGCCGATTTAAAATTAAACTCGAAATGAAATAATAATAGTCCCTTGAAGTACTGATCAAAAATGTACTTTGACTAATTGCAGTTTTCAAAATTGATACATTCTTTAAAATGTTAATGTATAATGGCAATTGTTAAATTATTGATCTCACCCACACTTCATGATCCCTATAATTAAAACCAACAACATGAAGATTTCAGACTAGAAACTAATTGTAGTCACTCAGAAATGATACATTGCTAGTGTTAAACTAGAAAAATCAAATGGTGATGGTGTTCGAAATGCAAGGGAATCTTCGGGATAATTAACAAGACAACCCCATAATACCATATTGAATAACGTAAAATAAAAACTGCAAACAAATTTACAACCACAACTCACATAACGAAATACAGCCCCCTTACCTTTTTGCACCCTTTATATGTGATACGTGATATTCTCGTTAGTTATTCGACAAACATTTGAGACACTAATCTATAGCTTCTACATGTATCTGGTTTTCGGGTTGAGTAAGAAAGACACCTTTTGAGCACATCTAAAGAAGTTGGTAAACTTGAAAGATTACATGGACATCTTCTGAAATATTTGCTTGCTTTAATCGTAATTATGATGACACAACACTTTTATTATTACTCACCTAAATCCTTGGGCACGTGCATTCTCGGGAAGGATTTATCTCACAAGTAAGACATTCCATTTTTATATATAATATGTAATGTAATGTATTAACTATATTTGAGATAAACAATTTTCTTCACTAGTTTTGTAACATTTTCAAATGGAAATTATAATATTGTTTGTATATACACTTATTTTCTTCGTATACCTGATAAAAATGCTCCTGCCACATGACAGGTATCCATCACTGAAGTTTTACAATGTCAACAGCAAAAGAACGCAAGGATTACAAAAAAATATCACTTCTAGGTGCTTTCAGAGAATTGTTGGAGGTATTTCAAAACGGTTTCGATATAAATTTCAATCAATCGTTTAAGAACAAATCGAATATTGACTTCATTAGAAGGATAAGCTTCATTTACGTTATATTACAGACTAAACGATCTTTAAACGTAGGCTTCCAGCAACCAAGCATCTTCACCTTTGTAGGTTATAATATGGATGAAGTAATTTCTATCGTGGTTACAATTAATAGAAGAAATGTTTTAAAACCGATATTTAAACGAAATTTGGTTTACAATACAACTTTCTAAGTACTTTTTATTATTTTATTACATTATTTTGTAAACAATTTGTAAACAAAACGCCATTTTAGCAGGTGAGCGTAACCCGATCGATAATCATTCGCAGTGGCTCTATAATGTTGCGTTCGACTGCCGTAACCAGAAGTCCTCAGATATAGAAAATTTTTGATATTTTCGACAACGAAATAAACATTAAAACCGCATTTTCTCTTCAGAATTTTAAATATTCCTGATGATATCAGTTGCTACCAATTGTTACTTCACAGAATTAAAAATTAAGAGGGATATTAAATTCTGAATGTATTTGTATGCAAGGCTGACGTAACGAGTTTCGGGTTACAGCGCCACTACCGGAATGACGTAACAGAAAAAATAATAATAACACTAAGTATCAGGAGCACAGCAATTTTAACTTAATCTCAAACATAAAAATCAGTTGTTAGGTAGGCTTCGATAATTCCTTCAAATGTACAAATCCTTATTGTATGAAATTTACATCATTTGTTTTCATCAAATGTTAGCAACTAATTACGTTCATTGCGTTATCGAAAAATTATTTCATTAAAACTGTATTAAGCAATTTTTTGCGACATTGATCAGTATCAAAATTCCATCAAATGGAACGCACCTATAAAATAATAATGACACTAAGTAGCAGGAGCACGGCAATCTTTATTTAATCTCAAACATAAAAATCAGTTGTTAGGTAGGCTTCGATAATTCCTTCAAATGTACAAATCCTTATTGTATGAAATTTACATCATTTGTTTTCATCAAATGTTAGCAACTAATTACGTTCATTGCGTTATTGAAAAATTATTTCATTAAAACTGTATTAAGCAGTTTTTTGCGACATTGATCAGTATCAAAATTCCATCAAATGGAACGCACCTATAAAATAATAATAACACTAAGTAGCAGGTGCACGGCAATCTTTATTTAATCTCAAACATAAAAATCAGTTGTTAGGTAGGCTTCGATAATTCCTTCTTATGTACAAATACTTATTATAAGAAATTTACTTTATTTGTTTTCATCAAATGTTAGTAAATAATTACGTTTATTGCGATACTGCAAAATTGTTTGATGAAAACTATATTTAATAATTTTTTAGCGACTTCTATCAGTTGCAAAATTATATCAAATGGAACGCACCTATGAAATAATAATAACACTAAGTATCAGGAGCGCAGCAATCTTAACATAACCTCAAACTTAAAAATCAGCTGTTAGG
>CAWUHG010000020.1:0-106267 GCA_963921985.1 Agrilus biguttatus | reverse complement strand
CTTAAAACTGGTCGTAAAAAGTACCTATTTTTGAAATTTTATTAAAACATGCATCGTTTTTCTACGCTTTATCTGGCTTACCCTTCCATATATTTAAACGCGGTTTGTTGCATCGGAAAGAGCAGATTTCAATGCATAGAGGGACGTTATTTCAGTTTCAAAATCAATTTCTAAATGCCTTAAAACTGGTCGTAAAAAGTACCTATTTTTGAAATTTTATTAAAACATGCATCGTTTTTCTACGCTTTATCTGGCTTACCCTTCCATATATTTAAACGCGGTTTGTTGCATCGGAAAGAGCAGATTTCAATGCATAGAGGGACGTTATTTCAGTTTCAAAATCAATTTCTAAATGCCTTAAAACTGGTCGTAAAAAGTACCTATTTTTGAAATTTTATTAAAACATGCATCGTTTTTCTACGCTTTATCTGGCTTACCCTTCCATATATTTAAACGCGGTTTGTTGCATCGGAAAGAGCAGATTTCAATGCATAGAGGGACGTTATTTCAGTTTCAAAATCAATTTCTAAATGCCTTAAAACTGGTCGTAAAAAGTACCTATTTTTGAAATTTTATTAAAACATGCATCGTTTTTCTACGCTTTATCTGGCTTACCCTTCCATATATTTAAACGCGGTTTGTTGCATCGGAAAGAGCAGATTTCAATGCATAGAGGGACGTTATTTCAGTTTCAAAATCAATTTCTAAATGCCTTAAAACTGGTCGTAAAAAGTACCTATTTTTGAAATTTTATTAAAACATGCATCGTTTTTCTACGCTTTATCTGGCTTACCCTTCCATATATTTAAACGCGGTTTGTTGCATCGGAAAGAGCAGATTTCAATGCATAGAGGGACGTTATTTCAGTTTCAAAATCAATTTCTAAATGCCTTAAAACTGGTCGTAAAAAGTACCTATTTTTGAAATTTTATTAAAACATGCATCGTTTTTCTACGCTTTATCTGGCTTACCCTTCCATATATTTAAACGCGGTTTGTTGCATCGGAAAGAGCAGATTTCAATGCATAGAGGGACGTTATTTCAGTTTCAAAATCAATTTCTAAATGCCTTAAAACTGGTCGTAAAAAGTACCTATTTTTGAAATTTTATTAAAACATGCATCGTTTTTCTACGCTTTATCTGGCTTACCCTTCCATATATTTAAACGCGGTTTGTTGCATCGGAAAGAGCAGATTTCAATGCATAGAGGGACGTTATTTCAGTTTCAAAATCAATTTCTAAATGCCTTAAAACTGGTCGTAAAAAGTACCTATTTTTGAAATTTTATTAAAACATGCATCGTTTTTCTACGCTTTATCTGGCTTACCCTTCCATATATTTAAACGCGGTTTGTTGCATCGGAAAGAGCAGATTTCAATGCATAGAGGGACGTTATTTCAGTTTCAAAATCAATTTCTAAATGCCTTAAAACTGGTCGTAAAAAGTACCTATTTTTGAAATTTTATTAAAACATGCATCGTTTTTCTACGCTTTATCTGGCTTACCCTTCCATATATTTAAACGCGGTTTGTTGCATCGGAAAGAGCAGATTTCAATGCATAGAGGGACGTTATTTCAGTTTCAAAATCAATTTCTAAATGCCTTAAAACTGGTCGTAAAAAGTACCTATTTTTGAAATTTTATTAAAACATGCATCGTTTTTCTACGCTTTATCTGGCTTACCCTTCCATATATTTAAACGCGGTTTGTTGCATCGGAAAGAGCAGATTTCAATGCATAGAGGGACGTTATTTCAGTTTCAAAATCAATTTCTAAATGCCTTAAAACTGGTCGTAAAAAGTACCTATTTTTGAAATTTTATTAAAACATGCATCGTTTTTCTACGCTTTATCTGGCTTACCCTTCCATATATTTAAACGCGGTTTGTTGCATCGGAAAGAGCAGATTTCAATGCATAGAGGGACGTTATTTCAGTTTCAAAATCAATTTCTAAATGCCTTAAAACTGGTCGTAAAAAGTACCTATTTTTGAAATTTTATTAAAACATGCATCGTTTTTCTACGCTTTATCTGGCTTACCCTTCCATATATTTAAACGCGGTTTGTTGCATCGGAAAGAGCAGATTTCAATGCATAGAGGGACGTTATTTCAGTTTCAAAATCAATTTCTAAATGCCTTAAAACTGGTCGTAAAAAGTACCTATTTTTGAAATTTTATTAAAACATGCATCGTTTTTCTACGCTTTATCTGGCTTACCCTTCCATATATTTAAACGCGGTTTGTTGCATCGGAAAGAGCAGATTTCAATGCATAGAGGGACGTTATTTCAGTTTCAAAATCAATTTCTAAATGCCTTAAAACTGGTCGTAAAAAGTACCTATTTTTGAAATTTTATTAAAACATGCATCGTTTTTCTACGCTTTATCTGGCTTACCCTTCCATATATTTAAACGCGGTTTGTTGCATCGGAAAGAGCAGATTTCAATGCATAGAGGGACGTTATTTCAGTTTCAAAATCAATTTCTAAATGCCTTAAAACTGGTCGTAAAAAGTACCTATTTTTGAAATTTTATTAAAACATGCATCGTTTTTCTACGCTTTATCTGGCTTACCCTTCCATATATTTAAACGCGGTTTGTTGCATCGGAAAGAGCAGATTTCAATGCATAGAGGGACGTTATTTCAGTTTCAAAATCAATTTCTAAATGCCTTAAAACTGGTCGTAAAAAGTACCTATTTTTGAAATTTTATTAAAACATGCATCGTTTTTCTACGCTTTATCTGGCTTACCCTTCCATATATTTAAACGCGGTTTGTTGCATCGGAAAGAGCAGATTTCAATGCATAGAGGGACGTTATTTCAGTTTCAAAATCAATTTCTAAATGCCTTAAAACTGGTCGTAAAAAGTACCTATTTTTGAAATTTTATTAAAACATGCATCGTTTTTCTACGCTTTATCTGGCTTACCCTTCCATATATTTAAACGCGGTTTGTTGCATCGGAAAGAGCAGATTTCAATGCATAGAGGGACGTTATTTCAGTTTCAAAATCAATTTCTAAATGCCTTAAAACTGGTCGTAAAAAGTACCTATTTTTGAAATTTTATTAAAACATGCATCGTTTTTCTACGCTTTATCTGGCTTACCCTTCCATATATTTAAACGCGGTTTGTTGCATCGGAAAGAGCAGATTTCAATGCATAGAGGGACGTTATTTCAGTTTCAAAATCAATTTCTAAATGCCTTAAAACTGGTCGTAAAAAGTACCTATTTTTGAAATTTTATTAAAACATGCATCGTTTTTCTACGCTTTATCTGGCTTACCCTTCCATATATTTAAACGCGGTTTGTTGCATCGGAAAGAGCAGATTTCAATGCATAGAGGGACGTTATTTCAGTTTCAAAATCAATTTCTAAATGCCTTAAAACTGGTCGTAAAAAGTACCTATTTTTGAAATTTTATTAAAACATGCATCGTTTTTCTACGCTTTATCTGGCTTACCCTTCCATATATTTAAACGCGGTTTGTTGCATCGGAAAGAGCAGATTTCAATGCATAGAGGGACGTTATTTCAGTTTCAAAATCAATTTCTAAATGCCTTAAAACTGGTCGTAAAAAGTACCTATTTTTGAAATTTTATTAAAACATGCATCGTTTTTCTACGCTTTATCTGGCTTACCCTTCCATATATTTAAACGCGGTTTGTTGCATCGGAAAGAGCAGATTTCAATGCATAGAGGGACGTTATTTCAGTTTCAAAATCAATTTCTAAATGCCTTAAAACTGGTCGTAAAAAGTACCTATTTTTGAAATTTTATTAAAACATGCATCGTTTTTCTACGCTTTATCTGGCTTACCCTTCCATATATTTAAACGCGGTTTGTTGCATCGGAAAGAGCAGATTTCAATGCATAGAGGGACGTTATTTCAGTTTCAAAATCAATTTCTAAATGCCTTAAAACTGGTCGTAAAAAGTACCTATTTTTGAAATTTTATTAAAACATGCATCGTTTTTCTACGCTTTATCTGGCTTACCCTTCCATATATTTAAACGCGGTTTGTTGCATCGGAAAGAGCAGATTTCAATGCATAGAGGGACGTTATTTCAGTTTCAAAATCAATTTCTAAATGCCTTAAAACTGGTCGTAAAAAGTACCTATTTTTGAAATTTTATTAAAACATGCATCGTTTTTCTACGCTTTATCTGGCTTACCCTTCCATATATTTAAACGCGGTTTGTTGCATCGGAAAGAGCAGATTTCAATGCATAGAGGGACGTTATTTCAGTTTCAAAATCAATTTCTAAATGCCTTAAAACTGGTCGTAAAAAGTACCTATTTTTGAAATTTTATTAAAACATGCATCGTTTTTCTACGCTTTATCTGGCTTACCCTTCCATATATTTAAACGCGGTTTGTTGCATCGGAAAGAGCAGATTTCAATGCATAGAGGGACGTTATTTCAGTTTCAAAATCAATTTCTAAATGCCTTAAAACTGGTCGTAAAAAGTACCTATTTTTGAAATTTTATTAAAACATGCATCGTTTTTCTACGCTTTATCTGGCTTACCCTTCCATATATTTAAACGCGGTTTGTTGCATCGGAAAGAGCAGATTTCAATGCATAGAGGGACGTTATTTCAGTTTCAAAATCAATTTCTAAATGCCTTAAAACTGGTCGTAAAAAGTACCTATTTTTGAAATTTTATTAAAACATGCATCGTTTTTCTACGCTTTATCTGGCTTACCCTTCCATATATTTAAACGCGGTTTGTTGCATCGGAAAGAGCAGATTTCAATGCATAGAGGGACGTTATTTCAGTTTCAAAATCAATTTCTAAATGCCTTAAAACTGGTCGTAAAAAGTACCTATTTTTGAAATTTTATTAAAACATGCATCGTTTTTCTACGCTTTATCTGGCTTACCCTTCCATATATTTAAACGCGGTTTGTTGCATCGGAAAGAGCAGATTTCAATGCATAGAGGGACGTTATTTCAGTTTCAAAATCAATTTCTAAATGCCTTAAAACTGGTCGTAAAAAGTACCTATTTTTGAAATTTTATTAAAACATGCATCGTTTTTCTACGCTTTATCTGGCTTACCCTTCCATATATTTAAACGCGGTTTGTTGCATCGGAAAGAGCAGATTTCAATGCATAGAGGGACGTTATTTCAGTTTCAAAATCAATTTCTAAATGCCTTAAAACTGGTCGTAAAAAGTACCTATTTTTGAAATTTTATTAAAACATGCATCGTTTTTCTACGCTTTATCTGGCTTACCCTTCCATATATTTAAACGCGGTTTGTTGCATCGGAAAGAGCAGATTTCAATGCATAGAGGGACGTTATTTCAGTTTCAAAATCAATTTCTAAATGCCTTAAAACTGGTCGTAAAAAGTACCTATTTTTGAAATTTTATTAAAACATGCATCGTTTTTCTACGCTTTATCTGGCTTACCCTTCCATATATTTAAACGCGGTTTGTTGCATCGGAAAGAGCAGATTTCAATGCATAGAGGGACGTTATTTCAGTTTCAAAATCAATTTCTAAATGCCTTAAAACTGGTCGTAAAAAGTACCTATTTTTGAAATTTTATTAAAACATGCATCGTTTTTCTACGCTTTATCTGGCTTACCCTTCCATATATTTAAACGCGGTTTGTTGCATCGGAAAGAGCAGATTTCAATGCATAGAGGGACGTTATTTCAGTTTCAAAATCAATTTCTAAATGCCTTAAAACTGGTCGTAAAAAGTACCTATTTTTGAAATTTTATTAAAACATGCATCGTTTTTCTACGCTTTATCTGGCTTACCCTTCCATATATTTAAACGCGGTTTGTTGCATCGGAAAGAGCAGATTTCAATGCATAGAGGGACGTTATTTCAGTTTCAAAATCAATTTCTAAATGCCTTAAAACTGGTCGTAAAAAGTACCTATTTTTGAAATTTTATTAAAACATGCATCGTTTTTCTACGCTTTATCTGGCTTACCCTTCCATATATTTAAACGCGGTTTGTTGCATCGGAAAGAGCAGATTTCAATGCATAGAGGGACGTTATTTCAGTTTCAAAATCAATTTCTAAATGCCTTAAAACTGGTCGTAAAAAGTACCTATTTTTGAAATTTTATTAAAACATGCATCGTTTTTCTACGCTTTATCTGGCTTACCCTTCCATATATTTAAACGCGGTTTGTTGCATCGGAAAGAGCAGATTTCAATGCATAGAGGGACGTTATTTCAGTTTCAAAATCAATTTCTAAATGCCTTAAAACTGGTCGTAAAAAGTACCTATTTTTGAAATTTTATTAAAACATGCATCGTTTTTCTACGCTTTATCTGGCTTACCCTTCCATATATTTAAACGCGGTTTGTTGCATCGGAAAGAGCAGATTTCAATGCATAGAGGGACGTTATTTCAGTTTCAAAATCAATTTCTAAATGCCTTAAAACTGGTCGTAAAAAGTACCTATTTTTGAAATTTTATTAAAACATGCATCGTTTTTCTACGCTTTATCTGGCTTACCCTTCCATATATTTAAACGCGGTTTGTTGCATCGGAAAGAGCAGATTTCAATGCATAGAGGGACGTTATTTCAGTTTCAAAATCAATTTCTAAATGCCTTAAAACTGGTCGTAAAAAGTACCTATTTTTGAAATTTTATTAAAACATGCATCGTTTTTCTACGCTTTATCTGGCTTACCCTTCCATATATTTAAACGCGGTTTGTTGCATCGGAAAGAGCAGATTTCAATGCATAGAGGGACGTTATTTCAGTTTCAAAATCAATTTCTAAATGCCTTAAAACTGGTCGTAAAAAGTACCTATTTTTGAAATTTTATTAAAACATGCATCGTTTTTCTACGCTTTATCTGGCTTACCCTTCCATATATTTAAACGCGGTTTGTTGCATCGGAAAGAGCAGATTTCAATGCATAGAGGGACGTTATTTCAGTTTCAAAATCAATTTCTAAATGCCTTAAAACTGGTCGTAAAAAGTACCTATTTTTGAAATTTTATTAAAACATGCATCGTTTTTCTACGCTTTATCTGGCTTACCCTTCCATATATTTAAACGCGGTTTGTTGCATCGGAAAGAGCAGATTTCAATGCATAGAGGGACGTTATTTCAGTTTCAAAATCAATTTCTAAATGCCTTAAAACTGGTCGTAAAAAGTACCTATTTTTGAAATTTTATTAAAACATGCATCGTTTTTCTACGCTTTATCTGGCTTACCCTTCCATATATTTAAACGCGGTTTGTTGCATCGGAAAGAGCAGATTTCAATGCATAGAGGGACGTTATTTCAGTTTCAAAATCAATTTCTAAATGCCTTAAAACTGGTCGTAAAAAGTACCTATTTTTGAAATTTTATTAAAACATGCATCGTTTTTCTACGCTTTATCTGGCTTACCCTTCCATATATTTAAACGCGGTTTGTTGCATCGGAAAGAGCAGATTTCAATGCATAGAGGGACGTTATTTCAGTTTCAAAATCAATTTCTAAATGCCTTAAAACTGGTCGTAAAAAGTACCTATTTTTGAAATTTTATTAAAACATGCATCGTTTTTCTACGCTTTATCTGGCTTACCCTTCCATATATTTAAACGCGGTTTGTTGCATCGGAAAGAGCAGATTTCAATGCATAGAGGGACGTTATTTCAGTTTCAAAATCAATTTCTAAATGCCTTAAAACTGGTCGTAAAAAGTACCTATTTTTGAAATTTTATTAAAACATGCATCGTTTTTCTACGCTTTATCTGGCTTACCCTTCCATATATTTAAACGCGGTTTGTTGCATCGGAAAGAGCAGATTTCAATGCATAGAGGGACGTTATTTCAGTTTCAAAATCAATTTCTAAATGCCTTAAAACTGGTCGTAAAAAGTACCTATTTTTGAAATTTTATTAAAACATGCATCGTTTTTCTACGCTTTATCTGGCTTACCCTTCCATATATTTAAACGCGGTTTGTTGCATCGGAAAGAGCAGATTTCAATGCATAGAGGGACGTTATTTCAGTTTCAAAATCAATTTCTAAATGCCTTAAAACTGGTCGTAAAAAGTACCTATTTTTGAAATTTTATTAAAACATGCATCGTTTTTCTACGCTTTATCTGGCTTACCCTTCCATATATTTAAACGCGGTTTGTTGCATCGGAAAGAGCAGATTTCAATGCATAGAGGGACGTTATTTCAGTTTCAAAATCAATTTCTAAATGCCTTAAAACTGGTCGTAAAAAGTACCTATTTTTGAAATTTTATTAAAACATGCATCGTTTTTCTACGCTTTATCTGGCTTACCCTTCCATATATTTAAACGCGGTTTGTTGCATCGGAAAGAGCAGATTTCAATGCATAGAGGGACGTTATTTCAGTTTCAAAATCAATTTCTAAATGCCTTAAAACTGGTCGTAAAAAGTACCTATTTTTGAAATTTTATTAAAACATGCATCGTTTTTCTACGCTTTATCTGGCTTACCCTTCCATATATTTAAACGCGGTTTGTTGCATCGGAAAGAGCAGATTTCAATGCATAGAGGGACGTTATTTCAGTTTCAAAATCAATTTCTAAATGCCTTAAAACTGGTCGTAAAAAGTACCTATTTTTGAAATTTTATTAAAACATGCATCGTTTTTCTACGCTTTATCTGGCTTACCCTTCCATATATTTAAACGCGGTTTGTTGCATCGGAAAGAGCAGATTTCAATGCATAGAGGGACGTTATTTCAGTTTCAAAATCAATTTCTAAATGCCTTAAAACTGGTCGTAAAAAGTACCTATTTTTGAAATTTTATTAAAACATGCATCGTTTTTCTACGCTTTATCTGGCTTACCCTTCCATATATTTAAACGCGGTTTGTTGCATCGGAAAGAGCAGATTTCAATGCATAGAGGGACGTTATTTCAGTTTCAAAATCAATTTCTAAATGCCTTAAAACTGGTCGTAAAAAGTACCTATTTTTGAAATTTTATTAAAACATGCATCGTTTTTCTACGCTTTATCTGGCTTACCCTTCCATATATTTAAACGCGGTTTGTTGCATCGGAAAGAGCAGATTTCAATGCATAGAGGGACGTTATTTCAGTTTCAAAATCAATTTCTAAATGCCTTAAAACTGGTCGTAAAAAGTACCTATTTTTGAAATTTTATTAAAACATGCATCGTTTTTCTACGCTTTATCTGGCTTACCCTTCCATATATTTAAACGCGGTTTGTTGCATCGGAAAGAGCAGATTTCAATGCATAGAGGGACGTTATTTCAGTTTCAAAATCAATTTCTAAATGCCTTAAAACTGGTCGTAAAAAGTACCTATTTTTGAAATTTTATTAAAACATGCATCGTTTTTCTACGCTTTATCTGGCTTACCCTTCCATATATTTAAACGCGGTTTGTTGCATCGGAAAGAGCAGATTTCAATGCATAGAGGGACGTTATTTCAGTTTCAAAATCAATTTCTAAATGCCTTAAAACTGGTCGTAAAAAGTACCTATTTTTGAAATTTTATTAAAACATGCATCGTTTTTCTACGCTTTATCTGGCTTACCCTTCCATATATTTAAACGCGGTTTGTTGCATCGGAAAGAGCAGATTTCAATGCATAGAGGGACGTTATTTCAGTTTCAAAATCAATTTCTAAATGCCTTAAAACTGGTCGTAAAAAGTACCTATTTTTGAAATTTTATTAAAACATGCATCGTTTTTCTACGCTTTATCTGGCTTACCCTTCCATATATTTAAACGCGGTTTGTTGCATCGGAAAGAGCAGATTTCAATGCATAGAGGGACGTTATTTCAGTTTCAAAATCAATTTCTAAATGCCTTAAAACTGGTCGTAAAAAGTACCTATTTTTGAAATTTTATTAAAACATGCATCGTTTTTCTACGCTTTATCTGGCTTACCCTTCCATATATTTAAACGCGGTTTGTTGCATCGGAAAGAGCAGATTTCAATGCATAGAGGGACGTTATTTCAGTTTCAAAATCAATTTCTAAATGACTAGAAATTGATTTTGAAACTGAAATAACGTCCCTCTATGCATTGAAATCTGCTCTTTCCGATGCAACAAACCGCGTTTAAATATATGGAAGGGTAAGCCAGATAAAGCGTAGAAAAAGCATTTAGAAATTGATTTTTGAAACTGAAATAACGTCCCTCTATGCAATGAAATCTGCTCATTCCTGATGCAACCATATGAGGTAAGCCAGATAAAGCGTAGAAAAACATGCATTTTTAATAAAATTCAAAATTAGGTACTTTTTACGACGAGTTTTTAAGGCATTTAGAAATTGATTTTGAAACTGAATAACGTCCCTCTATGCATTGAAATCTTTTTACGACCAGTTTTAAGTCATTTAGAAATTGATTTTGAAACTGAAATAACGTCCCTCTATGCATTGAAATCTGCTCTTTCCGATGCAACAAACCGCGTTTAAATATATGGAAGGGTAAGCCAGATAAAGCGTAGAAAAACGATGCATGTTTTAATAAAATTTCAAAAATAGGTACTTTTTACGACCAGTTTTAAGGCATTTAGAAATTGATTTTGAAACTGAAATAACGTCCCTCTATGCATTGAAATCTGCTCTTTCCGATGCAACAAACCGCGTTTAAATATATGGAAGGGTAAGCCAGATAAAGCGTAGAAAAACGATGCATGTTTTAATAAAATTTCAAAAATAGGTACTTTTTACGACCAGTTTTAAGGCATTTAGAAATTGATTTTGAAACTGAAATAACGTCCCTCTATGCATTGAAATCTGCTCTTTCCGATGCAACAAACCGCGTTTAAATATATGGAAGGGTAAGCCAGATAAAGCGTAGAAAAACGATGCATGTTTTAATAAAATTTCAAAAATAGGTACTTTTTACGACCAGTTTTAAGGCATTTAGAAATTGATTTTGAAACTGAAATAACGTCCCTCTATGCATTGAAATCTGCTCTTTCCGATGCAACAAACCGCGTTTAAATATATGGAAGGGTAAGCCAGATAAAGCGTAGAAAAACGATGCATGTTTTAATAAAATTTCAAAAATAGGTACTTTTTACGACCAGTTTTAAGGCATTTAGAAATTGATTTTGAAACTGAAATAACGTCCCTCTATGCATTGAAATCTGCTCTTTCCGATGCAACAAACCGCGTTTAAATATATGGAAGGGTAAGCCAGATAAAGCGTAGAAAAACGATGCATGTTTTAATAAAATTTCAAAAATAGGTACTTTTTACGACCAGTTTTAAGGCATTTAGAAATTGATTTTGAAACTGAAATAACGTCCCTCTATGCATTGAAATCTGCTCTTTCCGATGCAACAAACCGCGTTTAAATATATGGAAGGGTAAGCCAGATAAAGCGTAGAAAAACGATGCATGTTTTAATAAAATTTCAAAAATAGGTACTTTTTACGACCAGTTTTAAGGCATTTAGAAATTGATTTTGAAACTGAAATAACGTCCCTCTATGCATTGAAATCTGCTCTTTCCGATGCAACAAACCGCGTTTAAATATATGGAAGGGTAAGCCAGATAAAGCGTAGAAAAACGATGCATGTTTTAATAAAATTTCAAAAATAGGTACTTTTTACGACCAGTTTTAAGGCATTTAGAAATTGATTTTGAAACTGAAATAACGTCCCTCTATGCATTGAAATCTGCTCTTTCCGATGCAACAAACCGCGTTTAAATATATGGAAGGGTAAGCCAGATAAAGCGTAGAAAAACGATGCATGTTTTAATAAAATTTCAAAAATAGGTACTTTTTACGACCAGTTTTAAGGCATTTAGAAATTGATTTTGAAACTGAAATAACGTCCCTCTATGCATTGAAATCTGCTCTTTCCGATGCAACAAACCGCGTTTAAATATATGGAAGGGTAAGCCAGATAAAGCGTAGAAAAACGATGCATGTTTTAATAAAATTTCAAAAATAGGTACTTTTTACGACCAGTTTTAAGGCATTTAGAAATTGATTTTGAAACTGAAATAACGTCCCTCTATGCATTGAAATCTGCTCTTTCCGATGCAACAAACCGCGTTTAAATATATGGAAGGGTAAGCCAGATAAAGCGTAGAAAAACGATGCATGTTTTAATAAAATTTCAAAAATAGGTACTTTTTACGACCAGTTTTAAGGCATTTAGAAATTGATTTTGAAACTGAAATAACGTCCCTCTATGCATTGAAATCTGCTCTTTCCGATGCAACAAACCGCGTTTAAATATATGGAAGGGTAAGCCAGATAAAGCGTAGAAAAACGATGCATGTTTTAATAAAATTTCAAAAATAGGTACTTTTTACGACCAGTTTTAAGGCATTTAGAAATTGATTTTGAAACTGAAATAACGTCCCTCTATGCATTGAAATCTGCTCTTTCCGATGCAACAAACCGCGTTTAAATATATGGAAGGGTAAGCCAGATAAAGCGTAGAAAAACGATGCATGTTTTAATAAAATTTCAAAAATAGGTACTTTTTACGACCAGTTTTAAGGCATTTAGAAATTGATTTTGAAACTGAAATAACGTCCCTCTATGCATTGAAATCTGCTCTTTCCGATGCAACAAACCGCGTTTAAATATATGGAAGGGTAAGCCAGATAAAGCGTAGAAAAACGATGCATGTTTTAATAAAATTTCAAAAATAGGTACTTTTTACGACCAGTTTTAAGGCATTTAGAAATTGATTTTGAAACTGAAATAACGTCCCTCTATGCATTGAAATCTGCTCTTTCCGATGCAACAAACCGCGTTTAAATATATGGAAGGGTAAGCCAGATAAAGCGTAGAAAAACGATGCATGTTTTAATAAAATTTCAAAAATAGGTACTTTTTACGACCAGTTTTAAGGCATTTAGAAATTGATTTTGAAACTGAAATAACGTCCCTCTATGCATTGAAATCTGCTCTTTCCGATGCAACAAACCGCGTTTAAATATATGGAAGGGTAAGCCAGATAAAGCGTAGAAAAACGATGCATGTTTTAATAAAATTTCAAAAATAGGTACTTTTTACGACCAGTTTTAAGGCATTTAGAAATTGATTTTGAAACTGAAATAACGTCCCTCTATGCATTGAAATCTGCTCTTTCCGATGCAACAAACCGCGTTTAAATATATGGAAGGGTAAGCCAGATAAAGCGTAGAAAAACGATGCATGTTTTAATAAAATTTCAAAAATAGGTACTTTTTACGACCAGTTTTAAGGCATTTAGAAATTGATTTTGAAACTGAAATAACGTCCCTCTATGCATTGAAATCTGCTCTTTCCGATGCAACAAACCGCGTTTAAATATATGGAAGGGTAAGCCAGATAAAGCGTAGAAAAACGATGCATGTTTTAATAAAATTTCAAAAATAGGTACTTTTTACGACCAGTTTTAAGGCATTTAGAAATTGATTTTGAAACTGAAATAACGTCCCTCTATGCATTGAAATCTGCTCTTTCCGATGCAACAAACCGCGTTTAAATATATGGAAGGGTAAGCCAGATAAAGCGTAGAAAAACGATGCATGTTTTAATAAAATTTCAAAAATAGGTACTTTTTACGACCAGTTTTAAGGCATTTAGAAATTGATTTTGAAACTGAAATAACGTCCCTCTATGCATTGAAATCTGCTCTTTCCGATGCAACAAACCGCGTTTAAATATATGGAAGGGTAAGCCAGATAAAGCGTAGAAAAACGATGCATGTTTTAATAAAATTTCAAAAATAGGTACTTTTTACGACCAGTTTTAAGGCATTTAGAAATTGATTTTGAAACTGAAATAACGTCCCTCTATGCATTGAAATCTGCTCTTTCCGATGCAACAAACCGCGTTTAAATATATGGAAGGGTAAGCCAGATAAAGCGTAGAAAAACGATGCATGTTTTAATAAAATTTCAAAAATAGGTACTTTTTACGACCAGTTTTAAGGCATTTAGAAATTGATTTTGAAACTGAAATAACGTCCCTCTATGCATTGAAATCTGCTCTTTCCGATGCAACAAACCGCGTTTAAATATATGGAAGGGTAAGCCAGATAAAGCGTAGAAAAACGATGCATGTTTTAATAAAATTTCAAAAATAGGTACTTTTTACGACCAGTTTTAAGGCATTTAGAAATTGATTTTGAAACTGAAATAACGTCCCTCTATGCATTGAAATCTGCTCTTTCCGATGCAACAAACCGCGTTTAAATATATGGAAGGGTAAGCCAGATAAAGCGTAGAAAAACGATGCATGTTTTAATAAAATTTCAAAAATAGGTACTTTTTACGACCAGTTTTAAGGCATTTAGAAATTGATTTTGAAACTGAAATAACGTCCCTCTATGCATTGAAATCTGCTCTTTCCGATGCAACAAACCGCGTTTAAATATATGGAAGGGTAAGCCAGATAAAGCGTAGAAAAACGATGCATGTTTTAATAAAATTTCAAAAATAGGTACTTTTTACGACCAGTTTTAAGGCATTTAGAAATTGATTTTGAAACTGAAATAACGTCCCTCTATGCATTGAAATCTGCTCTTTCCGATGCAACAAACCGCGTTTAAATATATGGAAGGGTAAGCCAGATAAAGCGTAGAAAAACGATGCATGTTTTAATAAAATTTCAAAAATAGGTACTTTTTACGACCAGTTTTAAGGCATTTAGAAATTGATTTTGAAACTGAAATAACGTCCCTCTATGCATTGAAATCTGCTCTTTCCGATGCAACAAACCGCGTTTAAATATATGGAAGGGTAAGCCAGATAAAGCGTAGAAAAACGATGCATGTTTTAATAAAATTTCAAAAATAGGTACTTTTTACGACCAGTTTTAAGGCATTTAGAAATTGATTTTGAAACTGAAATAACGTCCCTCTATGCATTGAAATCTGCTCTTTCCGATGCAACAAACCGCGTTTAAATATATGGAAGGGTAAGCCAGATAAAGCGTAGAAAAACGATGCATGTTTTAATAAAATTTCAAAAATAGGTACTTTTTACGACCAGTTTTAAGGCATTTAGAAATTGATTTTGAAACTGAAATAACGTCCCTCTATGCATTGAAATCTGCTCTTTCCGATGCAACAAACCGCGTTTAAATATATGGAAGGGTAAGCCAGATAAAGCGTAGAAAAACGATGCATGTTTTAATAAAATTTCAAAAATAGGTACTTTTTACGACCAGTTTTAAGGCATTTAGAAATTGATTTTGAAACTGAAATAACGTCCCTCTATGCATTGAAATCTGCTCTTTCCGATGCAACAAACCGCGTTTAAATATATGGAAGGGTAAGCCAGATAAAGCGTAGAAAAACGATGCATGTTTTAATAAAATTTCAAAAATAGGTACTTTTTACGACCAGTTTTAAGGCATTTAGAAATTGATTTTGAAACTGAAATAACGTCCCTCTATGCATTGAAATCTGCTCTTTCCGATGCAACAAACCGCGTTTAAATATATGGAAGGGTAAGCCAGATAAAGCGTAGAAAAACGATGCATGTTTTAATAAAATTTCAAAAATAGGTACTTTTTACGACCAGTTTTAAGGCATTTAGAAATTGATTTTGAAACTGAAATAACGTCCCTCTATGCATTGAAATCTGCTCTTTCCGATGCAACAAACCGCGTTTAAATATATGGAAGGGTAAGCCAGATAAAGCGTAGAAAAACGATGCATGTTTTAATAAAATTTCAAAAATAGGTACTTTTTACGACCAGTTTTAAGGCATTTAGAAATTGATTTTGAAACTGAAATAACGTCCCTCTATGCATTGAAATCTGCTCTTTCCGATGCAACAAACCGCGTTTAAATATATGGAAGGGTAAGCCAGATAAAGCGTAGAAAAACGATGCATGTTTTAATAAAATTTCAAAAATAGGTACTTTTTACGACCAGTTTTAAGGCATTTAGAAATTGATTTTGAAACTGAAATAACGTCCCTCTATGCATTGAAATCTGCTCTTTCCGATGCAACAAACCGCGTTTAAATATATGGAAGGGTAAGCCAGATAAAGCGTAGAAAAACGATGCATGTTTTAATAAAATTTCAAAAATAGGTACTTTTTACGACCAGTTTTAAGGCATTTAGAAATTGATTTTGAAACTGAAATAACGTCCCTCTATGCATTGAAATCTGCTCTTTCCGATGCAACAAACCGCGTTTAAATATATGGAAGGGTAAGCCAGATAAAGCGTAGAAAAACGATGCATGTTTTAATAAAATTTCAAAAATAGGTACTTTTTACGACCAGTTTTAAGGCATTTAGAAATTGATTTTGAAACTGAAATAACGTCCCTCTATGCATTGAAATCTGCTCTTTCCGATGCAACAAACCGCGTTTAAATATATGGAAGGGTAAGCCAGATAAAGCGTAGAAAAACGATGCATGTTTTAATAAAATTTCAAAAATAGGTACTTTTTACGACCAGTTTTAAGGCATTTAGAAATTGATTTTGAAACTGAAATAACGTCCCTCTATGCATTGAAATCTGCTCTTTCCGATGCAACAAACCGCGTTTAAATATATGGAAGGGTAAGCCAGATAAAGCGTAGAAAAACGATGCATGTTTTAATAAAATTTCAAAAATAGGTACTTTTTACGACCAGTTTTAAGGCATTTAGAAATTGATTTTGAAACTGAAATAACGTCCCTCTATGCATTGAAATCTGCTCTTTCCGATGCAACAAACCGCGTTTAAATATATGGAAGGGTAAGCCAGATAAAGCGTAGAAAAACGATGCATGTTTTAATAAAATTTCAAAAATAGGTACTTTTTACGACCAGTTTTAAGGCATTTAGAAATTGATTTTGAAACTGAAATAACGTCCCTCTATGCATTGAAATCTGCTCTTTCCGATGCAACAAACCGCGTTTAAATATATGGAAGGGTAAGCCAGATAAAGCGTAGAAAAACGATGCATGTTTTAATAAAATTTCAAAAATAGGTACTTTTTACGACCAGTTTTAAGGCATTTAGAAATTGATTTTGAAACTGAAATAACGTCCCTCTATGCATTGAAATCTGCTCTTTCCGATGCAACAAACCGCGTTTAAATATATGGAAGGGTAAGCCAGATAAAGCGTAGAAAAACGATGCATGTTTTAATAAAATTTCAAAAATAGGTACTTTTTACGACCAGTTTTAAGGCATTTAGAAATTGATTTTGAAACTGAAATAACGTCCCTCTATGCATTGAAATCTGCTCTTTCCGATGCAACAAACCGCGTTTAAATATATGGAAGGGTAAGCCAGATAAAGCGTAGAAAAACGATGCATGTTTTAATAAAATTTCAAAAATAGGTACTTTTTACGACCAGTTTTAAGGCATTTAGAAATTGATTTTGAAACTGAAATAACGTCCCTCTATGCATTGAAATCTGCTCTTTCCGATGCAACAAACCGCGTTTAAATATATGGAAGGGTAAGCCAGATAAAGCGTAGAAAAACGATGCATGTTTTAATAAAATTTCAAAAATAGGTACTTTTTACGACCAGTTTTAAGGCATTTAGAAATTGATTTTGAAACTGAAATAACGTCCCTCTATGCATTGAAATCTGCTCTTTCCGATGCAACAAACCGCGTTTAAATATATGGAAGGGTAAGCCAGATAAAGCGTAGAAAAACGATGCATGTTTTAATAAAATTTCAAAAATAGGTACTTTTTACGACCAGTTTTAAGGCATTTAGAAATTGATTTTGAAACTGAAATAACGTCCCTCTATGCATTGAAATCTGCTCTTTCCGATGCAACAAACCGCGTTTAAATATATGGAAGGGTAAGCCAGATAAAGCGTAGAAAAACGATGCATGTTTTAATAAAATTTCAAAAATAGGTACTTTTTACGACCAGTTTTAAGGCATTTAGAAATTGATTTTGAAACTGAAATAACGTCCCTCTATGCATTGAAATCTGCTCTTTCCGATGCAACAAACCGCGTTTAAATATATGGAAGGGTAAGCCAGATAAAGCGTAGAAAAACGATGCATGTTTTAATAAAATTTCAAAAATAGGTACTTTTTACGACCAGTTTTAAGGCATTTAGAAATTGATTTTGAAACTGAAATAACGTCCCTCTATGCATTGAAATCTGCTCTTTCCGATGCAACAAACCGCGTTTAAATATATGGAAGGGTAAGCCAGATAAAGCGTAGAAAAACGATGCATGTTTTAATAAAATTTCAAAAATAGGTACTTTTTACGACCAGTTTTAAGGCATTTAGAAATTGATTTTGAAACTGAAATAACGTCCCTCTATGCATTGAAATCTGCTCTTTCCGATGCAACAAACCGCGTTTAAATATATGGAAGGGTAAGCCAGATAAAGCGTAGAAAAACGATGCATGTTTTAATAAAATTTCAAAAATAGGTACTTTTTACGACCAGTTTTAAGGCATTTAGAAATTGATTTTGAAACTGAAATAACGTCCCTCTATGCATTGAAATCTGCTCTTTCCGATGCAACAAACCGCGTTTAAATATATGGAAGGGTAAGCCAGATAAAGCGTAGAAAAACGATGCATGTTTTAATAAAATTTCAAAAATAGGTACTTTTTACGACCAGTTTTAAGGCATTTAGAAATTGATTTTGAAACTGAAATAACGTCCCTCTATGCATTGAAATCTGCTCTTTCCGATGCAACAAACCGCGTTTAAATATATGGAAGGGTAAGCCAGATAAAGCGTAGAAAAACGATGCATGTTTTAATAAAATTTCAAAAATAGGTACTTTTTACGACCAGTTTTAAGGCATTTAGAAATTGATTTTGAAACTGAAATAACGTCCCTCTATGCATTGAAATCTGCTCTTTCCGATGCAACAAACCGCGTTTAAATATATGGAAGGGTAAGCCAGATAAAGCGTAGAAAAACGATGCATGTTTTAATAAAATTTCAAAAATAGGTACTTTTTACGACCAGTTTTAAGGCATTTAGAAATTGATTTTGAAACTGAAATAACGTCCCTCTATGCATTGAAATCTGCTCTTTCCGATGCAACAAACCGCGTTTAAATATATGGAAGGGTAAGCCAGATAAAGCGTAGAAAAACGATGCATGTTTTAATAAAATTTCAAAAATAGGTACTTTTTACGACCAGTTTTAAGGCATTTAGAAATTGATTTTGAAACTGAAATAACGTCCCTCTATGCATTGAAATCTGCTCTTTCCGATGCAACAAACCGCGTTTAAATATATGGAAGGGTAAGCCAGATAAAGCGTAGAAAAACGATGCATGTTTTAATAAAATTTCAAAAATAGGTACTTTTTACGACCAGTTTTAAGGCATTTAGAAATTGATTTTGAAACTGAAATAACGTCCCTCTATGCATTGAAATCTGCTCTTTCCGATGCAACAAACCGCGTTTAAATATATGGAAGGGTAAGCCAGATAAAGCGTAGAAAAACGATGCATGTTTTAATAAAATTTCAAAAATAGGTACTTTTTACGACCAGTTTTAAGGCATTTAGAAATTGATTTTGAAACTGAAATAACGTCCCTCTATGCATTGAAATCTGCTCTTTCCGATGCAACAAACCGCGTTTAAATATATGGAAGGGTAAGCCAGATAAAGCGTAGAAAAACGATGCATGTTTTAATAAAATTTCAAAAATAGGTACTTTTTACGACCAGTTTTAAGGCATTTAGAAATTGATTTTGAAACTGAAATAACGTCCCTCTATGCATTGAAATCTGCTCTTTCCGATGCAACAAACCGCGTTTAAATATATGGAAGGGTAAGCCAGATAAAGCGTAGAAAAACGATGCATGTTTTAATAAAATTTCAAAAATAGGTACTTTTTACGACCAGTTTTAAGGCATTTAGAAATTGATTTTGAAACTGAAATAACGTCCCTCTATGCATTGAAATCTGCTCTTTCCGATGCAACAAACCGCGTTTAAATATATGGAAGGGTAAGCCAGATAAAGCGTAGAAAAACGATGCATGTTTTAATAAAATTTCAAAAATAGGTACTTTTTACGACCAGTTTTAAGGCATTTAGAAATTGATTTTGAAACTGAAATAACGTCCCTCTATGCATTGAAATCTGCTCTTTCCGATGCAACAAACCGCGTTTAAATATATGGAAGGGTAAGCCAGATAAAGCGTAGAAAAACGATGCATGTTTTAATAAAATTTCAAAAATAGGTACTTTTTACGACCAGTTTTAAGGCATTTAGAAATTGATTTTGAAACTGAAATAACGTCCCTCTATGCATTGAAATCTGCTCTTTCCGATGCAACAAACCGCGTTTAAATATATGGAAGGGTAAGCCAGATAAAGCGTAGAAAAACGATGCATGTTTTAATAAAATTTCAAAAATAGGTACTTTTTACGACCAGTTTTAAGGCATTTAGAAATTGATTTTGAAACTGAAATAACGTCCCTCTATGCATTGAAATCTGCTCTTTCCGATGCAACAAACCGCGTTTAAATATATGGAAGGGTAAGCCAGATAAAGCGTAGAAAAACGATGCATGTTTTAATAAAATTTCAAAAATAGGTACTTTTTACGACCAGTTTTAAGGCATTTAGAAATTGATTTTGAAACTGAAATAACGTCCCTCTATGCATTGAAATCTGCTCTTTCCGATGCAACAAACCGCGTTTAAATATATGGAAGGGTAAGCCAGATAAAGCGTAGAAAAACGATGCATGTTTTAATAAAATTTCAAAAATAGGTACTTTTTACGACCAGTTTTAAGGCATTTAGAAATTGATTTTGAAACTGAAATAACGTCCCTCTATGCATTGAAATCTGCTCTTTCCGATGCAACAAACCGCGTTTAAATATATGGAAGGGTAAGCCAGATAAAGCGTAGAAAAACGATGCATGTTTTAATAAAATTTCAAAAATAGGTACTTTTTACGACCAGTTTTAAGGCATTTAGAAATTGATTTTGAAACTGAAATAACGTCCCTCTATGCATTGAAATCTGCTCTTTCCGATGCAACAAACCGCGTTTAAATATATGGAAGGGTAAGCCAGATAAAGCGTAGAAAAACGATGCATGTTTTAATAAAATTTCAAAAATAGGTACTTTTTACGACCAGTTTTAAGGCATTTAGAAATTGATTTTGAAACTGAAATAACGTCCCTCTATGCATTGAAATCTGCTCTTTCCGATGCAACAAACCGCGTTTAAATATATGGAAGGGTAAGCCAGATAAAGCGTAGAAAAACGATGCATGTTTTAATAAAATTTCAAAAATAGGTACTTTTTACGACCAGTTTTAAGGCATTTAGAAATTGATTTTGAAACTGAAATAACGTCCCTCTATGCATTGAAATCTGCTCTTTCCGATGCAACAAACCGCGTTTAAATATATGGAAGGGTAAGCCAGATAAAGCGTAGAAAAACGATGCATGTTTTAATAAAATTTCAAAAATAGGTACTTTTTACGACCAGTTTTAAGGCATTTAGAAATTGATTTTGAAACTGAAATAACGTCCCTCTATGCATTGAAATCTGCTCTTTCCGATGCAACAAACCGCGTTTAAATATATGGAAGGGTAAGCCAGATAAAGCGTAGAAAAACGATGCATGTTTTAATAAAATTTCAAAAATAGGTACTTTTTACGACCAGTTTTAAGGCATTTAGAAATTGATTTTGAAACTGAAATAACGTCCCTCTATGCATTGAAATCTGCTCTTTCCGATGCAACAAACCGCGTTTAAATATATGGAAGGGTAAGCCAGATAAAGCGTAGAAAAACGATGCATGTTTTAATAAAATTTCAAAAATAGGTACTTTTTACGACCAGTTTTAAGGCATTTAGAAATTGATTTTGAAACTGAAATAACGTCCCTCTATGCATTGAAATCTGCTCTTTCCGATGCAACAAACCGCGTTTAAATATATGGAAGGGTAAGCCAGATAAAGCGTAGAAAAACGATGCATGTTTTAATAAAATTTCAAAAATAGGTACTTTTTACGACCAGTTTTAAGGCATTTAGAAATTGATTTTGAAACTGAAATAACGTCCCTCTATGCATTGAAATCTGCTCTTTCCGATGCAACAAACCGCGTTTAAATATATGGAAGGGTAAGCCAGATAAAGCGTAGAAAAACGATGCATGTTTTAATAAAATTTCAAAAATAGGTACTTTTTACGACCAGTTTTAAGGCATTTAGAAATTGATTTTGAAACTGAAATAACGTCCCTCTATGCATTGAAATCTGCTCTTTCCGATGCAACAAACCGCGTTTAAATATATGGAAGGGTAAGCCAGATAAAGCGTAGAAAAACGATGCATGTTTTAATAAAATTTCAAAAATAGGTACTTTTTACGACCAGTTTTAAGGCATTTAGAAATTGATTTTGAAACTGAAATAACGTCCCTCTATGCATTGAAATCTGCTCTTTCCGATGCAACAAACCGCGTTTAAATATATGGAAGGGTAAGCCAGATAAAGCGTAGAAAAACGATGCATGTTTTAATAAAATTTCAAAAATAGGTACTTTTTACGACCAGTTTTAAGGCATTTAGAAATTGATTTTGAAACTGAAATAACGTCCCTCTATGCATTGAAATCTGCTCTTTCCGATGCAACAAACCGCGTTTAAATATATGGAAGGGTAAGCCAGATAAAGCGTAGAAAAACGATGCATGTTTTAATAAAATTTCAAAAATAGGTACTTTTTACGACCAGTTTTAAGGCATTTAGAAATTGATTTTGAAACTGAAATAACGTCCCTCTATGCATTGAAATCTGCTCTTTCCGATGCAACAAACCGCGTTTAAATATATGGAAGGGTAAGCCAGATAAAGCGTAGAAAAACGATGCATGTTTTAATAAAATTTCAAAAATAGGTACTTTTTACGACCAGTTTTAAGGCATTTAGAAATTGATTTTGAAACTGAAATAACGTCCCTCTATGCATTGAAATCTGCTCTTTCCGATGCAACAAACCGCGTTTAAATATATGGAAGGGTAAGCCAGATAAAGCGTAGAAAAACGATGCATGTTTTAATAAAATTTCAAAAATAGGTACTTTTTACGACCAGTTTTAAGGCATTTAGAAATTGATTTTGAAACTGAAATAACGTCCCTCTATGCATTGAAATCTGCTCTTTCCGATGCAACAAACCGCGTTTAAATATATGGAAGGGTAAGCCAGATAAAGCGTAGAAAAACGATGCATGTTTTAATAAAATTTCAAAAATAGGTACTTTTTACGACCAGTTTTAAGGCATTTAGAAATTGATTTTGAAACTGAAATAACGTCCCTCTATGCATTGAAATCTGCTCTTTCCGATGCAACAAACCGCGTTTAAATATATGGAAGGGTAAGCCAGATAAAGCGTAGAAAAACGATGCATGTTTTAATAAAATTTCAAAAATAGGTACTTTTTACGACCAGTTTTAAGGCATTTAGAAATTGATTTTGAAACTGAAATAACGTCCCTCTATGCATTGAAATCTGCTCTTTCCGATGCAACAAACCGCGTTTAAATATATGGAAGGGTAAGCCAGATAAAGCGTAGAAAAACGATGCATGTTTTAATAAAATTTCAAAAATAGGTACTTTTTACGACCAGTTTTAAGGCATTTAGAAATTGATTTTGAAACTGAAATAACGTCCCTCTATGCATTGAAATCTGCTCTTTCCGATGCAACAAACCGCGTTTAAATATATGGAAGGGTAAGCCAGATAAAGCGTAGAAAAACGATGCATGTTTTAATAAAATTTCAAAAATAGGTACTTTTTACGACCAGTTTTAAGGCATTTAGAAATTGATTTTGAAACTGAAATAACGTCCCTCTATGCATTGAAATCTGCTCTTTCCGATGCAACAAACCGCGTTTAAATATATGGAAGGGTAAGCCAGATAAAGCGTAGAAAAACGATGCATGTTTTGATAAAATTTCAAAAATAGGTACTTTTTACGACCAGTTTTAAGGCATTTAGAAATTGATTTTGAAACTGAAATAACGTCCCTCTATGCATTGAAATCTGCTCTTTCCGATGCAACAAACCGCGTTTAAATATATGGAAGGGTGAGCCAGATAAAGCGTAGAAAAACGATGCATGTTTTAATAAAATTTCAAAAATAGGTACTTTTTACGACCAGTTTTAAGGCATTTAGAAATTGATTTTGAAACTGAAATAACGTCCCTCTATGCATTGAAATCTGCTCTTTCCGATGCAACAAACCGCGTTTAAATATATGGAAGGGTAAGCCAGATAAAGCGTAGAAAAACGATGCATGTTTTAATAAAATTTCAAAAATAGGTACTTTTTACGACCAGTTTTAAGGCATTTAGAAATCGATTTTGAAACTGAAATAACGTCCCTCTATGCATTGAAATCTGCTCTTTCCGATGCAACAAACCGCGTTTAAATATATGGAAGGGTAAGCCAGATAAAGCGTAGAAAAACGATGCATGTTTTGATAAAATTTCAAAAATAGGTACTTTTTACGACCAGTTTTAAGGCATTTAGAAATTGATTTTGAAACTGAAATAACGTCCCTCTATGCATTGAAATCTGCTCTTTCCGATGCAACAAACCGCGTTTAAATATATGGAAGGGTAAGCCAGATAAAGCGTAGAAAAACGATGCATGTTTTAATAAAATTTCAAAAATAGGTACTTTTCACGACCAGTTTTAAGGCATTTAGATATTGATTTTGAAACTGAAATAACGTCCCTCTATGCATTGAAATCTGCTCTTTCCGATGCAACAAACCGCGTTTAAATATATGGAAGGGTAAGCCAGATAAAGCGTAGAAAAACGATGCATGTTTTAATAAAATTTCAAAAATAGGTACTTTTTACGACCAGTTTTAAGGCATTTAGAAATTGATTTTGAAACTGAAATAACGTCCCTCTATGCATTGAAATCTGCTCTTTCCGATGCAACAAACCGCGTTTAAATATATGGAAGGGTAAGCCAGATAAAGCGTAGAAAAACGATGCATGTTTTAATAAAATTTCAAAAATAGGTACTTTTTACGACCAGTTTTAAGGCATTTAGAAATTGATTTTGAAACTGAAATAACGTCCCTCTATGCATTGAAATCTGCTCTTTCCGATGCAACAAACCGCGTTTAAATATATGGAAGGGTAAGCCAGATAAAGCGTAGAAAAACGATGCATGTTTTAATAAAATTTCAAAAATAGGTGCTTTTTACGACCAGTTTTAAGGCATTTAGAAATTGATTTTGAAACTGAAATAACGTCCCTCTATGCATTGAAATCTGCTCTTTCCGATGCAACAAACCGCGTTTAAATATATGGAAGGGTGAGCCAGATAAAGCGTAGAAAAACGATGCATGTTTTAATAAAATTTCAAAAATAGGTACTTTTTACGACCAGTTTTAAGGCATTTAGAAATTGATTTTGAAACTGAAATAACGTCCCTCTATGCATTGAAATCTGCTCTTTCCGATGCAACAAACCGCGTTTAAATATATGGAAGGGTAAGCCAGATAAAGCGTAGAAAAACGATGCATGTTTTAATAAAATTTCAAAAATAGGTACTTTTTACGACCAGTTTTAAGGCATTTAGAAATTGATTTTGAAACTGAAATAACGTCCCTCTATGCATTGAAATCTGCTCTTTCCGATGCAACAAACCGCGTTTAAATATATGGAAGGGTAAGCCAGATAAAGCGTAGAAAAACGATGCATGTTTTAATAAAATTTCAAAAATAGGTACTTTTTACGACCAGTTTTAAGGCATTTAGAAATTGATTTTGAAACTGAAATAACGTCCCTCTATGCATTGAAATCTGCTCTTTCCGATGCAACAAACCGCGTTTAAATATATGGAAGGGTAAGCCAGATAAAGCGTAGAAAAACGATGCATGTTTTAATAAAATTTCAAAAATAGGTACTTTTTACGACCAGTTTTAAGGCATTTAGAAATTGATTTTGAAACTGAAATAACGTCCCTCTATGCATTGAAATCTGCTCTTTCCGATGCAACAAACCGCGTTTAAATATATGGGAGGGTAAGCCAGATAAAGCGTAGAAAAACGATGCATGTTTTGATAAAATTTCAAAAATAGGTACTTTTTACGACCAGTTTTAAGGCATTTAGAAATTGATTTTGAAACTGAAATAACGTCCCTCTATGCATTGAAATCTGCTCTTTCCGATGCAACAAACCGCGTTTAAATATATGGAAGGGTGAGCCAGATAAAGCGTAGAAAAACGATGCATGTTTTAATAAAATTTCAAAAATAGGTACTTTTTACGACCAGTTTTAAGGCATTTAGAAATTGATTTTGAAACTGAAATAACGTCCCTCTATGCATTGAAATCTGCTCTTTCCGATGCAACAAACCGCGTTTAAATATATGGAAGGGTAAGCCAGATAAAGCGTAGAAAAACGATGCATGTTTTAATAAAATTTCAAAAATAGGTACTTTTTACGACCAGTTTTAAGGCATTTAGAAATCGATTTTGAAACTGAAATAACGTCCCTCTATGCATTGAAATCTGCTCTTTCCGATGCAACAAACCGCGTTTAAATATATGGAAGGGTAAGCCAGATAAAGCGTAGAAAAACGATGCATGTTTTGATAAAATTTCAAAAATAGGTACTTTTTACGACCAGTTTTAAGGCATTTAGAAATTGATTTTGAAACTGAAATAACGTCCCTCTATGCATTGAAATCTGCTCTTTCCGATGCAACAAACCGCGTTTAAATATATGGAAGGGTAAGCCAGATAAAGCGTAGAAAAACGATGCATGTTTTAATAAAATTTCAAAAATAGGTACTTTTCACGACCAGTTTTAAGGCATTTAGATATTGATTTTGAAACTGAAATAACGTCCCTCTATGCATTGAAATCTGCTCTTTCCGATGCAACAAACCGCGTTTAAATATATGGAAGGGTAAGCCAGATAAAGCGTAGAAAAACGATGCATGTTTTAATAAAATTTCAAAAATAGGTACTTTTTACGACCAGTTTTAAGGCATTTAGAAATTGATTTTGAAACTGAAATAACGTCCCTCTATGCATTGAAATCTGCTCTTTCCGATGCAACAAACCGCGTTTAAATATATGGAAGGGTAAGCCAGATAAAGCGTAGAAAAACGATGCATGTTTTAATAAAATTTCAAAAATAGGTACTTTTTACGACCAGTTTTAAGGCATTTAGAAATTGATTTTGAAACTGAAATAACGTCCCTCTATGCATTGAAATCTGCTCTTTCCGATGCAACAAACCGCGTTTAAATATATGGAAGGGTAAGCCAGATAAAGCGTAGAAAAACGATGCATGTTTTAATAAAATTTCAAAAATAGGTACTTTTTACGACCAGTTTTAAGGCATTTAGAAATTGATTTTGAAACTGAAATAACGTCCCTCTATGCATTGAAATCTGCTCTTTCCGATGCAACAAACCGCGTTTAAATATATGGAAGGGTAAGCCAGATAAAGCGTAGAAAAACGATGCATGTTTTAATAAAATTTCAAAAATAGGTACTTTTTACGACCAGTTTTAAGGCATTTAGAAATTGATTTTGAAACTGAAATAACGTCCCTCTATGCATTGAAATCTGCTCTTTCCGATGCAACAAACCGCGTTTAAATATATGGAAGGGTAAGCCAGATAAAGCGTAGAAAAACGATGCATGTTTTAATAAAATTTCAAAAATAGGTACTTTTTACGACCAGTTTTAAGGCATTTAGAAATTGATTTTGAAACTGAAATAACGTCCCTCTATGCATTGAAATCTGCTCTTTCCGATGCAACAAACCGCGTTTAAATATATGGAAGGGTAAGCCAGATAAAGCGTAGAAAAACGATGCATGTTTTAATAAAATTTCAAAAATAGGTACTTTTTACGACCAGTTTTAAGGCATTTAGAAATTGATTTTGAAACTGAAATAACGTCCCTCTATGCATTGAAATCTGCTCTTTCCGATGCAACAAACCGCGTTTAAATATATGGAAGGGTAAGCCAGATAAAGCGTAGAAAAACGATGCATGTTTTAATAAAATTTCAAAAATAGGTACTTTTTACGACCAGTTTTAAGGCATTTAGAAATTGATTTTGAAACTGAAATAACGTCCCTCTATGCATTGAAATCTGCTCTTTCCGATGCAACAAACCGCGTTTAAATATATGGAAGGGTAAGCCAGATAAAGCGTAGAAAAACGATGCATGTTTTAATAAAATTTCAAAAATAGGTACTTTTTACGACCAGTTTTAAGGCATTTAGAAATTGATTTTGAAACTGAAATAACGTCCCTCTATGCATTGAAATCTGCTCTTTCCGATGCAACAAACCGCGTTTAAATATATGGAAGGGTAAGCCAGATAAAGCGTAGAAAAACGATGCATGTTTTAATAAAATTTCAAAAATAGGTACTTTTTACGACCAGTTTTAAGGCATTTAGAAATTGATTTTGAAACTGAAATAACGTCCCTCTATGCATTGAAATCTGCTCTTTCCGATGCAACAAACCGCGTTTAAATATATGGAAGGGTAAGCCAGATAAAGCGTAGAAAAACGATGCATGTTTTAATAAAATTTCAAAAATAGGTACTTTTTACGACCAGTTTTAAGGCATTTAGAAATTGATTTTGAAACTGAAATAACGTCCCTCTATGCATTGAAATCTGCTCTTTCCGATGCAACAAACCGCGTTTAAATATATGGAAGGGTAAGCCAGATAAAGCGTAGAAAAACGATGCATGTTTTAATAAAATTTCAAAAATAGGTACTTTTTACGACCAGTTTTAAGGCATTTAGAAATTGATTTTGAAACTGAAATAACGTCCCTCTATGCATTGAAATCTGCTCTTTCCGATGCAACAAACCGCGTTTAAATATATGGAAGGGTAAGCCAGATAAAGCGTAGAAAAACGATGCATGTTTTAATAAAATTTCAAAAATAGGTACTTTTTACGACCAGTTTTAAGGCATTTAGAAATTGATTTTGAAACTGAAATAACGTCCCTCTATGCATTGAAATCTGCTCTTTCCGATGCAACAAACCGCGTTTAAATATATGGAAGGGTAAGCCAGATAAAGCGTAGAAAAACGATGCATGTTTTAATAAAATTTCAAAAATAGGTACTTTTTACGACCAGTTTTAAGGCATTTAGAAATTGATTTTGAAACTGAAATAACGTCCCTCTATGCATTGAAATCTGCTCTTTCCGATGCAACAAACCGCGTTTAAATATATGGAAGGGTAAGCCAGATAAAGCGTAGAAAAACGATGCATGTTTTAATAAAATTTCAAAAATAGGTACTTTTTACGACCAGTTTTAAGGCATTTAGAAATTGATTTTGAAACTGAAATAACGTCCCTCTATGCATTGAAATCTGCTCTTTCCGATGCAACAAACCGCGTTTAAATATATGGAAGGGTAAGCCAGATAAAGCGTAGAAAAACGATGCATGTTTTAATAAAATTTCAAAAATAGGTACTTTTTACGACCAGTTTTAAGGCATTTAGAAATTGATTTTGAAACTGAAATAACGTCCCTCTATGCATTGAAATCTGCTCTTTCCGATGCAACAAACCGCGTTTAAATATATGGAAGGGTAAGCCAGATAAAGCGTAGAAAAACGATGCATGTTTTAATAAAATTTCAAAAATAGGTACTTTTTACGACCAGTTTTAAGGCATTTAGAAATTGATTTTGAAACTGAAATAACGTCCCTCTATGCATTGAAATCTGCTCTTTCCGATGCAACAAACCGCGTTTAAATATATGGAAGGGTAAGCCAGATAAAGCGTAGAAAAACGATGCATGTTTTAATAAAATTTCAAAAATAGGTACTTTTTACGACCAGTTTTAAGGCATTTAGAAATTGATTTTGAAACTGAAATAACGTCCCTCTATGCATTGAAATCTGCTCTTTCCGATGCAACAAACCGCGTTTAAATATATGGAAGGGTAAGCCAGATAAAGCGTAGAAAAACGATGCATGTTTTAATAAAATTTCAAAAATAGGTACTTTTTACGACCAGTTTTAAGGCATTTAGAAATTGATTTTGAAACTGAAATAACGTCCCTCTATGCATTGAAATCTGCTCTTTCCGATGCAACAAACCGCGTTTAAATATATGGAAGGGTAAGCCAGATAAAGCGTAGAAAAACGATGCATGTTTTAATAAAATTTCAAAAATAGGTACTTTTTACGACCAGTTTTAAGGCATTTAGAAATTGATTTTGAAACTGAAATAACGTCCCTCTATGCATTGAAATCTGCTCTTTCCGATGCAACAAACCGCGTTTAAATATATGGAAGGGTAAGCCAGATAAAGCGTAGAAAAACGATGCATGTTTTAATAAAATTTCAAAAATAGGTACTTTTTACGACCAGTTTTAAGGCATTTAGAAATTGATTTTGAAACTGAAATAACGTCCCTCTATGCATTGAAATCTGCTCTTTCCGATGCAACAAACCGCGTTTAAATATATGGAAGGGTAAGCCAGATAAAGCGTAGAAAAACGATGCATGTTTTAATAAAATTTCAAAAATAGGTACTTTTTACGACCAGTTTTAAGGCATTTAGAAATTGATTTTGAAACTGAAATAACGTCCCTCTATGCATTGAAATCTGCTCTTTCCGATGCAACAAACCGCGTTTAAATATATGGAAGGGTAAGCCAGATAAAGCGTAGAAAAACGATGCATGTTTTAATAAAATTTCAAAAATAGGTACTTTTTACGACCAGTTTTAAGGCATTTAGAAATTGATTTTGAAACTGAAATAACGTCCCTCTATGCATTGAAATCTGCTCTTTCCGATGCAACAAACCGCGTTTAAATATATGGAAGGGTAAGCCAGATAAAGCGTAGAAAAACGATGCATGTTTTAATAAAATTTCAAAAATAGGTACTTTTTACGACCAGTTTTAAGGCATTTAGAAATTGATTTTGAAACTGAAATAACGTCCCTCTATGCATTGAAATCTGCTCTTTCCGATGCAACAAACCGCGTTTAAATATATGGAAGGGTAAGCCAGATAAAGCGTAGAAAAACGATGCATGTTTTAATAAAATTTCAAAAATAGGTACTTTTTACGACCAGTTTTAAGGCATTTAGAAATTGATTTTGAAACTGAAATAACGTCCCTCTATGCATTGAAATCTGCTCTTTCCGATGCAACAAACCGCGTTTAAATATATGGAAGGGTAAGCCAGATAAAGCGTAGAAAAACGATGCATGTTTTAATAAAATTTCAAAAATAGGTACTTTTTACGACCAGTTTTAAGGCATTTAGAAATTGATTTTGAAACTGAAATAACGTCCCTCTATGCATTGAAATCTGCTCTTTCCGATGCAACAAACCGCGTTTAAATATATGGAAGGGTAAGCCAGATAAAGCGTAGAAAAACGATGCATGTTTTAATAAAATTTCAAAAATAGGTACTTTTTACGACCAGTTTTAAGGCATTTAGAAATTGATTTTGAAACTGAAATAACGTCCCTCTATGCATTGAAATCTGCTCTTTCCGATGCAACAAACCGCGTTTAAATATATGGAAGGGTAAGCCAGATAAAGCGTAGAAAAACGATGCATGTTTTAATAAAATTTCAAAAATAGGTACTTTTTACGACCAGTTTTAAGGCATTTAGAAATTGATTTTGAAACTGAAATAACGTCCCTCTATGCATTGAAATCTGCTCTTTCCGATGCAACAAACCGCGTTTAAATATATGGAAGGGTAAGCCAGATAAAGCGTAGAAAAACGATGCATGTTTTAATAAAATTTCAAAAATAGGTACTTTTTACGACCAGTTTTAAGGCATTTAGAAATTGATTTTGAAACTGAAATAACGTCCCTCTATGCATTGAAATCTGCTCTTTCCGATGCAACAAACCGCGTTTAAATATATGGAAGGGTAAGCCAGATAAAGCGTAGAAAAACGATGCATGTTTTAATAAAATTTCAAAAATAGGTACTTTTTACGACCAGTTTTAAGGCATTTAGAAATTGATTTTGAAACTGAAATAACGTCCCTCTATGCATTGAAATCTGCTCTTTCCGATGCAACAAACCGCGTTTAAATATATGGAAGGGTAAGCCAGATAAAGCGTAGAAAAACGATGCATGTTTTAATAAAATTTCAAAAATAGGTACTTTTTACGACCAGTTTTAAGGCATTTAGAAATTGATTTTGAAACTGAAATAACGTCCCTCTATGCATTGAAATCTGCTCTTTCCGATGCAACAAACCGCGTTTAAATATATGGAAGGGTAAGCCAGATAAAGCGTAGAAAAACGATGCATGTTTTAATAAAATTTCAAAAATAGGTACTTTTTACGACCAGTTTTAAGGCATTTAGAAATTGATTTTGAAACTGAAATAACGTCCCTCTATGCATTGAAATCTGCTCTTTCCGATGCAACAAACCGCGTTTAAATATATGGAAGGGTAAGCCAGATAAAGCGTAGAAAAACGATGCATGTTTTAATAAAATTTCAAAAATAGGTACTTTTTACGACCAGTTTTAAGGCATTTAGAAATTGATTTTGAAACTGAAATAACGTCCCTCTATGCATTGAAATCTGCTCTTTCCGATGCAACAAACCGCGTTTAAATATATGGAAGGGTAAGCCAGATAAAGCGTAGAAAAACGATGCATGTTTTAATAAAATTTCAAAAATAGGTACTTTTTACGACCAGTTTTAAGGCATTTAGAAATTGATTTTGAAACTGAAATAACGTCCCTCTATGCATTGAAATCTGCTCTTTCCGATGCAACAAACCGCGTTTAAATATATGGAAGGGTAAGCCAGATAAAGCGTAGAAAAACGATGCATGTTTTAATAAAATTTCAAAAATAGGTACTTTTTACGACCAGTTTTAAGGCATTTAGAAATTGATTTTGAAACTGAAATAACGTCCCTCTATGCATTGAAATCTGCTCTTTCCGATGCAACAAACCGCGTTTAAATATATGGAAGGGTAAGCCAGATAAAGCGTAGAAAAACGATGCATGTTTTAATAAAATTTCAAAAATAGGTACTTTTTACGACCAGTTTTAAGGCATTTAGAAATTGATTTTGAAACTGAAATAACGTCCCTCTATGCATTGAAATCTGCTCTTTCCGATGCAACAAACCGCGTTTAAATATATGGAAGGGTAAGCCAGATAAAGCGTAGAAAAACGATGCATGTTTTAATAAAATTTCAAAAATAGGTACTTTTTACGACCAGTTTTAAGGCATTTAGAAATTGATTTTGAAACTGAAATAACGTCCCTCTATGCATTGAAATCTGCTCTTTCCGATGCAACAAACCGCGTTTAAATATATGGAAGGGTAAGCCAGATAAAGCGTAGAAAAACGATGCATGTTTTAATAAAATTTCAAAAATAGGTACTTTTTACGACCAGTTTTAAGGCATTTAGAAATTGATTTTGAAACTGAAATAACGTCCCTCTATGCATTGAAATCTGCTCTTTCCGATGCAACAAACCGCGTTTAAATATATGGAAGGGTAAGCCAGATAAAGCGTAGAAAAACGATGCATGTTTTAATAAAATTTCAAAAATAGGTACTTTTTACGACCAGTTTTAAGGCATTTAGAAATTGATTTTGAAACTGAAATAACGTCCCTCTATGCATTGAAATCTGCTCTTTCCGATGCAACAAACCGCGTTTAAATATATGGAAGGGTAAGCCAGATAAAGCGTAGAAAAACGATGCATGTTTTAATAAAATTTCAAAAATAGGTACTTTTTACGACCAGTTTTAAGGCATTTAGAAATTGATTTTGAAACTGAAATAACGTCCCTCTATGCATTGAAATCTGCTCTTTCCGATGCAACAAACCGCGTTTAAATATATGGAAGGGTAAGCCAGATAAAGCGTAGAAAAACGATGCATGTTTTAATAAAATTTCAAAAATAGGTACTTTTTACGACCAGTTTTAAGGCATTTAGAAATTGATTTTGAAACTGAAATAACGTCCCTCTATGCATTGAAATCTGCTCTTTCCGATGCAACAAACCGCGTTTAAATATATGGAAGGGTAAGCCAGATAAAGCGTAGAAAAACGATGCATGTTTTAATAAAATTTCAAAAATAGGTACTTTTTACGACCAGTTTTAAGGCATTTAGAAATTGATTTTGAAACTGAAATAACGTCCCTCTATGCATTGAAATCTGCTCTTTCCGATGCAACAAACCGCGTTTAAATATATGGAAGGGTAAGCCAGATAAAGCGTAGAAAAACGATGCATGTTTTAATAAAATTTCAAAAATAGGTACTTTTTACGACCAGTTTTAAGGCATTTAGAAATTGATTTTGAAACTGAAATAACGTCCCTCTATGCATTGAAATCTGCTCTTTCCGATGCAACAAACCGCGTTTAAATATATGGAAGGGTAAGCCAGATAAAGCGTAGAAAAACGATGCATGTTTTAATAAAATTTCAAAAATAGGTACTTTTTACGACCAGTTTTAAGGCATTTAGAAATTGATTTTGAAACTGAAATAACGTCCCTCTATGCATTGAAATCTGCTCTTTCCGATGCAACAAACCGCGTTTAAATATATGGAAGGGTAAGCCAGATAAAGCGTAGAAAAACGATGCATGTTTTAATAAAATTTCAAAAATAGGTACTTTTTACGACCAGTTTTAAGGCATTTAGAAATTGATTTTGAAACTGAAATAACGTCCCTCTATGCATTGAAATCTGCTCTTTCCGATGCAACAAACCGCGTTTAAATATATGGAAGGGTAAGCCAGATAAAGCGTAGAAAAACGATGCATGTTTTAATAAAATTTCAAAAATAGGTACTTTTTACGACCAGTTTTAAGGCATTTAGAAATTGATTTTGAAACTGAAATAACGTCCCTCTATGCATTGAAATCTGCTCTTTCCGATGCAACAAACCGCGTTTAAATATATGGAAGGGTAAGCCAGATAAAGCGTAGAAAAACGATGCATGTTTTAATAAAATTTCAAAAATAGGTACTTTTTACGACCAGTTTTAAGGCATTTAGAAATTGATTTTGAAACTGAAATAACGTCCCTCTATGCATTGAAATCTGCTCTTTCCGATGCAACAAACCGCGTTTAAATATATGGAAGGGTAAGCCAGATAAAGCGTAGAAAAACGATGCATGTTTTAATAAAATTTCAAAAATAGGTACTTTTTACGACCAGTTTTAAGGCATTTAGAAATTGATTTTGAAACTGAAATAACGTCCCTCTATGCATTGAAATCTGCTCTTTCCGATGCAACAAACCGCGTTTAAATATATGGAAGGGTAAGCCAGATAAAGCGTAGAAAAACGATGCATGTTTTAATAAAATTTCAAAAATAGGTACTTTTTACGACCAGTTTTAAGGCATTTAGAAATTGATTTTGAAACTGAAATAACGTCCCTCTATGCATTGAAATCTGCTCTTTCCGATGCAACAAACCGCGTTTAAATATATGGAAGGGTAAGCCAGATAAAGCGTAGAAAAACGATGCATGTTTTAATAAAATTTCAAAAATAGGTACTTTTTACGACCAGTTTTAAGGCATTTAGAAATTGATTTTGAAACTGAAATAACGTCCCTCTATGCATTGAAATCTGCTCTTTCCGATGCAACAAACCGCGTTTAAATATATGGAAGGGTAAGCCAGATAAAGCGTAGAAAAACGATGCATGTTTTAATAAAATTTCAAAAATAGGTACTTTTTACGACCAGTTTTAAGGCATTTAGAAATTGATTTTGAAACTGAAATAACGTCCCTCTATGCATTGAAATCTGCTCTTTCCGATGCAACAAACCGCGTTTAAATATATGGAAGGGTAAGCCAGATAAAGCGTAGAAAAACGATGCATGTTTTAATAAAATTTCAAAAATAGGTACTTTTTACGACCAGTTTTAAGGCATTTAGAAATTGATTTTGAAACTGAAATAACGTCCCTCTATGCATTGAAATCTGCTCTTTCCGATGCAACAAACCGCGTTTAAATATATGGAAGGGTAAGCCAGATAAAGCGTAGAAAAACGATGCATGTTTTAATAAAATTTCAAAAATAGGTACTTTTTACGACCAGTTTTAAGGCATTTAGAAATTGATTTTGAAACTGAAATAACGTCCCTCTATGCATTGAAATCTGCTCTTTCCGATGCAACAAACCGCGTTTAAATATATGGAAGGGTAAGCCAGATAAAGCGTAGAAAAACGATGCATGTTTTAATAAAATTTCAAAAATAGGTACTTTTTACGACCAGTTTTAAGGCATTTAGAAATTGATTTTGAAACTGAAATAACGTCCCTCTATGCATTGAAAATCTGCTCTTTCCGATGCAACAAACCGCGTTTAAATATATGGATGGGTAAGCCAGATAAAGCGTAGAAAAACGATGCATGTTTTAATAAAATTTCAAAAATAGGTACTTTTTACGACCAGTTTTAAGGCATTTAGAAATTGATTTTGAAACTGAAATAACGTCCCTCTATGCATTGAAATCTGCTCTTTCCGATGCAACAAACCGCGTTTAAATATATGGAAGGGTAAGCCAGATAAAGCGTAGAAAAACGATGCATGTTTTAATAAAATTTCAAAAATAGGTACTTTTTACGACCAGTTTTAAGGCATTTAGAAATTGATTTTGAAACTGAAATAACGTCCCTCTATGCATTGAAATCTGCTCTTTCCGATGCAACAAACCGCGTTTAAATATATGGAAGGGTAAGCCAGATAAAGCGTAGAAAAACGATGCATGTTTTAATAAAATTTCAAAAATAGGTACTTTTTACGACCAGTTTTAAGGCATTTAGAAATTGATTTTGAAACTGAAATAACGTCCCTCTATGCATTGAAATCTGCTCTTTCCGATGCAACAAACCGCGTTTAAATATATGGAAGGGTAAGCCAGATAAAGCGTAGAAAAATGATGCATGTTTTAATAAAATTTCAAAAATAGGTACTTTTCACGACCAGTTTTAAGGCATTTAGATATTGATTTTGAAACTGAAATAACGTCCCTCTATGCATTGAAATCTGCTCTTTCCGATGCAACAAACCGCGTTTAAATATATGGAAGGGTAAGCCAGATAAAGCGTAGAAAAACGATGCATGTTTTAATAAAATTTCAAAAATAGGTACTTTTTACGACCAGTTTTAAGGCATTTAGAAATTGATTTTGAAACTGAAATAACGTCCCTCTATGCATTGAAATCTGCTCTTTCCGATGCAACAAACCGCGTTTAAATATATGGAAGGGTAAGCCAGATAAAGCGTAGAAAAACGATGCATGTTTTAATAAAATTTAAAATATAGGTACTTTTACGACCAGTTTTAAGGCATTTAGAAATTGATTTTGAAACTGAAATAACGTCCCTCTATGCATTGAAATCTGCTCTTTCCGATGCAACAAACCGCGTTTAAATATATGGAAGGGTAAGCCTGATAAAGGGTAGAAAAACGATGCATGTTTTAATAAAATTTCAAAAATAGGTACTTTTTACGACCAGTTTTAAGGCATTTAGAAATTGATTTTGAAACTGAAATAACGTCCCTCTATGCATTGAAATCTGCTCTTTCCGATGCAACAAACCGCGTTTAAATATATGGAAGGGTAAGCCAGATAAAGCGTAGAAAAACGATGCATGTTTTAATAAAATTTCAAAAATAGGTACTTTTTACGACCAGTTTTAAGGCATTTAGAAATTGATTTTGAAACTGAAATAACGTCCCTCTATGCATTGAAATCTGCTCTTTCCGATGCAACAAACCGCGTTTAAATATATGGAAGGGTAAGCCAGATAAAGCGTAGAAAAACGATGCATGTTTTAATAAAATTTCAAAAATAGGTACTTTTTACGACCAGTTTTAAGGCATTTAGAAATTGATTTTGAAACTGAAATAACGTCCCTCTATGCATTGAAATCTGCTCTTTCCGATGCAACAAACCGCGTTTAAATATATGGAAGGGTGAGCCAGATAAAGCGTAGAAAAACGATGCATGTTTTAATAAAATTTCAAAAATAGGTACTTTTTACGACCAGTTTTAAGGCATTTAGAAATTGATTTTGAAACTGAAATAACGTCCCTCTATGCATTGAAATCTGCTCTTTCCGATGCAACAAACCGCGTTTAAATATATGGAAGGGTGAGCCAGATAAAGCGTAGAAAAACGATGCATGTTTTAATAAAATTTCAAAAATAGGTACTTTTTACGACCAGTTTTAAGGCATTTAGAAATTGATTTTGAAACTGAAATAACGTCCCTCTATGCATTGAAATCTGCTCTTTCCGATGCAACAAACCGCGTTTAAATATATGGAAGGGTAAGCCAGATAAAGCGTAGAAAAACGATGCATGTTTTAATAAAATTTCAAAAATAGGTACTTTTTACGACCAGTTTTAAGGCATTTAGAAATTGATTTTGAAACTGAAATAACGTCCCTCTATGCATTGAAATCTGCTCTTTCCGATGCAACAAACCGCGTTTAAATATATGGAAGGGTAAGCCAGATAAAGCGTAGAAAAACGATGCATGTTTTAATAAAATTTCAAAAATAGGTACTTTTTACGACCAGTTTTAAGGCATTTAGAAATTGATTTTGAAACTGAAATAACGTCCCTCTATGCATTGAAATCTGCTCTTTCCGATGCAACAAACCGCGTTTAAATATATGGAAGGGTAAGCCTGATAAAGGGTAGAAAAACGATGCATGTTTTAATAAAATTTCAAAAATAGGTACTTTTTACGACCAGTTTTAAGGCATTTAGAAATTGATTTTGAAACTGAAATAACGTCCCTCTATGCATTGAGATCTGCTCTTTCCGATGCAACAAACCGCGTTTAAATATATGGAAGGGTAAGCCAGATAAAGCGTAGAAAAACGATGCATGTTTTAATAAAATTTCAAAAATAGGTACTTTTTACGACCAGTTTTAAGGCATTTAGAAATTGATTTTGAAACTGAAATAACGTCCCTCTATGCATTGAAATCTGCTCTTTCCGATGCAACAAACCGCGTTTAAATATATGGAAGGGTAAGCCAGATAAAGCGTAGAAAAACGATGCATGTTTTAATAAAATTTCAAAAATAGGTACTTTTTACGACCAGTTTTAAGGCATTTAGAAATTGATTTTGAAACTGAAATAACGTCCCTCTATGCATTGAAATCTGCTCTTTCCGATGCAACAAACCGCGTTTAAATATATGGAAGGGTAAGCCAGATAAAGCGTAGAAAAACGATGCATGTTTTAATAAAATTTCAAAAATAGGTACTTTTTACGACCAGTTTTAAGGCATTTAGAAATTGATTTTGAAACTGAAATAACGTCCCTCTATGCATTGAAATCTGCTCTTTCCGATGCAACAAACCGCGTTTAAATATATGGAAGGGTAAGCCAGATAAAGCGTAGAAAAACGATGCATGTTTTAATAAAATTTCAAAAATAGGTACTTTTTACGACCAGTTTTAAGGCATTTAGAAATTGATTTTGAAACTGAAATAACGTCCCTCTATGCATTGAAATCTGCTCTTTCCGATGCAACAAACCGCGTTTAAATATATGGAAGGGTAAGCCAGATAAAGCGTAGAAAAACGATGCATGTTTTAATAAAATTTCAAAAATAGGTACTTTTTACGACCAGTTTTAAGGCATTTAGAAATTGATTTTGAAACTGAAATAACGTCCCTCTATGCATTGAAATCTGCTCTTTCCGATGCAACAAACCGCGTTTAAATATATGGAAGGGTAAGCCAGATAAAGCGTAGAAAAACGATGCATGTTTTAATAAAATTTCAAAAATAGGTACTTTTTACGACCAGTTTTAAGGCATTTAGAAATTGATTTTGAAACTGAAATAACGTCCCTCTATGCATTGAAAACTGCTCTTTCCGATGCAACAAACCGCGTTTAAATATATGGAAGGGTAAGCCAGATAAAGCGTAGAAAAACGATGCATGTTTTAATAAAATTTCAAAAATAGGTACTTTTTACGACCAGTTTTAAGGCATTTAGAAATTGATTTTGAAACTGAAATAACGTCCCTCTATGCATTGAAATCTGCTCTTTCCGATGCAACAAACCGCGTTTAAATATATGGAAGGGTAAGCCAGATAAAGCGTAGAAAAACGATGCATGTTTTAATAAAATTTCAAAAATAGGTACTTTTTACGACCAGTTTTAAGGCATTTAGAAATTGATTTTGAAACTGAAATAACGTCCCTCTATGCATTGAAATCTGCTCTTTCCGATGCAACAAACCGCGTTTAAATATATGGAAGGGTAAGCCAGATAAAGCGTAGAAAAACGATGCATGTTTTAATAAAATTTCAAAAATAGGTACTTTTTACGACCAGTTTTAAGGCATTTAGAAATTGATTTTGAAACTGAAATAACGTCCCTCTATGCATTGAAATCTGCTCTTTCCGATGCAACAAACCGCGTTTAAATATATGGAAGGGTAAGCCAGATAAAGCGTAGAAAAACGATGCATGTTTTAATAAAATTTCAAAAATAGGTACTTTTTACGACCAGTTTTAAGGCATTTAGAAATTGATTTTGAAACTGAAATAACGTCCCTCTATGCATTGAAATCTGCTCTTTCCGATGCAACAAACCGCGTTTAAATATATGGAAGGGTAAGCCAGATAAAGCGTAGAAAAACGATGCATGTTTTAATAAAATTTCAAAAATAGGTACTTTTTACGACCAGTTTTAAGGCATTTAGAAATTGATTTTGAAACTGAAATAACGTCCCTCTATGCATTGAAATCTGCTCTTTCCGATGCAACAAACCGCGTTTAAATATATGGAAGGGTAAGCCAGATAAAGCGTAGAAAAACGATGCATGTTTTAATAAAATTTCAAAAATAGGTACTTTTTACGACCAGTTTTAAGGCATTTAGAAATTGATTTTGAAACTGAAATAACGTCCCTCTATGCATTGAAATCTGCTCTTTCCGATGCAACAAACCGCGTTTAAATATATGGAAGGGTAAGCCAGATAAAGCGTAGAAAAACGATGCATGTTTTAATAAAATTTCAAAAATAGGTACTTTTTACGACCAGTTTTAAGGCATTTAGAAATTGATTTTGAAACTGAAATAACGTCCCTCTATGCATTGAAATCTGCTCTTTCCGATGCAACAAACCGCGTTTAAATATATGGAAGGGTAAGCCAGATAAAGCGTAGAAAAACGATGCATGTTTTAATAAAATTTCAAAAATAGGTACTTTTCACGACCAGTTTTAAGGCATTTAGATATTGATTTTGAAACTGAAATAACGTCCCTCTATGCATTGAAATCTGCTCTTTCCGATGCAACAAACCGCGTTTAAATATATGGAAGGGTAAGCCAGATAAAGCGTAGAAAAACGATGCATGTTTTAATAAAATTTCAAAAATAGGTACTTTTTACGACCAGTTTTAAGGCATTTAGAAATTGATTTTGAAACTGAAATAACGTCCCTCTATGCATTGAAATCTGCTCTTTCCGATGCAACAAACCGCGTTTAAATATATGGAAGGGTAAGCCAGATAAAGCGTAGAAAAACGATGCATGTTTTAATAAAATTTCAAAAATAGGTACTTTTTACGACCAGTTTTAAGGCATTTAGAAATTGATTTTGAAACTGAAATAACGTCCCTCTATGCATTGAAATCTGCTCTTTCCGATGCAACAAACCGCGTTTAAATATATGGAAGGGTAAGCCAGATAAAGCGTAGAAAAACGATGCATGTTTTAATAAAATTTCAAAAATAGGTACTTTTTACGACCAGTTTTAAGGCATTTAGAAATTGATTTTGAAACTGAAATAACGTCCCTCTATGCATTGAAATCTGCTCTTTCCGATGCAACAAACCGCGTTTAAATATATGGAAGGGTAAGCCAGATAAAGCGTAGAAAAACGATGCATGTTTTAATAAAATTTCAAAAATAGGTACTTTTTACGACCAGTTTTAAGGCATTTAGAAATTGATTTTGAAACTGAAATAACGTCCCTCTATGCATTGAAATCTGCTCTTTCCGATGCAACAAACCGCGTTTAAATATATGGAAGGGTAAGCCAGATAAAGCGTAGAAAAACGATGCATGTTTTAATAAAATTTCAAAAATAGGTACTTTTTACGACCAGTTTTAAGGCATTTAGAAATTGATTTTGAAACTGAAATAACGTCCCTCTATGCATTGAAATCTGCTCTTTCCGATGCAACAAACCGCGTTTAAATATATGGAAGGGTAAGCCAGATAAAGCGTAGAAAAACGATGCATGTTTTAATAAAATTTCAAAAATAGGTACTTTTTACGACCAGTTTTAAGGCATTTAGAAATTGATTTTGAAACTGAAATAACGTCCCTCTATGCATTGAAATCTGCTCTTTCCGATGCAACAAACCGCGTTTAAATATATGGAAGGGTAAGCCAGATAAAGCGTAGAAAAACGATGCATGTTTTAATAAAATTTCAAAAATAGGTACTTTTTACGACCAGTTTTAAGGCATTTAGAAATTGATTTTGAAACTGAAATAACGTCCCTCTATGCATTGAAATCTGCTCTTTCCGATGCAACAAACCGCGTTTAAATATATGGAAGGGTAAGCCAGATAAAGCGTAGAAAAACGATGCATGTTTTAATAAAATTTCAAAAATAGGTACTTTTTACGACCAGTTTTAAGGCATTTAGAAATTGATTTTGAAACTGAAATAACGTCCCTCTATGCATTGAAATCTGCTCTTTCCGATGCAACAAACCGCGTTTAAATATATGGAAGGGTAAGCCAGATAAAGCGTAGAAAAACGATGCATGTTTTAATAAAATTTCAAAAATAGGTACTTTTTACGACCAGTTTTAAGGCATTTAGAAATTGATTTTGAAACTGAAATAACGTCCCTCTATGCATTGAAATCTGCTCTTTCCGATGCAACAAACCGCGTTTAAATATATGGAAGGGTAAGCCAGATAAAGCGTAGAAAAACGATGCATGTTTTAATAAAATTTCAAAAATAGGTACTTTTTACGACCAGTTTTAAGGCATTTAGAAATTGATTTTGAAACTGAAATAACGTCCCTCTATGCATTGAAATCTGCTCTTTCCGATGCAACAAACCGCGTTTAAATATATGGAAGGGTAAGCCAGATAAAGCGTAGAAAAACGATGCATGTTTTAATAAAATTTCAAAAATAGGTACTTTTTACGACCAGTTTTAAGGCATTTAGAAATTGATTTTGAAACTGAAATAACGTCCCTCTATGCATTGAAATCTGCTCTTTCCGATGCAACAAACCGCGTTTAAATATATGGAAGGGTAAGCCAGATAAAGCGTAGAAAAACGATGCATGTTTTAATAAAATTTCAAAAATAGGTACTTTTTACGACCAGTTTTAAGGCATTTAGAAATTGATTTTGAAACTGAAATAACGTCCCTCTATGCATTGAAATCTGCTCTTTCCGATGCAACAAACCGCGTTTAAATATATGGAAGGGTAAGCCAGATAAAGCGTAGAAAAACGATGCATGTTTTAATAAAATTTCAAAAATAGGTACTTTTTACGACCAGTTTTAAGGCATTTAGAAATTGATTTTGAAACTGAAATAACGTCCCTCTATGCATTGAAATCTGCTCTTTCCGATGCAACAAACCGCGTTTAAATATATGGAAGGGTAAGCCAGATAAAGCGTAGAAAAACGATGCATGTTTTAATAAAATTTCAAAAATAGGTACTTTTTACGACCAGTTTTAAGGCATTTAGAAATTGATTTTGAAACTGAAATAACGTCCCTCTATGCATTGAAATCTGCTCTTTCCGATGCAACAAACCGCGTTTAAATATATGGAAGGGTAAGCCAGATAAAGCGTAGAAAAACGATGCATGTTTTAATAAAATTTCAAAAATAGGTACTTTTTACGACCAGTTTTAAGGCATTTAGAAATTGATTTTGAAACTGAAATAACGTCCCTCTATGCATTGAAATCTGCTCTTTCCGATGCAACAAACCGCGTTTAAATATATGGAAGGGTAAGCCAGATAAAGCGTAGAAAAACGATGCATGTTTTAATAAAATTTCAAAAATAGGTACTTTTTACGACCAGTTTTAAGGCATTTAGAAATTGATTTTGAAACTGAAATAACGTCCCTCTATGCATTGAAATCTGCTCTTTCCGATGCAACAAACCGCGTTTAAATATATGGAAGGGTAAGCCAGATAAAGCGTAGAAAAACGATGCATGTTTTAATAAAATTTCAAAAATAGGTACTTTTTACGACCAGTTTTAAGGCATTTAGAAATTGATTTTGAAACTGAAATAACGTCCCTCTATGCATTGAAATCTGCTCTTTCCGATGCAACAAACCGCGTTTAAATATATGGAAGGGTAAGCCAGATAAAGCGTAGAAAAACGATGCATGTTTTAATAAAATTTCAAAAATAGGTACTTTTTACGACCAGTTTTAAGGCATTTAGAAATTGATTTTGAAACTGAAATAACGTCCCTCTATGCATTGAAATCTGCTCTTTCCGATGCAACAAACCGCGTTTAAATATATGGAAGGGTAAGCCAGATAAAGCGTAGAAAAACGATGCATGTTTTAATAAAATTTCAAAAATAGGTACTTTTTACGACCAGTTTTAAGGCATTTAGAAATTGATTTTGAAACTGAAATAACGTCCCTCTATGCATTGAAATCTGCTCTTTCCGATGCAACAAACCGCGTTTAAATATATGGAAGGGTAAGCCAGATAAAGCGTAGAAAAACGATGCATGTTTTAATAAAATTTCAAAAATAGGTACTTTTTACGACCAGTTTTAAGGCATTTAGAAATTTAATAAAATTTCAAAAATAGGTACTTTTTACGACCAGTTTTAAGGCATTTAGAAATTGATTTTGAAACTGAAATAACGTCCCTCTAGCATTGAAATCTGCTCTTTCCGATGCAACAAACCGCGTTTAAATATATGGAAGAGCCAGATAGCGTAATTTAAATAAAATATCCAAAAATAGGTACTCTTTACGACCAGTTTAAGGCATTTAGAAATTATTTTGAAAACTGATATAACGTCCCTCTATGCATTGAAATCTGCTCCTTTCCGATGCAACAAACAGCGTTTAAATTCTAGATGTTTTAATAAAATTTCAAAATAGGTACTTTTTACGACCAGTTTTAAGGCATTTAGAAATTGATTTTGAAACTGAAATAACGTCCCTCTAGCATTGAAATCTGCTCTTTCCGATGCAACAAACCGCGTTTAAATATATGGAAGGGTAAGCCAGATAAAGCGTAGAAAAACGATGCATGTTTTAATAAAATTTCAAAAATAGGTACTTTTTACGACCAGTTTTAAGGCATTTAGAAATTGATTTTGAAACTGAAATAACGTCCCTCTATGCATTGAAATCTGCTCTTTCCGATGCAACAAACCGCGTTTAAATATATGGAAGGGTAAGCCAGATAAAGCGTAGAAAAACGATGCATGTTTTAATAAAATTTCAAAAATAGGTACTTTTTACGACCAGTTTTAAGGCATTTAGAAATTGATTTTGAAACTGAAATAACGTCCCTCTATGCATTGAAATCTGCTCTTTCCGATGCAACAAACCGCGTTTAAATATATGGAAGGGTAAGCCAGATAAAGCGTAGAAAAACGATGCATGTTTTAATAAAATTTCAAAAATAGGTACTTTTTACGACCAGTTTTAAGGCATTTAGAAATTGATTTTGAAACTGAAATAACGTCCCTCTATGCATTGAAATCTGCTCTTTCCGATGCAACAAACCGCGTTTAAATATATGGAAGGGTAAGCCAGATAAAGCGTAGAAAAACGATGCATGTTTTAATAAAATTTCAAAAATAGGTACTTTTTACGACCAGTTTTAAGGCATTTAGAAATTGATTTTGAAACTGAAATAACGTCCCTCTATGCATTGAAATCTGCTCTTTCCGATGCAACAAACCGCGTTTAAATATATGGAAGGGTAAGCCAGATAAAGCGTAGAAAAACGATGCATGTTTTAATAAAATTTCAAAAATAGGTACTTTTTACGACCAGTTTTAAGGCATTTAGAAATTGATTTTGAAACTGAAATAACGTCCCTCTATGCATTGAAATCTGCTCTTTCCGATGCAACAAACCGCGTTTAAATATATGGAAGGGTAAGCCAGATAAAGCGTAGAAAAACGATGCATGTTTTAATAAAATTTCAAAAATAGGTACTTTTTACGACCAGTTTTAAGGCATTTAGAAATTGATTTTGAAACTGAAATAACGTCCCTCTATGCATTGAAATCTGCTCTTTCCGATGCAACAAACCGCGTTTAAATATATGGAAGGGTAAGCCAGATAAAGCGTAGAAAAACGATGCATGTTTTAATAAAATTTCAAAAATAGGTACTTTTTACGACCAGTTTTAAGGCATTTAGAAATTGATTTTGAAACTGAAATAACGTCCCTCTATGCATTGAAATCTGCTCTTTCCGATGCAACAAACCGCGTTTAAATATTGGAAGGGTAAGCCAGATAAAGCGTAGAAAAACGATGCATGTTTTAATAAAATTTCAAAAATAGGTACTTTTTACGACCAGTTTTAAGGCATTTAGAAATTGATTTTGAAACTGAAATAACGTCCCTCTATGCATTGAAATCTGCTCTTTCCGATGCAACAAACCGCGTTTAAATATATGGAAGGGTAAGCCAGATAAAGCGTAGAAAAACGATGCATGTTTTAATAAAATTTCAAAAATAGGTACTTTTTACGACCAGTTTTAAGGCATTTAGAAATTGATTTTGAAACTGAAATAACGTCCCTCTATGCATTGAAATCTGCTCTTTCCGATGCAACAAACCGCGTTTAAATATATGGAAGGGTAAGCCAGATAAAGCGTAGAAAAACGATGCATGTTTTAATAAAATTTCAAAAATAGGTACTTTTTACGACCAGTTTTAAGGCATTTAGAAATTGATTTTGAAACTGAAATAACGTCCCTCTATGCATTGAAATCTGCTCTTTCCGATGCAACAAACCGCGTTTAAATATATGGAAGGGTAAGCCAGATAAAGCGTAGAAAAACGATGCATGTTTTAATAAAATTTCAAAAATAGGTACTTTTTACGACCAGTTTTAAGGCATTTAGAAATTGATTTTGAAACTGAAATAACGTCCCTCTATGCATTGAAATCTGCTCTTTCCGATGCAACAAACCGCGTTTAAATATATGGAAGGGTAAGCCAGATAAAGCGTAGAAAAACGATGCATGTTTTAATAAAATTTCAAAAATAGGTACTTTTTACGACCAGTTTTAAGGCATTTAGAAATTGATTTTGAAACTGAAATAACGTCCCTCTATGCATTGAAATCTGCTCTTTCCGATGCAACAAACCGCGTTTAAATATATGGAAGGGTAAGCCAGATAAAGCGTAGAAAAACGATGCATGTTTTAATAAAATTTCAAAAATAGGTACTTTTTACGACCAGTTTTAAGGCATTTAGAAATTGATTTTGAAACTGAAATAACGTCCCTCTATGCATTGAAATCTGCTCTTTCCGATGCAACAAACCGCGTTTAAATATATGGAAGGGTAAGCCAGATAAAGCGTAGAAAAACGATGCATGTTTTAATAAAATTTCAAAAATAGGTACTTTTTACGACCAGTTTTAAGGCATTTAGAAATTGATTTTGAAACTGAAATAACGTCCCTCTATGCATTGAAATCTGCTCTTTCCGATGCAACAAACCGCGTTTAAATATATGGAAGGGTAAGCCAGATAAAGCGTAGAAAAACGATGCATGTTTTAATAAAATTTCAAAAATAGGTACTTTTTACGACCAGTTTTAAGGCATTTAGAAATTGATTTTGAAACTGAAATAACGTCCCTCTATGCATTGAAATCTGCTCTTTCCGATGCAACAAACCGCGTTTAAATATATGGAAGGGTAAGCCAGATAAAGCGTAGAAAAACGATGCATGTTTTAATAAAATTTCAAAAATAGGTACTTTTTACGACCAGTTTTAAGGCATTTAGAAATTGATTTTGAAACTGAAATAACGTCCCTCTATGCATTGAAATCTGCTCTTTCCGATGCAACAAACCGCGTTTAAATATATGGAAGGGTAAGCCAGATAAAGCGTAGAAAAACGATGCATGTTTTAATAAAATTTCAAAAATAGGTACTTTTTACGACCAGTTTTAAGGCATTTAGAAATTGATTTTGAAACTGAAATAACGTCCCTCTATGCATTGAAATCTGCTCTTTCCGATGCAACAAACCGCGTTTAAATATATGGAAGGGTAAGCCAGATAAAGCGTAGAAAAACGATGCATGTTTTAATAAAATTTCAAAAATAGGTACTTTTTACGACCAGTTTTAAGGCATTTAGAAATTGATTTTGAAACTGAAATAACGTCCCTCTATGCATTGAAATCTGCTCTTTCCGATGCAACAAACCGCGTTTAAATATATGGAAGGGTAAGCCAGATAAAGCGTAGAAAAACGATGCATGTTTTAATAAAATTTCAAAAATAGGTACTTTTTACGACCAGTTTTAAGGCATTTAGAAATTGATTTTGAAACTGAAATAACGTCCCTCTATGCATTGAAATCTGCTCTTTCCGATGCAACAAACCGCGTTTAAATATATGGAAGGGTAAGCCAGATAAAGCGTAGAAAAACGATGCATGTTTTAATAAAATTTCAAAAATAGGTACTTTTTACGACCAGTTTTAAGGCATTTAGAAATTGATTTTGAAACTGAAATAACGTCCCTCTATGCATTGAAATCTGCTCTTTCCGATGCAACAAACCGCGTTTAAATATATGGAAGGGTAAGCCAGATAAAGCGTAGAAAAACGATGCATGTTTTAATAAAATTTCAAAAATAGGTACTTTTTACGACCAGTTTTAAGGCATTTAGAAATTGATTTTGAAACTGAAATAACGTCCCTCTATGCATTGAAATCTGCTCTTTCCGATGCAACAAACCGCGTTTAAATATATGGAAGGGTAAGCCAGATAAAGCGTAGAAAAACGATGCATGTTTTAATAAAATTTCAAAAATAGGTACTTTTTACGACCAGTTTTAAGGCATTTAGAAATTGATTTTGAAACTGAAATAACGTCCCTCTATGCATTGAAATCTGCTCTTTCCGATGCAACAAACCGCGTTTAAATATATGGAAGGGTAAGCCAGATAAAGCGTAGAAAAACGATGCATGTTTTAATAAAATTTCAAAAATAGGTACTTTTTACGACCAGTTTTAAGGCATTTAGAAATTGATTTTGAAACTGAAATAACGTCCCTCTATGCATTGAAATCTGCTCTTTCCGATGCAACAAACCGCGTTTAAATATATGGAAGGGTAAGCCAGATAAAGCGTAGAAAAACGATGCATGTTTTAATAAAATTTCAAAAATAGGTACTTTTTACGACCAGTTTTAAGGCATTTAGAAATTGATTTTGAAACTGAAATAACGTCCCTCTATGCATTGAAATCTGCTCTTTCCGATGCAACAAACCGCGTTTAAATATATGGAAGGGTAAGCCAGATAAAGCGTAGAAAAACGATGCATGTTTTAATAAAATTTCAAAAATAGGTACTTTTTACGACCAGTTTTAAGGCATTTAGAAATTGATTTTGAAACTGAAATAACGTCCCTCTATGCATTGAAATCTGCTCTTTCCGATGCAACAAACCGCGTTTAAATATATGGAAGGGTAAGCCAGATAAAGCGTAGAAAAACGATGCATGTTTTAATAAAATTTCAAAAATAGGTACTTTTTACGACCAGTTTTAAGGCATTTAGAAATTGATTTTGAAACTGAAATAACGTCCCTCTATGCATTGAAATCTGCTCTTTCCGATGCAACAAACCGCGTTTAAATATATGGAAGGGTAAGCCAGATAAAGCGTAGAAAAACGATGCATGTTTTAATAAAATTTCAAAAATAGGTACTTTTTACGACCAGTTTTAAGGCATTTAGAAATTGATTTTGAAACTGAAATAACGTCCCTCTATGCATTGAAATCTGCTCTTTCCGATGCAACAAACCGCGTTTAAATATATGGAAGGGTAAGCCAGATAAAGCGTAGAAAAACGATGCATGTTTTAATAAAATTTCAAAAATAGGTACTTTTTACGACCAGTTTTAAGGCATTTAGAAATTGATTTTGAAACTGAAATAACGTCCCTCTATGCATTGAAATCTGCTCTTTCCGATGCAACAAACCGCGTTTAAATATATGGAAGGGTAAGCCAGATAAAGCGTAGAAAAACGATGCATGTTTTAATAAAATTTCAAAAATAGGTACTTTTTACGACCAGTTTTAAGGCATTTAGAAATTGATTTTGAAACTGAAATAACGTCCCTCTATGCATTGAAATCTGCTCTTTCCGATGCAACAAACCGCGTTTAAATATATGGAAGGGTAAGCCAGATAAAGCGTAGAAAAACGATGCATGTTTTAATAAAATTTCAAAAATAGGTACTTTTTACGACCAGTTTTAAGGCATTTAGAAATTGATTTTGAAACTGAAATAACGTCCCTCTATGCATTGAAATCTGCTCTTTCCGATGCAACAAACCGCGTTTAAATATATGGAAGGGTAAGCCAGATAAAGCGTAGAAAAACGATGCATGTTTTAATAAAATTTCAAAAATAGGTACTTTTTACGACCAGTTTTAAGGCATTTAGAAATTGATTTTGAAACTGAAATAACGTCCCTCTATGCATTGAAATCTGCTCTTTCCGATGCAACAAACCGCGTTTAAATATATGGAAGGGTAAGCCAGATAAAGCGTAGAAAAACGATGCATGTTTTAATAAAATTTCAAAAATAGGTACTTTTTACGACCAGTTTTAAGGCATTTAGAAATTGATTTTGAAACTGAAATAACGTCCCTCTATGCATTGAAATCTGCTCTTTCCGATGCAACAAACCGCGTTTAAATATATGGAAGGGTAAGCCAGATAAAGCGTAGAAAAACGATGCATGTTTTAATAAAATTTCAAAAATAGGTACTTTTTACGACCAGTTTTAAGGCATTTAGAAATTGATTTTGAAACTGAAATAACGTCCCTCTATGCATTGAAATCTGCTCTTTCCGATGCAACAAACCGCGTTTAAATATATGGAAGGGTAAGCCAGATAAAGCGTAGAAAAACGATGCATGTTTTAATAAAATTTCAAAAATAGGTACTTTTTACGACCAGTTTTAAGGCATTTAGAAATTGATTTTGAAACTGAAATAACGTCCCTCTATGCATTGAAATCTGCTCTTTCCGATGCAACAAACCGCGTTTAAATATATGGAAGGGTAAGCCAGATAAAGCGTAGAAAAACGATGCATGTTTTAATAAAATTTCAAAAATAGGTACTTTTTACGACCAGTTTTAAGGCATTTAGAAATTGATTTTGAAACTGAAATAACGTCCCTCTATGCATTGAAATCTGCTCTTTCCGATGCAACAAACCGCGTTTAAATATATGGAAGGGTAAGCCAGATAAAGCGTAGAAAAACGATGCATGTTTTAATAAAATTTCAAAAATAGGTACTTTTTACGACCAGTTTTAAGGCATTTAGAAATTGATTTTGAAACTGAAATAACGTCCCTCTATGCATTGAAATCTGCTCTTTCCGATGCAACAAACCGCGTTTAAATATATGGAAGGGTAAGCCAGATAAAGCGTAGAAAAACGATGCATGTTTTAATAAAATTTCAAAAATAGGTACTTTTTACGACCAGTTTTAAGGCATTTAGAAATTGATTTTGAAACTGAAATAACGTCCCTCTATGCATTGAAATCTGCTCTTTCCGATGCAACAAACCGCGTTTAAATATATGGAAGGGTAAGCCAGATAAAGCGTAGAAAAACGATGCATGTTTTAATAAAATTTCAAAAATAGGTACTTTTTACGACCAGTTTTAAGGCATTTAGAAATTGATTTTGAAACTGAAATAACGTCCCTCTATGCATTGAAATCTGCTCTTTCCGATGCAACAAACCGCGTTTAAATATATGGAAGGGTAAGCCAGATAAAGCGTAGAAAAACGATGCATGTTTTAATAAAATTTCAAAAATAGGTACTTTTTACGACCAGTTTTAAGGCATTTAGAAATTGATTTTGAAACTGAAATAACGTCCCTCTATGCATTGAAATCTGCTCTTTCCGATGCAACAAACCGCGTTTAAATATATGGAAGGGTAAGCCAGATAAAGCGTAGAAAAACGATGCATGTTTTAATAAAATTTCAAAAATAGGTACTTTTTACGACCAGTTTTAAGGCATTTAGAAATTGATTTTGAAACTGAAATAACGTCCCTCTATGCATTGAAATCTGCTCTTTCCGATGCAACAAACCGCGTTTAAATATATGGAAGGGTAAGCCAGATAAAGCGTAGAAAAACGATGCATGTTTTAATAAAATTTCAAAAATAGGTACTTTTTACGACCAGTTTTAAGGCATTTAGAAATTGATTTTGAAACTGAAATAACGTCCCTCTATGCATTGAAATCTGCTCTTTCCGATGCAACAAACCGCGTTTAAATATATGGAAGGGTAAGCCAGATAAAGCGTAGAAAAACGATGCATGTTTTAATAAAATTTCAAAAATAGGTACTTTTTACGACCAGTTTTAAGGCATTTAGAAATTGATTTTGAAACTGAAATAACGTCCCTCTATGCATTGAAATCTGCTCTTTCCGATGCAACAAACCGCGTTTAAATATATGGAAGGGTAAGCCAGATAAAGCGTAGAAAAACGATGCATGTTTTAATAAAATTTCAAAAATAGGTACTTTTTACGACCAGTTTTAAGGCATTTAGAAATTGATTTTGAAACTGAAATAACGTCCCTCTATGCATTGAAATCTGCTCTTTCCGATGCAACAAACCGCGTTTAAATATATGGAAGGGTAAGCCAGATAAAGCGTAGAAAAACGATGCATGTTTTAATAAAATTTCAAAAATAGGTACTTTTTACGACCAGTTTTAAGGCATTTAGAAATTGATTTTGAAACTGAAATAACGTCCCTCTATGCATTGAAATCTGCTCTTTCCGATGCAACAAACCGCGTTTAAATATATGGAAGGGTAAGCCAGATAAAGCGTAGAAAAACGATGCATGTTTTAATAAAATTTCAAAAATAGGTACTTTTTACGACCAGTTTTAAGGCATTTAGAAATTGATTTTGAAACTGAAATAACGTCCCTCTATGCATTGAAATCTGCTCTTTCCGATGCAACAAACCGCGTTTAAATATATGGAAGGGTAAGCCAGATAAAGCGTAGAAAAACGATGCATGTTTTAATAAAATTTCAAAAATAGGTACTTTTTACGACCAGTTTTAAGGCATTTAGAAATTGATTTTGAAACTGAAATAACGTCCCTCTATGCATTGAAATCTGCTCTTTCCGATGCAACAAACCGCGTTTAAATATATGGAAGGGTAAGCCAGATAAAGCGTAGAAAAACGATGCATGTTTTAATAAAATTTCAAAAATAGGTACTTTTTACGACCAGTTTTAAGGCATTTAGAAATTGATTTTGAAACTGAAATAACGTCCCTCTATGCATTGAAATCTGCTCTTTCCGATGCAACAAACCGCGTTTAAATATATGGAAGGGTAAGCCAGATAAAGCGTAGAAAAACGATGCATGTTTTAATAAAATTTCAAAAATAGGTACTTTTTACGACCAGTTTTAAGGCATTTAGAAATTGATTTTGAAACTGAAATAACGTCCCTCTATGCATTGAAATCTGCTCTTTCCGATGCAACAAACCGCGTTTAAATATATGGAAGGGTAAGCCAGATAAAGCGTAGAAAAACGATGCATGTTTTAATAAAATTTCAAAAATAGGTACTTTTTACGACCAGTTTTAAGGCATTTAGAAATTGATTTTGAAACTGAAATAACGTCCCTCTATGCATTGAAATCTGCTCTTTCCGATGCAACAAACCGCGTTTAAATATATGGAAGGGTAAGCCAGATAAAGCGTAGAAAAACGATGCATGTTTTAATAAAATTTCAAAAATAGGTACTTTTTACGACCAGTTTTAAGGCATTTAGAAATTGATTTTGAAACTGAAATAACGTCCCTCTATGCATTGAAATCTGCTCTTTCCGATGCAACAAACCGCGTTTAAATATATGGAAGGGTAAGCCAGATAAAGCGTAGAAAAACGATGCATGTTTTAATAAAATTTCAAAAATAGGTACTTTTTACGACCAGTTTTAAGGCATTTAGAAATTGATTTTGAAACTGAAATAACGTCCCTCTATGCATTGAAATCTGCTCTTTCCGATGCAACAAACCGCGTTTAAATATATGGAAGGGTAAGCCAGATAAAGCGTAGAAAAACGATGCATGTTTTAATAAAATTTCAAAAATAGGTACTTTTTACGACCAGTTTTAAGGCATTTAGAAATTGATTTTGAAACTGAAATAACGTCCCTCTATGCATTGAAATCTGCTCTTTCCGATGCAACAAACCGCGTTTAAATATATGGAAGGGTAAGCCAGATAAAGCGTAGAAAAACGATGCATGTTTTAATAAAATTTCAAAAATAGGTACTTTTTACGACCAGTTTTAAGGCATTTAGAAATTGATTTTGAAACTGAAATAACGTCCCTCTATGCATTGAAATCTGCTCTTTCCGATGCAACAAACCGCGTTTAAATATATGGAAGGGTAAGCCAGATAAAGCGTAGAAAAACGATGCATGTTTTAATAAAATTTCAAAAATAGGTACTTTTTACGACCAGTTTTAAGGCATTTAGAAATTGATTTTGAAACTGAAATAACGTCCCTCTATGCATTGAAATCTGCTCTTTCCGATGCAACAAACCGCGTTTAAATATATGGAAGGGTAAGCCAGATAAAGCGTAGAAAAACGATGCATGTTTTAATAAAATTTCAAAAATAGGTACTTTTTACGACCAGTTTTAAGGCATTTAGAAATTGATTTTGAAACTGAAATAACGTCCCTCTATGCATTGAAATCTGCTCTTTCCGATGCAACAAACCGCGTTTAAATATATGGAAGGGTAAGCCAGATAAAGCGTAGAAAAACGATGCATGTTTTAATAAAATTTCAAAAATAGGTACTTTTTACGACCAGTTTTAAGGCATTTAGAAATTGATTTTGAAACTGAAATAACGTCCCTCTATGCATTGAAATCTGCTCTTTCCGATGCAACAAACCGCGTTTAAATATATGGAAGGGTAAGCCAGATAAAGCGTAGAAAAACGATGCATGTTTTAATAAAATTTCAAAAATAGGTACTTTTTACGACCAGTTTTAAGGCATTTAGAAATTGATTTTGAAACTGAAATAACGTCCCTCTATGCATTGAAATCTGCTCTTTCCGATGCAACAAACCGCGTTTAAATATATGGAAGGGTAAGCCAGATAAAGCGTAGAAAAACGATGCATGTTTTAATAAAATTTCAAAAATAGGTACTTTTTACGACCAGTTTTAAGGCATTTAGAAATTGATTTTGAAACTGAAATAACGTCCCTCTATGCATTGAAATCTGCTCTTTCCGATGCAACAAACCGCGTTTAAATATATGGAAGGGTAAGCCAGATAAAGCGTAGAAAAACGATGCATGTTTTAATAAAATTTCAAAAATAGGTACTTTTTACGACCAGTTTTAAGGCATTTAGAAATTGATTTTGAAACTGAAATAACGTCCCTCTATGCATTGAAATCTGCTCTTTCCGATGCAACAAACCGCGTTTAAATATATGGAAGGGTAAGCCAGATAAAGCGTAGAAAAACGATGCATGTTTTAATAAAATTTCAAAAATAGGTACTTTTTACGACCAGTTTTAAGGCATTTAGAAATTGATTTTGAAACTGAAATAACGTCCCTCTATGCATTGAAATCTGCTCTTTCCGATGCAACAAACCGCGTTTAAATATATGGAAGGGTAAGCCAGATAAAGCGTAGAAAAACGATGCATGTTTTAATAAAATTTCAAAAATAGGTACTTTTTACGACCAGTTTTAAGGCATTTAGAAATTGATTTTGAAACTGAAATAACGTCCCTCTATGCATTGAAATCTGCTCTTTCCGATGCAACAAACCGCGTTTAAATATATGGAAGGGTAAGCCAGATAAAGCGTAGAAAAACGATGCATGTTTTAATAAAATTTCAAAAATAGGTACTTTTTACGACCAGTTTTAAGGCATTTAGAAATTGATTTTGAAACTGAAATAACGTCCCTCTATGCATTGAAATCTGCTCTTTCCGATGCAACAAACCGCGTTTAAATATATGGAAGGGTAAGCCAGATAAAGCGTAGAAAAACGATGCATGTTTTAATAAAATTTCAAAAATAGGTACTTTTTACGACCAGTTTTAAGGCATTTAGAAATTGATTTTGAAACTGAAATAACGTCCCTCTATGCATTGAAATCTGCTCTTTCCGATGCAACAAACCGCGTTTAAATATATGGAAGGGTAAGCCAGATAAAGCGTAGAAAAACGATGCATGTTTTAATAAAATTTCAAAAATAGGTACTTTTTACGACCAGTTTTAAGGCATTTAGAAATTGATTTTGAAACTGAAATAACGTCCCTCTATGCATTGAAATCTGCTCTTTCCGATGCAACAAACCGCGTTTAAATATATGGAAGGGTAAGCCAGATAAAGCGTAGAAAAACGATGCATGTTTTAATAAAATTTCAAAAATAGGTACTTTTTACGACCAGTTTTAAGGCATTTAGAAATTGATTTTGAAACTGAAATAACGTCCCTCTATGCATTGAAATCTGCTCTTTCCGATGCAACAAACCGCGTTTAAATATATGGAAGGGTAAGCCAGATAAAGCGTAGAAAAACGATGCATGTTTTAATAAAATTTCAAAAATAGGTACTTTTTACGACCAGTTTTAAGGCATTTAGAAATTGATTTTGAAACTGAAATAACGTCCCTCTATGCATTGAAATCTGCTCTTTCCGATGCAACAAACCGCGTTTAAATATATGGAAGGGTAAGCCAGATAAAGCGTAGAAAAACGATGCATGTTTTAATAAAATTTCAAAAATAGGTACTTTTTACGACCAGTTTTAAGGCATTTAGAAATTGATTTTGAAACTGAAATAACGTCCCTCTATGCATTGAAATCTGCTCTTTCCGATGCAACAAACCGCGTTTAAATATATGGAAGGGTAAGCCAGATAAAGCGTAGAAAAACGATGCATGTTTTAATAAAATTTCAAAAATAGGTACTTTTTACGACCAGTTTTAAGGCATTTAGAAATTGATTTTGAAACTGAAATAACGTCCCTCTATGCATTGAAATCTGCTCTTTCCGATGCAACAAACCGCGTTTAAATATATGGAAGGGTAAGCCAGATAAAGCGTAGAAAAACGATGCATGTTTTAATAAAATTTCAAAAATAGGTACTTTTTACGACCAGTTTTAAGGCATTTAGAAATTGATTTTGAAACTGAAATAACGTCCCTCTATGCATTGAAATCTGCTCTTTCCGATGCAACAAACCGCGTTTAAATATATGGAAGGGTAAGCCAGATAAAGCGTAGAAAAACGATGCATGTTTTAATAAAATTTCAAAAATAGGTACTTTTTACGACCAGTTTTAAGGCATTTAGAAATTGATTTTGAAACTGAAATAACGTCCCTCTATGCATTGAAATCTGCTCTTTCCGATGCAACAAACCGCGTTTAAATATATGGAAGGGTAAGCCAGATAAAGCGTAGAAAAACGGTGCATGTTTTAATAAAATTTCAAAAATAGGTACTTTTTACGACCAGTTTTAAGGCATTTAGAAGTTGATTTTGAAACTGAAATAACGTCCCTCTATGCATTGAAATCTGCTCTTTCCGATGCAACAAACCGCGTTTAAATATATGGAAGGGTAAGCCAGATAAAGCGTAGAAAAACGATGCATGTTTTAATAAAATTTCAAAAATAGGTACTTTTTACGACCAGTTTTAAGGCATTTAGAAATTGATTTTGAAACTGAAATAACGTCCCTCTATGCATTGAAATCTGCTCTTTCCGATGCAACAAACCGCGTTTAAATATATGGAAGGGTAAGCCAGATAAAGCGTAGAAAAACGATGCATGTTTTAATAAAATTTCAAAAATAGGTACTTTTTACGACCAGTTTTAAGGCATTTAGAAATTGATTTTGAAACTGAAATAACGTCCCTCTATGCATTGAAATCTGCTCTTTCCGATGCAACAAACCGCGTTTAAATATATGGAAGGGTAAGCCAGATAAAGCGTAGAAAAACGATGCATGTTTTAATAAAATTTCAAAAATAGGTACTTTTTACGACCAGTTTTAAGGCATTTAGAAATTGATTTTGAAACTGAAATAACGTCCCTCTATGCATTGAAATCTGCTCTTTCCGATGCAACAAACCGCGTTTAAATATATGGAAGGGTAAGCCAGATAAAGCGTAGAAAAACGATGCATGTTTTAATAAAATTTCAAAAATAGGTACTTTTTACGACCAGTTTTAAGGCATTTAGAAATTGATTTTGAAACTGAAATAACGTCCCTCTATGCATTGAAATCTGCTCTTTCCGATGCAACAAACCGCGTTTAAATATATGGAAGGGTAAGCCAGATAAAGCGTAGAAAAACGATGCATGTTTTAATAAAATTTCAAAAATAGGTACTTTTTACGACCAGTTTTAAGGCATTTAGAAATTGATTTTGAAACTGAAATAACGTCCCTCTATGCATTGAAATCTGCTCTTTCCGATGCAACAAACCGCGTTTAAATATATGGAAGGGTAAGCCAGATAAAGCGTAGAAAAACGATGCATGTTTTAATAAAATTTCAAAAATAGGTACTTTTTACGACCAGTTTTAAGGCATTTAGAAATTGATTTTGAAACTGAAATAACGTCCCTCTATGCATTGAAATCTGCTCTTTCCGATGCAACAAACCGCGTTTAAATATATGGAAGGGTAAGCCAGATAAAGCGTAGAAAAACGATGCATGTTTTAATAAAATTTCAAAAATAGGTACTTTTTACGACCAGTTTTAAGGCATTTAGAAATTGATTTTGAAACTGAAATAACGTCCCTCTATGCATTGAAATCTGCTCTTTCCGATGCAACAAACCGCGTTTAAATATATGGAAGGGTAAGCCAGATAAAGCGTAGAAAAACGATGCATGTTTTAATAAAATTTCAAAAATAGGTACTTTTTACGACCAGTTTTAAGGCATTTAGAAATTGATTTTGAAACTGAAATAACGTCCCTCTATGCATTGAAATCTGCTCTTTCCGATGCAACAAACCGCGTTTAAATATATGGAAGGGTAAGCCAGATAAAGCGTAGAAAAACGATGCATGTTTTAATAAAATTTCAAAAATAGGTACTTTTTACGACCAGTTTTAAGGCATTTAGAAATTGATTTTGAAACTGAAATAACGTCCCTCTATGCATTGAAATCTGCTCTTTCCGATGCAACAAACCGCGTTTAAATATATGGAAGGGTAAGCCAGATAAAGCGTAGAAAAACGATGCATGTTTTAATAAAATTTCAAAAATAGGTACTTTTTACGACCAGTTTTAAGGCATTTAGAAATTGATTTTGAAACTGAAATAACGTCCCTCTATGCATTGAAATCTGCTCTTTCCGATGCAACAAACCGCGTTTAAATATATGGAAGGGTAAGCCAGATAAAGCGTAGAAAAACGATGCATGTTTTAATAAAATTTCAAAAATAGGTACTTTTTACGACCAGTTTTAAGGCATTTAGAAATTGATTTTGAAACTGAAATAACGTCCCTCTATGCATTGAAATCTGCTCTTTCCGATGCAACAAACCGCGTTTAAATATATGGAAGGGTAAGCCAGATAAAGCGTAGAAAAACGATGCATGTTTTAATAAAATTTCAAAAATAGGTACTTTTTACGACCAGTTTTAAGGCATTTAGAAATTGATTTTGAAACTGAAATAACGTCCCTCTATGCATTGAAATCTGCTCTTTCCGATGCAACAAACCGCGTTTAAATATATGGAAGGGTAAGCCAGATAAAGCGTAGAAAAACGATGCATGTTTTAATAAAATTTCAAAAATAGGTACTTTTTACGACCAGTTTTAAGGCATTTAGAAATTGATTTTGAAACTGAAATAACGTCCCTCTATGCATTGAAATCTGCTCTTTCCGATGCAACAAACCGCGTTTAAATATATGGAAGGGTAAGCCAGATAAAGCGTAGAAAAACGATGCATGTTTTAATAAAATTTCAAAAATAGGTACTTTTTACGACCAGTTTTAAGGCATTTAGAAATTGATTTTGAAACTGAAATAACGTCCCTCTATGCATTGAAATCTGCTCTTTCCGATGCAACAAACCGCGTTTAAATATATGGAAGGGTAAGCCAGATAAAGCGTAGAAAAACGATGCATGTTTTAATAAAATTTCAAAAATAGGTACTTTTTACGACCAGTTTTAAGGCATTTAGAAATTGATTTTGAAACTGAAATAACGTCCCTCTATGCATTGAAATCTGCTCTTTCCGATGCAACAAACCGCGTTTAAATATATGGAAGGGTAAGCCAGATAAAGCGTAGAAAAACGATGCATGTTTTAATAAAATTTCAAAAATAGGTACTTTTTACGACCAGTTTTAAGGCATTTAGAAATTGATTTTGAAACTGAAATAACGTCCCTCTATGCATTGAAATCTGCTCTTTCCGATGCAACAAACCGCGTTTAAATATATGGAAGGGTAAGCCAGATAAAGCGTAGAAAAACGATGCATGTTTTAATAAAATTTCAAAAATAGGTACTTTTTACGACCAGTTTTAAGGCATTTAGAAATTGATTTTGAAACTGAAATAACGTCCCTCTATGCATTGAAATCTGCTCTTTCCGATGCAACAAACCGCGTTTAAATATATGGAAGGGTAAGCCAGATAAAGCGTAGAAAAACGATGCATGTTTTAATAAAATTTCAAAAATAGGTACTTTTTACGACCAGTTTTAAGGCATTTAGAAATTGATTTTGAAACTGAAATAACGTCCCTCTATGCATTGAAATCTGCTCTTTCCGATGCAACAAACCGCGTTTAAATATATGGAAGGGTAAGCCAGATAAAGCGTAGAAAAACGATGCATGTTTTAATAAAATTTCAAAAATAGGTACTTTTTACGACCAGTTTTAAGGCATTTAGAAATTGATTTTGAAACTGAAATAACGTCCCTCTATGCATTGAAATCTGCTCTTTCCGATGCAACAAACCGCGTTTAAATATATGGAAGGGTAAGCCAGATAAAGCGTAGAAAAACGATGCATGTTTTAATAAAATTTCAAAAATAGGTACTTTTTACGACCAGTTTTAAGGCATTTAGAAATTGATTTTGAAACTGAAATAACGTCCCTCTATGCATTGAAATCTGCTCTTTCCGATGCAACAAACCGCGTTTAAATATATGGAAGGGTAAGCCAGATAAAGCGTAGAAAAACGATGCATGTTTTAATAAAATTTCAAAAATAGGTACTTTTTACGACCAGTTTTAAGGCATTTAGAAATTGATTTTGAAACTGAAATAACGTCCCTCTATGCATTGAAATCTGCTCTTTCCGATGCAACAAACCGCGTTTAAATATATGGAAGGGTAAGCCAGATAAAGCGTAGAAAAACGATGCATGTTTTAATAAAATTTCAAAAATAGGTACTTTTTACGACCAGTTTTAAGGCATTTAGAAATTGATTTTGAAACTGAAATAACGTCCCTCTATGCATTGAAATCTGCTCTTTCCGATGCAACAAACCGCGTTTAAATATATGGAAGGGTAAGCCAGATAAAGCGTAGAAAAACGATGCATGTTTTAATAAAATTTCAAAAATAGGTACTTTTTACGACCAGTTTTAAGGCATTTAGAAATTGATTTTGAAACTGAAATAACGTCCCTCTATGCATTGAAATCTGCTCTTTCCGATGCAACAAACCGCGTTTAAATATATGGAAGGGTAAGCCAGATAAAGCGTAGAAAAACGATGCATGTTTTAATAAAATTTCAAAAATAGGTACTTTTTACGACCAGTTTTAAGGCATTTAGAAATTGATTTTGAAACTGAAATAACGTCCCTCTATGCATTGAAATCTGCTCTTTCCGATGCAACAAACCGCGTTTAAATATATGGAAGGGTAAGCCAGATAAAGCGTAGAAAAACGATGCATGTTTTAATAAAATTTCAAAAATAGGTACTTTTTACGACCAGTTTTAAGGCATTTAGAAATTGATTTTGAAACTGAAATAACGTCCCTCTATGCATTGAAATCTGCTCTTTCCGATGCAACAAACCGCGTTTAAATATATGGAAGGGTAAGCCAGATAAAGCGTAGAAAAACGATGCATGTTTTAATAAAATTTCAAAAATAGGTACTTTTTACGACCAGTTTTAAGGCATTTAGAAATTGATTTTGAAACTGAAATAACGTCCCTCTATGCATTGAAATCTGCTCTTTCCGATGCAACAAACCGCGTTTAAATATATGGAAGGGTAAGCCAGATAAAGCGTAGAAAAACGATGCATGTTTTAATAAAATTTCAAAAATAGGTACTTTTTACGACCAGTTTTAAGGCATTTAGAAATTGATTTTGAAACTGAAATAACGTCCCTCTATGCATTGAAATCTGCTCTTTCCGATGCAACAAACCGCGTTTAAATATATGGAAGGGTAAGCCAGATAAAGCGTAGAAAAACGATGCATGTTTTAATAAAATTTCAAAAATAGGTACTTTTTACGACCAGTTTTAAGGCATTTAGAAATTGATTTTGAAACTGAAATAACGTCCCTCTATGCATTGAAATCTGCTCTTTCCGATGCAACAAACCGCGTTTAAATATATGGAAGGGTAAGCCAGATAAAGCGTAGAAAAACGATGCATGTTTTAATAAAATTTCAAAAATAGGTACTTTTTACGACCAGTTTTAAGGCATTTAGAAATTGATTTTGAAACTGAAATAACGTCCCTCTATGCATTGAAATCTGCTCTTTCCGATGCAACAAACCGCGTTTAAATATATGGAAGGGTAAGCCAGATAAAGCGTAGAAAAACGATGCATGTTTTAATAAAATTTCAAAAATAGGTACTTTTTACGACCAGTTTTAAGGCATTTAGAAATTGATTTTGAAACTGAAATAACGTCCCTCTATGCATTGAAATCTGCTCTTTCCGATGCAACAAACCGCGTTTAAATATATGGAAGGGTAAGCCAGATAAAGCGTAGAAAAACGATGCATGTTTTAATAAAATTTCAAAAATAGGTACTTTTTACGACCAGTTTTAAGGCATTTAGAAATTGATTTTGAAACTGAAATAACGTCCCTCTATGCATTGAAATCTGCTCTTTCCGATGCAACAAACCGCGTTTAAATATATGGAAGGGTAAGCCAGATAAAGCGTAGAAAAACGATGCATGTTTTAATAAAATTTCAAAAATAGGTACTTTTTACGACCAGTTTTAAGGCATTTAGAAATTGATTTTGAAACTGAAATAACGTCCCTCTATGCATTGAAATCTGCTCTTTCCGATGCAACAAACCGCGTTTAAATATATGGAAGGGTAAGCCAGATAAAGCGTAGAAAAACGATGCATGTTTTAATAAAATTTCAAAAATAGGTACTTTTTACGACCAGTTTTAAGGCATTTAGAAATTGATTTTGAAACTGAAATAACGTCCCTCTATGCATTGAAATCTGCTCTTTCCGATGCAACAAACCGCGTTTAAATATATGGAAGGGTAAGCCAGATAAAGCGTAGAAAAACGATGCATGTTTTAATAAAATTTCAAAAATAGGTACTTTTTACGACCAGTTTTAAGGCATTTAGAAATTGATTTTGAAACTGAAATAACGTCCCTCTATGCATTGAAATCTGCTCTTTCCGATGCAACAAACCGCGTTTAAATATATGGAAGGGTAAGCCAGATAAAGCGTAGAAAAACGATGCATGTTTTAATAAAATTTCAAAAATAGGTACTTTTTACGACCAGTTTTAAGGCATTTAGAAATTGATTTTGAAACTGAAATAACGTCCCTCTATGCATTGAAATCTGCTCTTTCCGATGCAACAAACCGCGTTTAAATATATGGAAGGGTAAGCCAGATAAAGCGTAGAAAAACGATGCATGTTTTAATAAAATTTCAAAAATAGGTACTTTTTACGACCAGTTTTAAGGCATTTAGAAATTGATTTTGAAACTGAAATAACGTCCCTCTATGCATTGAAATCTGCTCTTTCCGATGCAACAAACCGCGTTTAAATATATGGAAGGGTAAGCCAGATAAAGCGTAGAAAAACGATGCATGTTTTAATAAAATTTCAAAAATAGGTACTTTTTACGACCAGTTTTAAGGCATTTAGAAATTGATTTTGAAACTGAAATAACGTCCCTCTATGCATTGAAATCTGCTCTTTCCGATGCAACAAACCGCGTTTAAATATATGGAAGGGTAAGCCAGATAAAGCGTAGAAAAACGATGCATGTTTTAATAAAATTTCAAAAATAGGTACTTTTTACGACCAGTTTTAAGGCATTTAGAAATTGATTTTGAAACTGAAATAACGTCCCTCTATGCATTGAAATCTGCTCTTTCCGATGCAACAAACCGCGTTTAAATATATGGAAGGGTAAGCCAGATAAAGCGTAGAAAAACGATGCATGTTTTAATAAAATTTCAAAAATAGGTACTTTTTACGACCAGTTTTAAGGCATTTAGAAATTGATTTTGAAACTGAAATAACGTCCCTCTATGCATTGAAATCTGCTCTTTCCGATGCAACAAACCGCGTTTAAATATATGGAAGGGTAAGCCAGATAAAGCGTAGAAAAACGATGCATGTTTTAATAAAATTTCAAAAATAGGTACTTTTTACGACCAGTTTTAAGGCATTTAGAAATTGATTTTGAAACTGAAATAACGTCCCTCTATGCATTGAAATCTGCTCTTTCCGATGCAACAAACCGCGTTTAAATATATGGAAGGGTAAGCCAGATAAAGCGTAGAAAAACGATGCATGTTTTAATAAAATTTCAAAAATAGGTACTTTTTACGACCAGTTTTAAGGCATTTAGAAATTGATTTTGAAACTGAAATAACGTCCCTCTATGCATTGAAATCTGCTCTTTCCGATGCAACAAACCGCGTTTAAATATATGGAAGGGTAAGCCAGATAAAGCGTAGAAAAACGATGCATGTTTTAATAAAATTTCAAAAATAGGTACTCTTTACGACCAGTTTTAAGGCATTTAGAAATTGATTTTGAAACTGAAATAACGTCCCTCTATGCATTGAAATCTGCTCTTTCCGATGCAACAAACCGCGTTTAAATATATGGAAGGGTAAGCCAGATAAAGCGTAGAAAAACGATGCATGTTTTAATAAAATTTCAAAAATAGGTACTTTTTACGACCAGTTTTAAGGCATTTAGAAATTGATTTTGAAACTGAAATAACGTCCCTCTATGCATTGAAATCTGCTCTTTCCGATGCAACAAACCGCGTTTAAATATATGGAAGGGTAAGCCAGATAAAGCGTAGAAAAACGATGCATGTTTTAATAAAATTTCAAAAATAGGTACTCTTTACGACCAGTTTTAAGGCATTTAGAAATTGATTTTGAAACTGAAATAACGTCCCTCTATGCATTGAAATCTGCTCTTTCCGATGCAACAAACCGCGTTTAAATATATGGAAGGGTAAGCCAGATAAAGCGTAGAAAAACGATGCATGTTTTAATAAAATTTCAAAAATAGGTACTTTTTACGACCAGTTTTAAGGCATTTAGAAATTGATTTTGAAACTGAAATAAGGTCCCTCTATGCACTGAAATCTGCTCTTTCCGATGCAACAAACCGCGTTTAAATATATGGAAGGGTAAGCCAGATAAAGCGTAGAAAAACGATGCATGTTTTAATAAAATTTCAAAAATAGGTACTTTTTACGACCAGTTTTAAGGCATTTAGAAATTGATTTTGAAACTGAAATAACGTCCCTCTATGCATTGAAATCTGCTCTTTCCGATGCAACAAACCGCGTTTAAATATATGGAAGGGTAAGCCAGATAAAGCGTAGAAAAACGATGCATGTTTTAATAAAATTTCAAAAATAGGTACTTTTTACGACCAGTTTTAAGGCATTTAGAAATTGATTTTGAGACTGAAATAACGTCCCTCTATGCATTGAAATCTGCTCTTTCCGATGCAACAAACCGCGTTTAAATATATGGAAGGGTAAGCCAGATAAAGCGTAGAAAAACGATGCATGTTTTAATAAAATTTCAAAAATAGGTACTTTTTACGACCAGTTTTAAGGCATTTAGAAATTGATTTTGAAACTGAAATAACGTCCCTCTATGCATTGAAATCTGCTCTTTCCGATGCAACAAACCGCGTTTAAATATATGGAAGGGTAAGCCAGATAAAGCGTAGAAAAACGATGCATGTTTTAATAAAATTTCAAAAATAGGTACTTCTTACGACCAGTTTTAAGGCATTTAGAAATTGATTTTGAAACTGAAATAACGTCCCTCCATGCATTGAAATCTGCTCTTTCCGATGCAACAAACCGCGTTTAAATATATGGAAGGGTAAGCCAGATAAAGCGTAGAAAAACGATGCATGTTTTAATAAAATTTCAAAAATAGGTACTTTTTACGACCAGTTTTAAGGCATTTAGAAATTGATTTTGAAACTGAAATAACGTCCCTCTATGCATTGAAATCTGCTCTTTCCGATGCAACAAACCGCGTTTAAATATATGGAAGGGTAAGCCAGATAAAGCGTAGAAAAGCGATGCATGTTTTAATAAAATTTCAAAAATAGGTACTTTTTACGACCAGTTTTAAGGCATTTAGAAATTGATTTTGAAACTGAAATAACGTCCCTCTATGCATTGAAATCTGCTCTTTCCGATGCAACAAACCGCGTTTAAATATATGGAAGGGTAAGCCAGATAAAGCGTAGAAAAACGATGCATGTTTTAATAAAATTTCAAAAATAGGTACTTTTTACGACCAGTTTTAAGGCATTTAGAAATTGATTTTGAAACTGAAATAACGTCCCTCTATGCATTGAAATCTGCTCTTTCCGATGCAACAAACCGCGTTTAAATATATGGAAGGGTAAGCCAGATAAAGCGTAGAAAAACGATGCATGTTTTAATAAAATTTCAAAAATAGGTACTTTTTACGACCAGTTTTAAGGCATTTAGAAATTGATTTTGAAACTGAAATAACGTCCCTCTATGCATTGAAATCTGCTCTTTCCGATGCAACAAACCGCGTTTAAATATATGGAAGGGTAAGCCAGATAAAGCGTAGAAAAACGATGCATGTTTTAATAAAATTTCAAAAATAGGTACTTTTTACGACCAGTTTTAAGGCATTTAGAAATTGATTTTGAAACTGAAATAACGTCCCTCTATGCATTGAAATCTGCTCTTTCCGATGCAACAAACCGCGTTTAAATATATGGAAGGGTAAGCCAGATAAAGCGTAGAAAAACGATGCATGTTTTAATAAAATTTCAAAAATAGGTACTTTTTACGACCAGTTTTAAGGCATTTAGAAATTGATTTTGAAACTGAAATAACGTCCCTCTATGCATTGAAATCTGCTCTTTCCGATGCAACAAACCGCGTTTAAATATATGGAAGGTTAAGCCAGATAAAGCGTAGAAAAACGATGCATGTTTTAATAAAATTTCAAAAATAGGTACTTTTTACGACCAGTTTTAAGGCATTTAGAAATTGATTTTGAAACTGAAATAACGTCCCTCTATGCATCGAAATCTGCTCTTTCCGATGCAACAAACCGCGTTTAAATATATGGAAGGGTAAGCCAGATAAAGCGTAGAAAAACAATGCATGTTTTAATAAAATTTCAAAAATAGGTACTTTTTACGACCAGTTTTAAGGCATTTAGAAATTGATTTTGAAACTGAAATAACGTCCCTCTATGCATTGAAATCTGCTCTTTCCGATGCAACAAACCGCGTTTAAATATATGGAAGGGTAAGCCAGATAAAGCGTAGAAAAACGATGCATGTTTTAATAAAATTTCAAAAATAGGTACTTTTTACGACCAGTTTTAAGGCATTTAGAAATTGATTTTGAAACTGAAATAACGTCCCTCTATGCATTGAAATCTGCTCTTTCCGATGCAACAAACCGCGTTTAAATATATGGAAGGGTAAGCCAGATAAAGCGTAGAAAAACGATGCATGTTTTAATAAAATTTCAAAAATAGCTACTTTTTACGACCAGTTTTAAGGCATTTAGAAATTGATTTTGAAACTGAAATAACGTCCCTCTATGCATTGAAATCTGCTCTTTCCGATGCAACAAACCGCGTTTAAATATATGGAAGGGTAAGCCAGATAAAGCGTAGAAAAACGATGCATGTTTTAATAAAATTTCAAAAATAGGTACTTTTTACGACCAGTTTTAAGGCATTTAGAAATTGATTTTGAAACTGAAATAACGTCCCTCTATGCATTGAAATCTGCTCTTTCCGATGCAACAAACCGCGTTTAAATATATGGAAGGGTAAGCCAGATAAAGCGTAGAAAAACGATGCATGTTTTAATAAAATTTCAAAAATAGGTACTTTTTACGACCAGTTTTAAGGCATTTAGAAATTGATTTTGAAACTGAAATAACGTCCCTCTATGCATTGAAATCTGCTCTTTCCGATGCAACAAACCGCGTTTAAATATATGGAAGGGTAAGCCAGATAAAGCGTAGAAAAACGATGCATGTTTTAATAAAATTTCAAAAATAGGTACTTTTTACGACCAGTTTTAAGGCATTTAGAAATTGATTTTGAAACTGAAATAACGTCCCTCTATGCATTGAAATCTGCTCTTTCCGATGCAACAAACCGCGTTTAAATATATGGAAGGGTAAGCCAGATAAAGCGTAGAAAAACGATGCATGTTTTAATAAAATTTCAAAAATAGGTACTTTTTACGACCAGTTTTAAGGCATTTAGAAATTGATTTTGAAACTGAAATAACGTCCCTCTATGCATTGAAATCTGCTCTTTCCGATGCAACAAACCGCGTTTAAATATATGGAAGGGTAAGCCAGATAAAGCGTAGAAAAACGATGCATGTTTTAATAAAATTTCAAAAATAGGTACTGTTTACGACCAGTTTTAAGGCATTTAGAAATTGATTTTGAAACTGAAATAACGTCCCTCTATGCATTGAAATCTGCTCTTTCCGATGCAACAAACCGCGTTTAAATATATGGAAGGGTAAGCCAGATAAAGCGTAGAAAAACGATGCATGTTTTAATAAAATTTCAAAAATAGGTACTTTTTACGACCAGTTTTAAGGCATTTAGAAATTGATTTTGAAACTGAAATAACGTCCCTCTATGCATTGAAATCTGCTCTTTCCGATGCAACAAACCGCGTTTAAATATATGGAAGGGTAAGCCAGATAAAGCGTAGAAAAACGATGCATGTTTTAATAAAATTTCAAAAATAGGTACTTTTTACGACCAGTTTTAAGGCATTTAGAAATTGATTTTGAAACTGAAATAACGTCCCTCTATGCATTGAAATCTGCTCTTTCCGATGCAACAAACCGCGTTTAAATATATGGAAGGGTAAGCCAGATAAAGCGTAGAAAAACGATGCATGTTTTAATAAAATTTCAAAAATAGGTACTTTTTACGACCAGTTTTAAGGCATTTAGAACTTGATTTTGAAACTGAAATAACGTCCCTCTATACATTGAAATCTGCTCTTTCCGATGCAACAAACCGCGTTTAAATATATGGAAGGGTAAGCCAGATAAAGCGTAGAAAAACGATGCATGTTTTAATAAAATTTCAAAAATAGGTACTTTTTACGACCAGTTTTAAGGCATTTAGAAATTGATTTTGAAACTGAAATAACGCCCCTCTATGCACTGAAATCTGCTCTTTCCGATGCAACAAACCGCGTTTAAATATATGGAAGGGTAAGCCAGATAAAGCGTAGAAAAACGATGCATGTTTTAATAAAATTTCAAAAATAGGTACTTTTTACGACCAGTTTTAAGGCATTTAGAAATTGATTTTGAAACTGAAATAACGTCCCTCTATGCATTGAAATCTGCTCTTTCCGATGCAACAAACCGCGTTTAAATATATGGAAGGGTAAGCCAGATAAAGCGTAGAAAAACGATGCATGTTTTAATAAAATTTCAAAAATAGGTACTTTTTACGACCAGTTTTAAGGCATTTAGAAATTGATTTTGAAACTGAAATAACGTCCCTCTATGCATTGAAATCTGCTCTTTCCGATGCAACAAACCGCGTTTAAATATATGGAAGGGTAAGCCAGATAAAGCGTAGAAAAACGATGCATGTTTTAATAAAATTTCAAAAATAGGTACTTTTTACGACCAGTTTTAAGGCATTTAGAAATTGATTTTGAAACTGAAATAACGTCCCTCTATGCATTGAAATCTGCTCTTTCCGATGCAACAAACCGCGTTTAAATATATGGAAGGGTAAGCCAGATAAAGCGTAGAAAAACGATGCATGTTTTAATAAAATTTCAAAAATAGGTACTTTTTACGACCAGTTTTAAGGCATTTAGAAATTGATTTTGAAACTGAAATAACGTCCCTCTATGCATTGAAATCTGCTCTTTCCGATGCAACAAACCGCGTTTAAATATATGGAAGGGTAAGCCAGATAAAGCGTAGAAAAACGATGCATGTTTTAATAAAATTTCAAAAATAGGTACTTTTTACGACCAGTTTTAAGGCATTTAGAAATTGATTTTGAAACTGAAATAACGTCCCTCTATGCATTGAAATCTGCTCTTTCCGATGCAACAAACCGCGTTTAAATATATGGAAGGGTAAGCCAGATAAAGCGTAGAAAAACGATGCATGTTTTAATAAAATTTCAAAAATAGGTACTTTTTACGACCAGTTTTAAGGCATTTAGAAATTGATTTTGAAACTGAAATAACGTCCCTCTATGCATTGAAATCTGCTCTTTCCGATGCAACAAACCGCGTTTAAATATATGGAAGGGTAAGCCAGATAAAGCGTAGAAAAACGATGCATGTTTTAATAAAATTTCAAAAATAGGTACTTTTTACGACCAGTTTTAAGGCATTTAGAAATTGATTTTGAAACTGAAATAACGTCCCTCTATGCATTGAAATCTGCTCTTTCCGATGCAACAAACCGCGTTTAAATATATGGAAGGGTAAGCCAGATAAAGCGTAGAAAAACGATGCATGTTTTAATAAAATTTCAAAAATAGCTACTTTTTACGACCAGTTTTAAGGCATTTAGAAGTTGATTTTGAAACTGAAATAACGTCCCTCTATGCATTGAAATCTGCTCTTTCCGATGCAACAAACCGCGTTTAAATATATGGAAGGGTAAGCCAGATAAAGCGTAGAAAAACGATGCATGTTTTAATAAAATTTCAAAAATAGGTACTTTTTACGACCAGTTTTAAGGCATTTAGAAATTGATTTTGAAACTGAAATAACGTCCCTCTATGCACTGAAATCTGCTCTTTCCGATGCAACAAACCGCGTTTAAATATATGGAAGGGTAAGCCAGATAAAGCGTAGAAAAACGATGCATGTTTTAATAAAATTTCAAAAATAGGTACTTTTTACGACCAGTTTTAAGGCATTTAGAAATTGATTTTGAAACTGAAATAACGTCCCTCTATGCATTGAAATCTGCTCTTTCCGATGCAACAAACCGCGTTTAAATATATGGAAGGGTAAGCCAGATAAAGCGTAGAAAAACGATGCATGTTTTAATAAAATTTCAAAAATAGGTACTTTTTACGACCAGTTTTAAGGCATTTAGAAATTGATTTTGAAACTGAAATAACGTCCCTCTATGCATTGAAATCTGCTGTTTCCGATGCAACAAACCGCGTTTAAATATATGGAAGGGTAAGCCAGATAAAGCGTAGAAAAACGATGCATGTTTTAATAAAATTTCAAAAATAGGTACTTTTTACGACCAGTTTTAAGGCATTTAGAAGTTGATTTTGAAACTGAAATAACGTCCCTCTATGCATTGAAATCTGCTCTTTCCGATGCAACAAACCGCGTTTAAATATATGGAAGGGTAAGCCAGATAAAGCGTAGAAAAACGATGCATGTTTTAATAAAATTTCAAAAATAGGTACTTTTTACGACCAGTTTTAAGGCATTTAGAAATTGATTTTGAAACTGAAATAACGTCCCTCTATGCATTGAAATCTGCTCTTTCCGATGCAACAAACCGCGTTTAAATATATGGAAGGGTAAGCCAGATAAAGCGTAGAAAAACGATGCATGTTTTAATAAAATTTCAAAAATAGGTACTTTTTACGACCAGTTTTAAGGCATTTAGAAATTGATTTTGAAACTGAAATAACGTCCCTCTATGCATTGAAATCTGCTCTTTCCGATGCAACAAACCGCGTTTAAATATATGGAAGGGTAAGCCAGATAAAGCGTAGAAAAACGATGCATGTTTTAATAAAATTTCAAAAATAGGTACTTTTTACGACCAGTTTTAAGGCATTTAGAAATTGATTTTGAAACTGAAATAACGTCCCTCTATGCATTGAAATCTGCTCTTTCCGATGCAACAAACCGCGTTTAAATATATGGAAGGGTAAGCCAGATAAAGCGTAGAAAAACGATGCATGTTTTAATAAAATTTCAAAAATAGGTACTTTTTACGACCAGTTTTAAGGCATTTAGAAATTGATTTTGAAACTGAAATAACGTCCCTCTATGCATTGAAATCTGCTCTTTCCGATGCAACAAACCGCGTTTAAATATATGGAAGGGTAAGCCAGATAAAGCGTAGAAAAACGATGCATGTTTTAATAAAATTTCAAAAATAGGTACTTTTTACGACCAGTTTTAAGGCATTTAGAAATTGATTTTGAAACTGAAATAACGTCCCTCTATGCATTGAAATCTGCTCTTTCCGATGCAACAAACCGCGTTTAAATATATGGAAGGGTAAGCCAGATAAAGCGTAGAAAAACGATGCATGTTTTAATAAAATTTCAAAAATAGGTACTTTTTACGACCAGTTTTAAGGCATTTAGAAATTGATTTTGAAACTGAAATAACGTCCCTCTATGCATTGAAATCTGCTCTTTCCGATGCAACAAACCGCGTTTAAATATATGGAAGGGTAAGCCAGATAAAGCGTAGAAAAACGATGCATGTTTTAATAAAATTTCAAAAATAGGTACTTTTTACGACCAGTTTTAAGGCATTTAGAAATTGATTTTGAGACTGAAATAACGTCCCTCTATGCATTGAAATCTGCTCTTTCCGATGCAACAAACCGCGTTTAAATATATGGAAGGGTAAGCCAGATAAAGCGTAGAAAAACGATGCATGTTTTAATAAAATTTCAAAAATAGGTACTTTTTACGACCAGTTTTAAGGCATTTAGAAGTTGATTTTGAAACTGAAATAACGTCCCTCTATGCATTGAAATCTGCTCTTTCCGATGCAACAAACCGCGTTTAAATATATGGAAGGGTAAGCCAGATAAAGCGTAGAAAAACGATGCATGTTTTAATAAAATTTCAAAAATAGGTACTTTTTACGACCAGTTTTAAGGCATTTAGAAATTGATTTTGAAACTGAAATAACGTCCCTCTATGCATTGAAATCTGCTCTTTCCGATGCAACAAACCGCGTTTAAATATATGGAAGGGTAAGCCAGATAAAGCGTAGAAAAACGATGCATGTTTTAATAAAATTTCAAAAATAGGTACTTTTTACGACCAGTTTTAAGGCATTTAGAAATTGATTTTGAAACTGAAATAACGTCCCTCTATGCATTGAAATCTGCTCTTTCCGATGCAACAAACCGCGTTTAAATATATGGAAGGGTAAGCCAGATAAAGCGTAGAAAAACGATGCATGTTTTAATAAAATTTCAAAAATAGGTACTTTTTACGACCAGTTTTAAGGCATTTAGAAATTGATTTTGAAACTGAAATAACGTCCCTCTATGCATTGAAATCTGCTCTTTCCGATGCAACAAACCGCGTTTAAATATATGGAAGGGTAAGCCAGATAAAGCGTAGAAAAACGATGCATGTTTTAATAAAATTTCAAAAATAGGTACTTTTTACGACCAGTTTTAAGGCATTTAGAAATTGATTTTGAAACTGAAATAACGTCCCTCTATGCATTGAAATCTGCTCTTTCCGATGCAACAAACCGCGTTTAAATATATGGAAGGGTAAGCCAGATAAAGCGTAGAAAAACGATGCATGTTTTAATAAAATTTCAAAAATAGGTACTTTTTACGACCAGTTTTAAGGCATTTAGAAATTGATTTTGAAACTGAAATAACGTCCCTCTATGCATTGAAATCTGCTCTTTCCGATGCAACAAACCGCGTTTAAATATATGGAAGGGTAAGCCAGATAAAGCGTAGAAAAACGATGCATGTTTTAATAAAATTTCAAAAATAGGTACTTTTTACGACCAGTTTTAAGGCATTTAGAAATTGATTTTGAAACTGAAATAACGTCCCTCTATGCATTGAAATCTGCTCTTTCCGATGCAACAAACCGCGTTTAAATATATGGAAGGGTAAGCCAGATAAAGCGTAGAAAAACGATGCATGTTTTAATAAAATTTCAAAAATAGGTACTTTTTACGACCAGTTTTAAGGCATTTAGAAATTGATTTTGAAACTGAAATAACGTCCCTCTATGCATTGAAATCTGCTCTTTCCGATGCAACAAACCGCGTTTAAATATATGGAAGGGTAAGCCAGATAAAGCGTAGAAAAACGATGCATGTTTTAATAAAATTTCAAAAATAGGTACTTTTTACGACCAGTTTTAAGGCATTTAGAAATTGATTTTGAAACTGAAATAACGTCCCTCTATGCATTGAAATCTGCTCTTTCCGATGCAACAAACCGCGTTTAAATATATGGAAGGGTAAGCCAGATAAAGCGTAGAAAAACGATGCATGTTTTAATAAAATTTCAAAAATAGGTACTTTTTACGACCAGTTTTAAGGCATTTAGAAATTGATTTTGAAACTGAAATAACGTCCCTCTATGCATTGAAATCTGCTCTTTCCGATGCAACAAACCGCGTTTAAATATATGGAAGGGTAAGCCAGATAAAGCGTAGAAAAACGATGCATGTTTTAATAAAATTTCAAAAATAGGTACTTTTTACGACCAGTTTTAAGGCATTTAGAAATTGATTTTGAAACTGAAATAACGTCCCTCTATGCATTGAAATCTGCTCTTTCCGATGCAACAAACCGCGTTTAAATATATGGAAGGGTAAGCCAGATAAAGCGTAGAAAAACGATGCATGTTTTAATAAAATTTCAAAAATAGGTACTTTTTACGACCAGTTTTAAGGCATTTAGAAATTGATTTTGAAACTGAAATAACGTCCCTCTATGCATTGAAATCTGCTCTTTCCGATGCAACAAACCGCGTTTAAATATATGGAAGGGTAAGCCAGATAAAGCGTAGAAAAACGATGCATGTTTTAATAAAATTTCAAAAATAGGTACTTTTTACGACCAGTTTTAAGGCATTTAGAAATTGATTTTGAAACTGAAATAACGTCCCTCTATGCATTGAAATCTGCTCTTTCCGATGCAACAAACCGCGTTTAAATATATGGAAGGGTAAGCCAGATAAAGCGTAGAAAAACGATGCATGTTTTAATAAAATTTCAAAAATAGGTACTTTTTACGACCAGTTTTAAGGCATTTAGAAATTGATTTTGAAACTGAAATAACGTCCCTCTATGCATTGAAATCTGCTCTTTCCGATGCAACAAACCGCGTTTAAATATATGGAAGGGTAAGCCAGATAAAGCGTAGAAAAACGATGCATGTTTTAATAAAATTTCAAAAATAGGTACTTTTTACGACCAGTTTTAAGGCATTTAGAAATTGATTTTGAAACTGAAATAACGTCCCTCTATGCATTGAAATCTGCTCTTTCCGATGCAACAAACCGCGTTTAAATATATGGAAGGGTAAGCCAGATAAAGCGTAGAAAAACGATGCATGTTTTAATAAAATTTCAAAAATAGGTACTTTTTACGACCAGTTTTAAGGCATTTAGAAATTGATTTTGAAACTGAAATAACGTCCCTCTATGCATTGAAATCTGCTCTTTCCGATGCAACAAACCGCGTTTAAATATATGGAAGGGTAAGCCAGATAAAGCGTAGAAAAACGATGCATGTTTTAATAAAATTTCAAAAATAGGTACTTTTTACGACCAGTTTTAAGGCATTTAGAAATTGATTTTGAAACTGAAATAACGTCCCTCTATGCATTGAAATCTGCTCTTTCCGATGCAACAAACCGCGTTTAAATATATGGAAGGGTAAGCCAGATAAAGCGTAGAAAAACGATGCATGTTTTAATAAAATTTCAAAAATAGGTACTTTTTACGACCAGTTTTAAGGCATTTAGAAATTGATTTTGAAACTGAAATAACGTCCCTCTATGCATTGAAATCTGCTCTTTCCGATGCAACAAACCGCGTTTAAATATATGGAAGGGTAAGCCAGATAAAGCGTAGAAAAACGATGCATGTTTTAATAAAATTTCAAAAATAGGTACTTTTTACGACCAGTTTTAAGGCATTTAGAAATTGATTTTGAAACTGAAATAACGTCCCTCTATGCATTGAAATCTGCTCTTTCCGATGCAACAAACCGCGTTTAAATATATGGAAGGGTAAGCCAGATAAAGCGTAGAAAAACGATGCATGTTTTAATAAAATTTCAAAAATAGGTACTTTTTACGACCAGTTTTAAGGCATTTAGAAATTGATTTTGAAACTGAAATAACGTCCCTCTATGCATTGAAATCTGCTCTTTCCGATGCAACAAACCGCGTTTAAATATATGGAAGGGTAAGCCAGATAAAGCGTAGAAAAACGATGCATGTTTTAATAAAATTTCAAAAATAGGTACTTTTTACGACCAGTTTTAAGGCATTTAGAAATTGATTTTGAAACTGAAATAACGTCCCTCTATGCATTGAAATCTGCTCTTTCCGATGCAACAAACCGCGTTTAAATATATGGAAGGGTAAGCCAGATAAAGCGTAGAAAAACGATGCATGTTTTAATAAAATTTCAAAAATAGGTACTTTTTACGACCAGTTTTAAGGCATTTAGAAATTGATTTTGAAACTGAAATAACGTCCCTCTATGCATTGAAATCTGCTCTTTCCGATGCAACAAACCGCGTTTAAATATATGGAAGGGTAAGCCAGATAAAGCGTAGAAAAACGATGCATGTTTTAATAAAATTTCAAAAATAGGTACTTTTTACGACCAGTTTTAAGGCATTTAGAAGTTGATTTTGAAACTGAAATAACGTCCCTCTATGCATTGAAATCTGCTCTTTCCGATGCAACAAACCGCGTTTAAATATATGGAAGGGTAAGCCAGATAAAGCGTAGAAAAACGATGCATGTTTTAATAAAATTTCAAAAATAGGTACTTTTTACGACCAGTTTTAAGGCATTTAGAAATTGATTTTGAAACTGAAATAACGTCCCTCTATGCATTGAAATCTGCTCTTTCCGATGCAACAAACCGCGTTTAAATATATGGAAGGGTAAGCCAGATAAAGCGTAGAAAAACGATGCATGTTTTAATAAAATTTCAAAAATAGGTACTTTTTACGACCAGTTTTAAGGCATTTAGAAATTGATTTTGAAACTGAAATAACGTCCCTCTATGCATTGAAATCTGCTCTTTCCGATGCAACAAACCGCGTTTAAATATATGGAAGGGTAAGCCAGATAAAGCGTAGAAAAACGATGCATGTTTTAATAAAATTTCAAAAATAGGTACTTTTTACGACCAGTTTTAAGGCATTTAGAAATTGATTTTGAAACTGAAATAACGTCCCTCTATGCATTGAAATCTGCTCTTTCCGATGCAACAAACCGCGTTTAAATATATGGAAGGGTAAGCCAGATAAAGCGTAGAAAAACGATGCATGTTTTAATAAAATTTCAAAAATAGGTACTTTTTACGACCAGTTTTAAGGCATTTAGAAATTGATTTTGAAACTGAAATAACGTCCCTCTATGCATTGAAATCTGCTCTTTCCGATGCAACAAACCGCGTTTAAATATATGGAAGGGTAAGCCAGATAAAGCGTAGAAAAACGATGCATGTTTTAATAAAATTTCAAAAATAGGTACTTTTTACGACCAGTTTTAAGGCATTTAGAAATTGATTTTGAAACTGAAATAACGTCCCTCTATGCATTGAAATCTGCTCTTTCCGATGCAACAAACCGCGTTTAAATATATGGAAGGGTAAGCCAGATAAAGCGTAGAAAAACGATGCATGTTTTAATAAAATTTCAAAAATAGGTACTTTTTACGACCAGTTTTAAGGCATTTAGAAATTGATTTTGAAACTGAAATAACGTCCCTCTATGCATTGAAATCTGCTCTTTCCGATGCAACAAACCGCGTTTAAATATATGGAAGGGTAAGCCAGATAAAGCGTAGAAAAACGATGCATGTTTTAATAAAATTTCAAAAATAGGTACTTTTTACGACCAGTTTTAAGGCATTTAGAAATTGATTTTGAAACTGAAATAACGTCCCTCTATGCATTGAAATCTGCTCTTTCCGATGCAACAAACCGCGTTTAAATATATGGAAGGGTAAGCCAGATAAAGCGTAGAAAAACGATGCATGTTTTAATAAAATTTCAAAAATAGGTACTTTTTACGACCAGTTTTAAGGCATTTAGAAATTGATTTTGAAACTGAAATAACGTCCCTCTATGCATTGAAATCTGCTCTTTCCGATGCAACAAACCGCGTTTAAATATATGGAAGGGTAAGCCAGATAAAGCGTAGAAAAACGATGCATGTTTTAATAAAATTTCAAAAATAGGTACTTTTTACGACCAGTTTTAAGGCATTTAGAAATTGATTTTGAAACTGAAATAACGTCCCTCTATGCATTGAAATCTGCTCTTTCCGATGCAACAAACCGCGTTTAAATATATGGAAGGGTAAGCCAGATAAAGCGTAGAAAAACGATGCATGTTTTAATAAAATTTCAAAAATAGGTACTTTTTACGACCAGTTTTAAGGCATTTAGAAATTGATTTTGAAACTGAAATAACGTCCCTCTATGCATTGAAATCTGCTCTTTCCGATGCAACAAACCGCGTTTAAATATATGGAAGGGTAAGCCAGATAAAGCGTAGAAAAACGATGCATGTTTTAATAAAATTTCAAAAATAGGTACTTTTTACGACCAGTTTTAAGGCATTTAGAAATTGATTTTGAAACTGAAATAACGTCCCTCTATGCATTGAAATCTGCTCTTTCCGATGCAACAAACCGCGTTTAAATATATGGAAGGGTAAGCCAGATAAAGCGTAGAAAAACGATGCATGTTTTAATAAAATTTCAAAAATAGGTACTTTTTACGACCAGTTTTAAGGCATTTAGAAATTGATTTTGAAACTGAAATAACGTCCCTCTATGCATTGAAATCTGCTCTTTCCGATGCAACAAACCGCGTTTAAATATATGGAAGGGTAAGCCAGATAAAGCGTAGAAAAACGATGCATGTTTTAATAAAATTTCAAAAATAGGTACTTTTTACGACCAGTTTTAAGGCATTTAGAAATTGATTTTGAAACTGAAATAACGTCCCTCTATGCATTGAAATCTGCTCTTTCCGATGCAACAAACCGCGTTTAAATATATGGAAGGGTAAGCCAGATAAAGCGTAGAAAAACGATGCATGTTTTAATAAAATTTCAAAAATAGGTACTTTTTACGACCAGTTTTAAGGCATTTAGAAATTGATTTTGAAACTGAAATAACGTCCCTCTATGCATTGAAATCTGCTCTTTCCGATGCAACAAACCGCGTTTAAATATATGGAAGGGTAAGCCAGATAAAGCGTAGAAAAACGATGCATGTTTTAATAAAATTTCAAAAATAGGTACTTTTTACGACCAGTTTTAAGGCATTTAGAAATTGATTTTGAAACTGAAATAACGTCCCTCTATGCATTGAAATCTGCTCTTTCCGATGCAACAAACCGCGTTTAAATATATGGAAGGGTAAGCCAGATAAAGCGTAGAAAAACGATGCATGTTTTAATAAAATTTCAAAAATAGGTACTTTTTACGACCAGTTTTAAGGCATTTAGAAATTGATTTTGAAACTGAAATAACGTCCCTCTATGCATTGAAATCTGCTCTTTCCGATGCAACAAACCGCGTTTAAATATATGGAAGGGTAAGCCAGATAAAGCGTAGAAAAACGATGCATGTTTTAATAAAATTTCAAAAATAGGTACTTTTTACGACCAGTTTTAAGGCATTTAGAAATTGATTTTGAAACTGAAATAACGTCCCTCTATGCATTGAAATCTGCTCTTTCCGATGCAACAAACCGCGTTTAAATATATGGAAGGGTAAGCCAGATAAAGCGTAGAAAAACGATGCATGTTTTAATAAAATTTCAAAAATAGGTACTTTTTACGACCAGTTTTAAGGCATTTAGAAATTGATTTTGAAACTGAAATAACGTCCCTCTATGCATTGAAATCTGCTCTTTCCGATGCAACAAACCGCGTTTAAATATATGGAAGGGTAAGCCAGATAAAGCGTAGAAAAACGATGCATGTTTTAATAAAATTTCAAAAATAGGTACTTTTTACGACCAGTTTTAAGGCATTTAGAAATTGATTTTGAAACTGAAATAACGTCCCTCTATGCATTGAAATCTGCTCTTTCCGATGCAACAAACCGCGTTTAAATATATGGAAGGGTAAGCCAGATAAAGCGTAGAAAAACGATGCATGTTTTAATAAAATTTCAAAAATAGGTACTTTTTACGACCAGTTTTAAGGCATTTAGAAATTGATTTTGAAACTGAAATAACGTCCCTCTATGCATTGAAATCTGCTCTTTCCGATGCAACAAACCGCGTTTAAATATATGGAAGGGTAAGCCAGATAAAGCGTAGAAAAACGATGCATGTTTTAATAAAATTTCAAAAATAGGTACTTTTTACGACCAGTTTTAAGGCATTTAGAAATTGATTTTGAAACTGAAATAACGTCCCTCTATGCATTGAAATCTGCTCTTTCCGATGCAACAAACCGCGTTTAAATATATGGAAGGGTAAGCCAGATAAAGCGTAGAAAAACGATGCATGTTTTAATAAAATTTCAAAAATAGGTACTTTTTACGACCAGTTTTAAGGCATTTAGAAATTGATTTTGAAACTGAAATAACGTCCCTCTATGCATTGAAATCTGCTCTTTCCGATGCAACAAACCGCGTTTAAATATATGGAAGGGTAAGCCAGATAAAGCGTAGAAAAACGATGCATGTTTTAATAAAATTTCAAAAATAGGTACTTTTTACGACCAGTTTTAAGGCATTTAGAAGTTGATTTTGAAACTGAAATAACGTCCCTCTATGCATTGAAATCTGCTCTTTCCGATGCAACAAACCGCGTTTAAATATATGGAAGGGTAAGCCAGATAAAGCGTAGAAAAACGATGCATGTTTTAATAAAATTTCAAAAATAGGTACTTTTTACGACCAGTTTTAAGGCATTTAGAAATTGATTTTGAAACTGAAATAACGTCCCTCTATGCATTGAAATCTGCTCTTTCCGATGCAACAAACCGCGTTTAAATATATGGAAGGGTAAGCCAGATAAAGCGTAGAAAAACGATGCATGTTTTAATAAAATTTCAAAAATAGGTACTTTTTACGACCAGTTTTAAGGCATTTAGAAATTGATTTTGAAACTGAAATAACGTCCCTCTATGCATTGAAATCTGCTCTTTCCGATGCAACAAACCGCGTTTAAATATATGGAAGGGTAAGCCAGATAAAGCGTAGAAAAACGATGCATGTTTTAATAAAATTTCAAAAATAGGTACTTTTTACGACCAGTTTTAAGGCATTTAGAAATTGATTTTGAAACTGAAATAACGTCCCTCTATGCATTGAAATCTGCTCTTTCCGATGCAACAAACCGCGTTTAAATATATGGAAGGGTAAGCCAGATAAAGCGTAGAAAAACGATGCATGTTTTAATAAAATTTCAAAAATAGGTACTTTTTACGACCAGTTTTAAGGCATTTAGAAATTGATTTTGAAACTGAAATAACGTCCCTCTATGCATTGAAATCTGCTCTTTCCGATGCAACAAACCGCGTTTAAATATATGGAAGGGTAAGCCAGATAAAGCGTAGAAAAACGATGCATGTTTTAATAAAATTTCAAAAATAGGTACTTTTTACGACCAGTTTTAAGGCATTTAGAAATTGATTTTGAAACTGAAATAACGTCCCTCTATGCATTGAAATCTGCTCTTTCCGATGCAACAAACCGCGTTTAAATATATGGAAGGGTAAGCCAGATAAAGCGTAGAAAAACGATGCATGTTTTAATAAAATTTCAAAAATAGGTACTTTTTACGACCAGTTTTAAGGCATTTAGAAATTGATTTTGAAACTGAAATAACGTCCCTCTATGCATTGAAATCTGCTCTTTCCGATGCAACAAACCGCGTTTAAATATATGGAAGGGTAAGCCAGATAAAGCGTAGAAAAACGATGCATGTTTTAATAAAATTTCAAAAATAGGTACTTTTTACGACCAGTTTTAAGGCATTTAGAAATTGATTTTGAAACTGAAATAACGTCCCTCTATGCATTGAAATCTGCTCTTTCCGATGCAACAAACCGCGTTTAAATATATGGAAGGGTAAGCCAGATAAAGCGTAGAAAAACGATGCATGTTTTAATAAAATTTCAAAAATAGGTACTTTTTACGACCAGTTTTAAGGCATTTAGAAATTGATTTTGAAACTGAAATAACGTCCCTCTATGCATTGAAATCTGCTCTTTCCGATGCAACAAACCGCGTTTAAATATATGGAAGGGTAAGCCAGATAAAGCGTAGAAAAACGATGCATGTTTTAATAAAATTTCAAAAATAGGTACTTTTTACGACCAGTTTTAAGGCATTTAGAAATTGATTTTGAAACTGAAATAACGTCCCTCTATGCATTGAAATCTGCTCTTTCCGATGCAACAAACCGCGTTTAAATATATGGAAGGGTAAGCCAGATAAAGCGTAGAAAAACGATGCATGTTTTAATAAAATTTCAAAAATAGGTACTTTTTACGACCAGTTTTAAGGCATTTAGAAATTGATTTTGAAACTGAAATAACGTCCCTCTATGCATTGAAATCTGCTCTTTCCGATGCAACAAACCGCGTTTAAATATATGGAAGGGTAAGCCAGATAAAGCGTAGAAAAACGATGCATGTTTTAATAAAATTTCAAAAATAGGTACTTTTTACGACCAGTTTTAAGGCATTTAGAAATTGATTTTGAAACTGAAATAACGTCCCTCTATGCATTGAAATCTGCTCTTTCCGATGCAACAAACCGCGTTTAAATATATGGAAGGGTAAGCCAGATAAAGCGTAGAAAAACGATGCATGTTTTAATAAAATTTCAAAAATAGGTACTTTTTACGACCAGTTTTAAGGCATTTAGAAATTGATTTTGAAACTGAAATAACGTCCCTCTATGCATTGAAATCTGCTCTTTCCGATGCAACAAACCGCGTTTAAATATATGGAAGGGTAAGCCAGATAAAGCGTAGAAAAACGATGCATGTTTTAATAAAATTTCAAAAATAGGTACTTTTTACGACCAGTTTTAAGGCATTTAGAAATTGATTTTGAAACTGAAATAACGTCCCTCTATGCATTGAAATCTGCTCTTTCCGATGCAACAAACCGCGTTTAAATATATGGAAGGGTAAGCCAGATAAAGCGTAGAAAAACGATGCATGTTTTAATAAAATTTCAAAAATAGGTACTTTTTACGACCAGTTTTAAGGCATTTAGAAATTGATTTTGAAACTGAAATAACGTCCCTCTATGCATTGAAATCTGCTCTTTCCGATGCAACAAACCGCGTTTAAATATATGGAAGGGTAAGCCAGATAAAGCGTAGAAAAACGATGCATGTTTTAATAAAATTTCAAAAATAGGTACTTTTTACGACCAGTTTTAAGGCATTTAGAAATTGATTTTGAAACTGAAATAACGTCCCTCTATGCATTGAAATCTGCTCTTTCCGATGCAACAAACCGCGTTTAAATATATGGAAGGGTAAGCCAGATAAAGCGTAGAAAAACGATGCATGTTTTAATAAAATTTCAAAAATAGGTACTTTTTACGACCAGTTTTAAGGCATTTAGAAATTGATTTTGAAACTGAAATAACGTCCCTCTATGCATTGAAATCTGCTCTTTCCGATGCAACAAACCGCGTTTAAATATATGGAAGGGTAAGCCAGATAAAGCGTAGAAAAACGATGCATGTTTTAATAAAATTTCAAAAATAGGTACTTTTTACGACCAGTTTTAAGGCATTTAGAAATTGATTTTGAAACTGAAATAACGTCCCTCTATGCATTGAAATCTGCTCTTTCCGATGCAACAAACCGCGTTTAAATATATGGAAGGGTAAGCCAGATAAAGCGTAGAAAAACGATGCATGTTTTAATAAAATTTCAAAAATAGGTACTTTTTACGACCAGTTTTAAGGCATTTAGAAATTGATTTTGAAACTGAAATAACGTCCCTCTATGCATTGAAATCTGCTCTTTCCGATGCAACAAACCGCGTTTAAATATATGGAAGGGTAAGCCAGATAAAGCGTAGAAAAACGATGCATGTTTTAATAAAATTTCAAAAATAGGTACTTTTTACGACCAGTTTTAAGGCATTTAGAAATTGATATTGAAACTGAAATAACGTCCCTCTATGCATTGAAATCTGCTCTTTCCGATGCAACAAACCGCGTTTAAATATATGGAAGGGTAAGCCAGATAAAGCGTAGAAAAACGATGCATGTTTTAATAAAATTTCAAAAATAGGTACTTTTTACGACCAGTTTTAAGGCATTTAGAAATTGATTTTGAAACTGAAATAACGTCCCTCTATGCATTGAAATCTGCTCTTTCCGATGCAACAAACCGCGTTTAAATATATGGAAGGGTAAGCCAGATAAAGCGTAGAAAAACGATGCATGTTTTAATAAAATTTCAAAAATAGGTACTTTTTACGACCAGTTTTAAGGCATTTAGAAATTGATTTTGAAACTGAAATAACGTCCCTCTATGCATTGAAATCTGCTCTTTCCGATGCAACAAACCGCGTTTAAATATATGGAAGGGTAAGCCAGATAAAGCGTAGAAAAACGATGCATGTTTTAATAAAATTTCAAAAATAGGTACTTTTTACGACCAGTTTTAAGGCATTTAGAAATTGATTTTGAAACTGAAATAACGTCCCTCTATGCATTGAAATCTGCTCTTTCCGATGCAACAAACCGCGTTTAAATATATGGAAGGGTAAGCCAGATAAAGCGTAGAAAAACGATGCATGTTTTAATAAAATTTCAAAAATAGGTACTTTTTACGACCAGTTTTAAGGCATTTAGAAATTGATTTTGAAACTGAAATAACGTCCCTCTATGCATTGAAATCTGCTCTTTCCGATGCAACAAACCGCGTTTAAATATATGGAAGGGTAAGCCAGATAAAGCGTAGAAAAACGATGCATGTTTTAATAAAATTTCAAAAATAGGTACTTTTTACGACCAGTTTTAAGGCATTTAGAAATTGATTTTGAAACTGAAATAACGTCCCTCTATGCATTGAAATCTGCTCTTTCCGATGCAACAAACCGCGTTTAAATATATGGAAGGGTAAGCCAGATAAAGCGTAGAAAAACGATGCATGTTTTAATAAAATTTCAAAAATAGGTACTTTTTACGACCAGTTTTAAGGCATTTAGAAATTGATTTTGAAACTGAAATAACGTCCCTCTATGCACTGAAATCTGCTCTTTCCGATGCAACAAACCGCGTTTAAATATATGGAAGGGTAAGCCAGATAAAGCGTAGAAAAACGATGCATGTTTTAATAAAATTTCAAAAATAGGTACTATTCACGACCAGTTTTAAGGCATTTAGAAATTGATTTTGAAACTGAAATAACGTCCCTCTATGCATTGAAATCTGCTCTTTCCGATGCAACAAACCGCGTTTAAATATATGGAAGGGTAAGCCAGATAAAGCGTAGAAAAACGATGCATTTTTAATAAAATTTCAAAAATAGGTACTTTTTACGACCAGTTTTAAGGCATTTAGAAATTGATTTTGAAACTGAAATAACGTCCCTCTATGCATTGAAATCTGCTCTTTCCGATGCAACAAACCGCGTTTAAATATATGGAAGGGTAAGCCAGATAAAGCGTAGAAAAACGATGCATGTTTTAATAAAATTTCAAAAATAGGTACTTTTTACGACCAGTTTTAAGGCATTTAGAAATTGATTTTGAAACTGAAATAACGCCCCTCTATGCATTGAAATCTGCTCTTTCCGATGCAACAAACCGCGTTTAAATATATGGAAGGGTAAGCCAGATAAAGCGTAGAAAAACGATGCATGTTTTAATAAAATTTCAAAAATAGGTACTTTTTACGACCAGTTTTAAGGCATTTAGAAATTGATTTTGAAACTGAAATAACGTCCCTCTATGCATTGAAATCTGCTCTTTCCGACGCAACAAACCGCGTTTAAATATATGGAAGGGTAAGCCAGATAAAGCGTAGAAAAACGATGCATGTTTTAATAAAATTTCAAAAATAGGTACTTTTTACGACCAGTTTTAAGGCATTTAGAAATTGATTTTGAAACTGAAATAACGTCCCTTTATGCATTGAAATCTGCTCTTTCCGATGCAACAAACCGCGTTTAAATATATGGAAGGGTAAGCCAGATAAAGCGTAGAAAAACGATGCATGTTTTAATAAAATTTCAAAAATAGGTACTTTTTACGACCAGTTTTAAGGCATTTAGAAATTGATTTTGAAACTGAAATAACGTCCCTCTATGCATTGAAATCTGCTCTTTCCGATGCAACAAACCGCGTTTAAATATATGGAAGGGTAAGCCAGATAAAGCGTAGAAAAACGATGCATGTTTTAATAAAATTTCAAAAATAGGTACTTTTTACGACCAGTTTTAAGGCATTTAGATATTGATTTTGAAACTGAAATAACGTCCCTCTATGCATTGAAATCTGCTCTTTCCGATGCAACAAACCGCGTTTAAATATATGGAAGGGTAAGCCAGATAAAGCGTAGAAAAACGATGCATGTTTTAATAAAATTTCAAAAATAGCTACTTTTTACGACCAGTTTTAAGGCATTTAGAAATTGATTTTGAAACTGAAATAACGTCCCTCTATGCATTGAAATCTGCTCTTTCCGATGCAACAAACCGCGTTTAAATATATGGAAGGGTAAGCCAGATAAAGCGTAGAAAAACGATGCATGTTTTAATAAAATTTCAAAAATAGGTACTTTTTACGACCAGTTTTAAGGCATTTAGAAATTGATTTTGAAACTGAAATAACGTCCCTCTATGCATTGAAATCTGCTCTTTCCGATGCAACAAACCGCGTTTAAATATATGGAAGGGTAAGCCAGATAAAGCGTAGAAAAACGATGCATGTTTTAATAAAATTTCAAAAATAGGTACTGTTTACGACCAGTTTTAAGGCATTTAGAAATTGATTTTGAAACTGAAATAACGTCCCTCTATGCATTGAAATCTGCTCTTTCCGATGCAACAAACCGCGGTTAAATATATGGAAGGGTAAGCCAGATAAAGCGTAGAAAAACGATGCATGTTTTAATAAAATTTCAAAAATAGGTACTTTTTACGACCAGTTTTAAGGCATTTAGAAATTGATTTTGAAACTGAAATAACGTCCCTCTATGCATTGAAATCTGCTCTTTCCGATGCAACAAACCTCGTTTAAATATATGGAAGGGTAAGCCAGATAAAGCGTAGAAAAACGATGCATGTTTTAATAAAATTTCAAAAATAGGTACTTTTTACGACCAGTTTTAAGGCATTTAGAAATTGATTTTGAAACTGAAATAACGTCCCTCTATGCATTGAAATCTGCTCTTTCCGATGCAACAAACCGCGTTTAAATATATGGAAGGGTAAGCCAGATAAAGCGTAGAAAAACGATGCATGTTTTAATAAAATTTCAAAAATAGGTACTTTTTACGACCAGTTTTAAGGCATTTAGAAATTGATTTTGAAACTGAAATAACGTCCCTCTATGCATTGAAATCTGCTCTTTCCGATGCAACAAACCGCGTTTAAATATATGGAAGGGTAAGCCAGATAAAGCGTAGAAAAACGATGCATGTTTTAATAAAATTTCAAAAATAGGTACTTTTTACGACCAGTTTTAAGGCATTTAGAAATTGATTTTGAAACTGAAATAACGTCCCTCTATGCATTGAAATCTGCTCTTTCCGATGCAACAAACCGCGTTTAAATATATGGAAGGGTAAGCCAGATAAAGCGTAGAAAAACGATGCATGTTTTAATAAAATTTCAAAAATAGGTACTTTTTACGACCAGTTTTAAGGCATTTAGAAATTGATTTTGAAACTGAAATAACGTCCCTCTATGCATTGAAATCTGCTCTTTCCGATGCAACAAACCGCGTTTAAATATATGGAAGGGTAAGCCAGATAAAGCGTAGAAAAACGATGCATGTTTTAATAAAATTTCAAAAATAGGTACTTTTTACGACCAGTTTTAAGGCATTTAGAAATTGATTTTGAAACTGAAATAACGTCCCTCTATGCATTGAAATCTGCTCTTTCCGATGCAACAAACCGCGTTTAAATATATGGAAGGGTAAGCCAGATAAAGCGTAGAAAAACGATGCATGTTTTAATAAAATTTCAAAAATAGGTACTTTTTACGACCAGTTTTAAGGCATTTAGAAATTGATTTTGAAACTGAAATAACGTCCCTCTATGCATTGAAATCTGCTCTTTCCGATGCAACAAACCGCGTTTAAATATATGGAAGGGTAAGCCAGATAAAGCGTAGAAAAACGATGCATGTTTTAATAAAATTTCAAAAATAGGTACTTTTTACGACCAGTTTTAAGGCATTTAGAAATTGATTTTGAAACTGAAATAACGTCCCTCTATGCATTGAAATCTGCTCTTTCCGATGCAACAAACCGCGTTTAAATATATGGAAGGGTAAGCCAGATAAAGCGTAGAAAAACGATGCATGTTTTAATAAAATTTCAAAAATAGGTACTTTTTACGACCAGTTTTAAGGCATTTAGAAATTGATTTTGAAACTGAAATAACGTCCCTCTATGCATTGAAATCTGCTCTTTCCGATGCAACAAACCGCGTTTAAATATATGGAAGGGTAAGCCAGATAAAGCGTAGAAAAACGATGCATGTTTTAATAAAATTTCAAAAATAGGTACTTTTTACGACCAGTTTTAAGGCATTTAGAAATTGATTTTGAAACTGAAATAACGTCCCTCTATGCATTGAAATCTGCTCTTTCCGATGCAACAAACCGCGTTTAAATATATGGAAGGGTAAGCCAGATAAAGCGTAGAAAAACGATGCATGTTTTAATAAAATTTCAAAAATAGGTACTTTTTACGACCAGTTTTAAGGCATTTAGAAATTGATTTTGAAACTGAAATAACGTCCCTCTATGCATTGAAATCTGCTCTTTCCGATGCAACAAACCGCGTTTAAATATATGGAAGGGTAAGCCAGATAAAGCGTAGAAAAACGATGCATGTTTTAATAAAATTTCAAAAATAGCTACTTTTTACGACCAGTTTTAAGGCATTTAGAAATTGATTTTGAAACTGAAATAACGTCCCTCTATGCATTGAAATCTGCTCTTTCCGATGCAACAAACCGCGTTTAAATATATGGAAGGGTAAGCCAGATAAAGCGTAGAAAAACGATGCATGTTTTAATAAAATTTCAAAAATAGGTACTTTTTCACGACCAGTTTTAAGGCATTTAGATATTGATTTTGAAACTGAAATAACGTCCCTCTATGCATTGAAATCTGCTCTTTCCGATGCAACAAACCGCGTTTAAATATATGGAAGGGTAAGCCAGATAAAGCGTAGAAAAACGATGCATGTTTTAATAAAATTTCAAAAATAGCTACTTTTTACGACCAGTTTTAAGGCATTTAGAAATTGATTTTGAAACTGAAATAACGTCCCTCTATGCATTGAAATCTGCTCTTTCCGATGCAACAAACCGCGTTTAAATATATGGAAGGGTAAGCCAGATAAAGCGTAGAAAAACGATGCATGTTTTAATAAAATTTCAAAAATAGGTACTTTTTACGACCAGTTTTAAGGCATTTAGAAATTGATTTTGAAACTGAAATAACGTCCCTCTATGCATTGAAATCTGCTCTTTCCGATGCAACAAACCGCGTTTAAATATATGGAAGGGTAAGCCAGATAAAGCGTAGAAAAACGATGCATGTTTTAATAAAATTTCAAAAATAGGTACTTTTTACGACCAGTTTTAAGGCATTTAGAAATTGATTTTGAAACTGAAATAACGTCCCTCTATGCATTGAAATCTGCTCTTTCCGATGCAACAAACCGCGTTTAAATATATGGAAGGGTAAGCCAGATAAAGCGTAGAAAACGATGCATGTTTTAATAAAATTTCAAAAATAGGTACTTTTTACGACCAGTTTTAAGGCATTTAGAAATTGATTTTGAAACTGAAATAACGTCCCTCTATGCATTGAAATCTGCTCTTTCCGATGCAACAAACCGCGTTTAAATATATGGAAGGTAAGCCAGATAAAGCGTAGAAAAACGATGCATGTTTTAATAAAATTTCAAAAATAGCTACTTTTTACGACCAGTTTTAAGGCATTTAGAAATTGATTTTGAAACTGAAATAACGTCCCTCTATGCATTGAAATCTGCTCTTTCCGATGCAACAAACCGCGTTTAAATATATGGAAGGGTAAGCCAGATAAAGCGTAGAAAAACGATGCATGTTTTAATAAAATTTCAAAAATAGGTACTTTTTACGACCAGTTTTAAGGCATTTAGAAATTGATTTTGAAACTGAAATAACGTCCCTCTATGCATTGAAATCTGCTCTTTCCGATGCAACAAACCGCGTTTAAATATATGGAAGGGTAAGCCAGATAAAGCGTAGAAAAACGATGCATGTTTTAATAAAATTTCAAAAATAGCTACTTTTTACGACCAGTTTTAAGGCATTTAGAAATTGATTTTGAAACTGAAATAACGTCCCTCTATGCATTGAAATCTGCTCTTTCCGATGCAACAAACCGCGTTTAAATATATGGAAGGGTAAGCCAGATAAAGCGTAGAAAAACGATGCATGTTTTAATAAAATTTCAAAAATAGGTACTTTTTACGACCAGTTTTAAGGCATTTAGAAATTGATTTTGAAACTGAAATAACGTCCCTCTATGCATTGAAATCTGCTCTTTCCGATGCAACAAACCGCGTTTAAATATATGGAAGGGTAAGCCAGATAAAGCGTAGAAAAACGATGCATGTTTTAATAAAATTTCAAAAATAGGTACTTTTTACGACCAGTTTTAAGGCATTTAGAAATTGATTTTGAAACTGAAATAACGTCCCTCTATGCATTGAAATCTGCTCTTTCCGATGCAACAAACCGCGTTTAAATATATGGAAGGGTAAGCCAGATAAAGCGTAGAAAAACGATGCATGTTTTAATAAAATTTCAAAAATAGGTACTTTTTACGACCAGTTTTAAGGCATTTAGAAATTGATTTTGAAACTGAAATAACGTCCCTCTATGCATTGAAATCTGCTCTTTCCGATGCAACAAACCGCGTTTAAATATATGGAAGGGTAAGCCAGATAAAGCGTAGAAAAACGATGCATGTTTTAATAAAATTTCAAAAATAGGTACTTTTTACGACCAGTTTTAAGGCATTTAGAAATTGATTTTGAAACTGAAATAACGTCCCTCTATGCATTGAAATCTGCTCTTTCCGATGCAACAAACCGCGTTTAAATATATGGAAGGGTAAGCCAGATAAAGCGTAGAAAAACGATGCATGTTTTAATAAAATTTCAAAAATAGGTACTTTTTACGACCAGTTTTAAGGCATTTAGAAATTGATTTTGAAACTGAAATAACGTCCCTCTATGCATTGAAATCTGCTCTTTCCGATGCAACAAACCGCGTTTAAATATATGGAAGGGTAAGCCAGATAAAGCGTAGAAAAACGATGCATGTTTTAATAAAATTTCAAAAATAGGTACTTTTTACGACCAGTTTTAAGGCATTTAGAAATTGATTTTGAAACTGAAATAACGTCCCTCTATGCATTGAAATCTGCTCTTTCCGATGCAACAAACCGCGTTTAAATATATGGAAGGGTAAGCCAGATAAAGCGTAGAAAAACGATGCATGTTTTAATAAAATTTCAAAAATAGGTACTTTTTACGACCAGTTTTAAGGCATTTAGAAATTGATTTTGAAACTGAAATAACGTCCCTCTATGCATTGAAATCTGCTCTTTCCGATGCAACAAACCGCGTTTAAATATATGGAAGGGTAAGCCAGATAAAGCGTAGAAAAACGATGCATGTTTTAATAAAATTTCAAAAATAGGTACTTTTTACGACCAGTTTTAAGGCATTTAGAAATTGATTTTGAAACTGAAATAACGTCCCTCTATGCATTGAAATCTGCTCTTTCCGATGCAACAAACCGCGTTTAAATATATGGAAGGGTAAGCCAGATAAAGCGTAGAAAAACGATGCATGTTTTAATAAAATTTCAAAAATAGGTACTTTTTACGACCAGTTTTAAGGCATTTAGAAATTGATTTTGAAACTGAAATAACGTCCCTCTATGCATTGAAATCTGCTCTTTCCGATGCAACAAACCGCGTTTAAATATATGGAAGGGTAAGCCAGATAAAGCGTAGAAAAACGATGCATGTTTTAATAAAATTTCAAAAATAGCTACTTTTTACGACCAGTTTTAAGGCATTTAGAAATTGATTTTGAAACTGAAATAACGTCCCTCTATGCATTGAAATCTGCTCTTTCCGATGCAACAAACCGCGTTTAAATATATGGAAGGGTAAGCCAGATAAAGCGTAGAAAAACGATGCATGTTTTAATAAAATTTCAAAAATAGCTACTTTTTACGACCAGTTTTAAGGCATTTAGAAATTGATTTTGAAACTGAAATAACGTCCCTCTATGCACTGAAATCTGCTCTTTCCGATGCAACAAACCGCGTTTAAATATATGGAAGGGTAAGCCAGATAAAGCGTAGAAAAACGATGCATGTTTTAATAAAATTTCAAAAATAGCTACTTTTTACGACCAGTTTTAAGGCATTTAGAAATTGATTTTGAAACTGAAATAACATCCCTCTATGCATTGAAATCTGCTCTTTCCGATGCAACAAACCGCGTTTAAATATATGGAAGGGTAAGCCAGATAAAGCGTAGAAAAACGATGCATGTTTTAATAAAATTTCAAAAATAGCTACTTTTTACGACCAGTTTTAAGGCATTTAGAAATTGATTTTGAAACTGAAATAACGTCCCTCTATGCATTGAAATCTGCTCTTTCCGATGCAACAAACCGCGTTTAAATATATGGAAGGGTAAGCCAGATAAAGCGTAGAAAAACGATGCATGTTTTAATAAAATTTCAAAAATAGGTACTCTTTACGACCAGTTTTAAGGCATTTAGAAATTGATTTTGAAACTGAAATAACGTCCCTCTATGCATTCAAATCTGCTCTTTCCGATGCAACAAACCGCGTTTAAATATATGGAAGGGTAAGCCAGATAAAGCGTAGAAAAACGATGCATGTTTTAATAAAATTTCAAAAATAGGTACTTTTTACGACCAGTTTTAAGGCATTTAGAAATTGATTTTGAAACTGAAATAACGTCCCTCTATGCATTGAAATCTGCTCTTTCCGATGCAACAAACCGCGTTTAAATATATGGAAGGGTAAGCCAGATAAAGCGTAGAAAAACGATGCATGTTTTAATAAAATTTCAAAAATAGCTACTTTTTACGACCAGTTTTAAGGCATTTAGAAATTGATTTTGAAACTGAAATAACGTCCCTCTATGCATTGAAATCTGCTCTTTCCGATGCAACAAACCGCGTTTAAATATATGGAAGGGTAAGCCAGATAAAGCGTAGAAAAACGATGCATGTTTTAATAAAATTTCAAAAATAGGTACTTTTTACGACCAGTTTTAAGGCATTTAGAAATTGATTTTGAAACTGAAATAACGTCCCTCTATGCATTGAAATCTGCTCTTTCCGATGCAACAAACCGCGTTTAAATATATGGAAGGGTAAGCCAGATAAAGCGTAGAAAAACGATGCATGTTTTAATAAAATTTCAAAAATAGGTACTTTTTACGACCAGTTTTAAGGCATTTAGAAATTGATTTTGAAACTGAAATAACGTCCCTCTATGCATTGAAATCTGCTCTTTCCGATGCAACAAACCGCGTTTAAATATATGGAAGGGTGAGCCAGATAAAGCGTAGAAAAACGATGCATGTTTTAATAAAATTTCAAAAATAGGTACTTTTTACGACCAGTTTTAAGGCATTTAGAAATTGATTTTGAAACTGAAATAACGTCCCTCTATGCATTGAAATCTGCTCTTTCCGATGCAACAAACCGCGTTTAAATATATGGAAGGGTAAGCCAGATAAAGCGTAGAAAAACGATGCATGTTTTAATAAAATTTCAAAAATAACTACTTTTTACGACCAGTTTTAAGGCATTTAGAAATTGATTTTGAAACTGAAATAACGTCCCTCTATGCATTGAAATCTGCTCTTTCCGATGCAACAAACCGCGTTTAAATATATGGAAGGGTAAGCCAGATAAAGCGTAGAAAAACGATGCATGTTTTAATAAAATTTCAAAAATAGCTACTTTTTACGACCAGTTTTAAGGCATTTAGAAATTGATTTTGAAACTGAAATAACGTCCCTCTATGCATTGAAATCTGCTCTTTCCGATGCAACAAACCGCGTTTAAATATATGGAAGGGTAAGCCAGATAAAGCGTAGAAAAACGATGCATGTTTTAATAAAATTTCAAAAATAGGTACTCTTTACGACCAGTTTTAAGGCATTTAGAAATTGATTTTGAAACTGAAATAACGTCCCTCTATGCATTCAAATCTGCTCTTTCCGATGCAACAAACCGCGTTTAAATATATGGAAGGGTAAGCCAGATAAAGCGTAGAAAAACGATGCATGTTTTAATAAAATTTCAAAAATAGGTACTTTTTACGACCAGTTTTAAGGCATTTAGAAATTGATTTTGAAACTGAAATAACGTCCCTCTATGCATTGAAATCTGCTCTTTCCGATGCAACAAACCGCGTTTAAATATATGGAAGGGTAAGCCAGATAAAGCGTAGAAAAACGATGCATGTTTTAATAAAATTTCAAAAATAGCTACTTTTTACGACCAGTTTTAAGGCATTTAGAAATTGATTTTGAAACTGAAATAACGTCCCTCTATGCATTGAAATCTGCTCTTTCCGATGCAACAAACCGCGTTTAAATATATGGAAGGGTAAGCCAGATAAAGCGTAGAAAAACGATGCATGTTTTAATAAAATTTCAAAAATAGGTACTCTTTACGACCAGTTTTAAGGCATTTAGAAATTGATTTTGAAACTGAAATAACGTCCCTCTATGCATTGAAATCTGCTCTTTCCGATGCAACAAACCGCGTTTAAATATATGGAAGGGTAAGCCAGATAAAGCGTAGAAAAACGATGCATGTTTTAATAAAATTTCAAAAATAGCTACTTTTTACGACCAGTTTTAAGGCATTTAGAAATTGATTTTGAAACTGAAATAACGTCCCTCTATGCATTGAAATCTGCTCTTTCCGATGCAACAAACCGCGTTTAAATATATGGAAGGGTAAGCCAGATAAAGCGTAGAAAAACGATGCATGTTTTAATAAAATTTCAAAAATAGGTACTTTTCACGACCAGTTTTAAGGCATTTAGATATTGATTTTGAAACTGAAATAACGTCCCTCTATGCATTGAAATCTGCTCTTTCCGATGCAACAAACCGCGTTTAAATATATGGAAGGGTAAGCCAGATAAAGCGTAGAAAAACGATGCATGTTTTAATAAAATTTCAAAAATAGGTACTTTTTACGACCAGTTTTAAGGCATTTAGAAATTGATTTTGAAACTGAAATAACGTCCCTCTATGCATTGAAATCTGCTCTTTCCGATGCAACAAACCGCGTTTAAATATATGGAAGGGTAAGCCAGATAAAGCGTAGAAAAACGATGCATGTTTTAATAAAATTTCAAAAATAGGTACTTTTTACGACCAGTTTTAAGGCATTTAGAAATTGATTTTGAAACTGAAATAACGTCCCTCTATGCATTGAAATCTGCTCTTTCCGATGCAACAAACCGCGTTTAAATATATGGAAGGGTGAGCCAGATAAAGCGTAGAAAAACGATGCATGTTTTAATAAAATTTCAAAAATAGGTACTTTTTACGACCAGTTTTAAGGCATTTAGAAATTGATTTTGAAACTGAAATAACGTCCCTCTATGCATTGAAATCTGCTCTTTCCGATGCAACAAACCGCGTTTAAATATATGGAAGGGTAAGCCAGATAAAGCGTAGAAAAACGATGCATGTTTTAATAAAATTTCAAAAATAGGTACTTTTTACGACCAGTTTTAAGGCATTTAGAAATTGATTTTGAAACTGAAATAACGTCCCTCTATGCATTGAAATCTGCTCTTTCCGATGCAACAAACCGCGTTTAAATATATGGAAGGGTAAGCCAGATAAAGCGTAGAAAAACGATGCATGTTTTAATAAAATTTCAAAAATAGGTACTTTTTACGACCAGTTTTAAGGCATTTAGAAATTGATTTTGAAACTGAAATAACGTCCCTCTATGCATTGAAATCTGCTCTTTCCGATGCAACAAACCGCGTTTAAATATATGGAAGGGTAAGCCAGATAAAGCGTAGAAAAACGATGCATGTTTTAATAAAATTTCAAAAATAGGTACTCTTTACGACCAGTTTTAAGGCATTTAGAAATTGATTTTGAAACTGAAATAACGTCCCTCTATGCATTCAAATCTGCTCTTTCCGATGCAACAAACCGCGTTTAAATATATGGAAGGGTAAGCCAGATAAAGCGTAGAAAAACGATGCATGTTTTAATAAAATTTCAAAAATAGGTACTTTTTACGACCAGTTTTAAGGCATTTAGAAATTGATTTTGAAACTGAAATAACGTCCCTCTATGCATTGAAATCTGCTCTTTCCGATGCAACAAACCGCGTTTAAATATATGGAAGGGTAAGCCAGATAAAGCGTAGAAAAACGATGCATGTTTTAATAAAATTTCAAAAATAGCTACTTTTTACGACCAGTTTTAAGGCATTTAGAAATTGATTTTGAAACTGAAATAACGTCCCTCTATGCATTGAAATCTGCTCTTTCCGATGCAACAAACCGCGTTTAAATATATGGAAGGGTAAGCCAGATAAAGCGTAGAAAAACGATGCATGTTTTAATAAAATTTCAAAAATAGGTACTTTTCACGACCAGTTTTAAGGCATTTAGATATTGATTTTGAAACTGAAATAACGTCCCTCTATGCATTGAAATCTGCTCTTTCCGATGCAACAAACCGCGTTTAAATATATGGAAGGGTAAGCCAGATAAAGCGTAGAAAAACGATGCATGTTTTAATAAAATTTCAAAAATAGGTACTTTTTACGACCAGTTTTAAGGCATTTAGAAATTGATTTTGAAACTGAAATAACGTCCCTCTATGCATTGAAATCTGCTCTTTCCGATGCAACAAACCGCGTTTAAATATATGGAAGGGTAAGCCAGATAAAGCGTAGAAAAACGATGCATGTTTTAATAAAATTTCAAAAATAGGTACTTTTTACGACCAGTTTTAAGGCATTTAGAAATTGATTTTGAAACTGAAATAACGTCCCTCTATGCATTGAAATCTGCTCTTTCCGATGCAACAAACCGCGTTTAAATATATGGAAGGGTGAGCCAGATAAAGCGTAGAAAAGCGATGCATGTTTTAATAAAATTTCAAAAATAGGTACTTTTTACGACCAGTTTTAAGGCATTTAGAAATTGATTTTGAAACTGAAATAACGTCCCTCTATGCATTGAAATCTGCTCTTTCCGATGCAACAAACCGCGTTTAAATATATGGAAGGGTAAGCCAGATAAAGCGTAGAAAAACGATGCATGTTTTAATAAAATTTCAAAAATAACTACTTTTTACGACCAGTTTTAAGGCATTTAGAAATTGATTTTGAAACTGAAATAACGTCCCTCTATGCATTGAAATCTGCTCTTTCCGATGCAACAAACCGCGTTTAAATATATGGAAGGGTAAGCCAGATAAAGCGTAGAAAAACGATGCATGTTTTAATAAAATTTCAAAAATAGCTACTTTTTACGACCAGTTTTAAGGCATTTAGAAATTGATTTTGAAACTGAAATAACGTCCCTCTATGCATTGAAATCTGCTCTTTCCGATGCAACAAACCCCGTTTAAATATATGGAAGGGTAAGCCAGATAAAGCGTAGAAAAACGATGCATGTTTTAATAAAATTTCAAAAATAGGTACTCTTTACGACCAGTTTTAAGGCATTTAGAAATTGATTTTGAAACTGAAATAACGTCCCTCTATGCATTCAAATCTGCTCTTTCCGATGCAACAAACCGCGTTTAAATATATGGAAGGGTAAGCCAGATAAAGCGTAGAAAAACGATGCATGTTTTAATAAAATTTCAAAAATAGGTACTTTTTACGACCAGTTTTAAGGCATTTAGAAATTGATTTTGAAACTGAAATAACGTCCCTCTATGCATTGAAATCTGCTCTTTCCGATGCAACAAACCGCGTTTAAATATATGGAAGGGTAAGCCAGATAAAGCGTAGAAAAACGATGCATGTTTTAATAAAATTTCAAAAATAGCTACTTTTTACGACCAGTTTTAAGGCATTTAGAAATTGATTTTGAAACTGAAATAACGTCCCTCTATGCATTGAAATCTGCTCTTTCCGATGCAACAAACCGCGTTTAAATATATGGAAGGGTAAGCCAGATAAAGCGTAGAAAAACGATGCATGTTTTAATAAAATTTCAAAAATAGGTACTTTTCACGACCAGTTTTAAGGCATTTAGATATTGATTTTGAAACTGAAATAACGTCCCTCTATGCATTGAAATCTGCTCTTTCCGATGCAACAAACCGCGTTTAAATATATGGAAGGGTAAGCCAGATAAAGCGTAGAAAAACGATGCATGTTTTAATAAAATTTCAAAAATAGGTACTTTTTACGACCAGTTTTAAGGCATTTAGAAATTGATTTTGAAACTGAAATAACGTCCCTCTATGCATTGAAATCTGCTCTTTCCGATGCAACAAACCGCGTTTAAATATATGGAAGGGTAAGCCAGATAAAGCGTAGAAAAACGATGCATGTTTTAATAAAATTTCAAAAATAGGTACTTTTTACGACCAGTTTTAAGGCATTTAGAAATTGATTTTGAAACTGAAATAACGTCCCTCTATGCATTGAAATCTGCTCTTTCCGATGCAACAAACCGCGTTTAAATATATGGAAGGGTGAGCCAGATAAAGCGTAGAAAAACGATGCATGTTTTAATAAAATTTCAAAAATAGGTACTTTTTACGACCAGTTTTAAGGCATTTAGAAATTGATTTTGAAACTGAAATAACGTCCCTCTATGCATTGAAATCTGCTCTTTCCGATGCAACAAACCGCGTTTAAATATATGGAAGGGTAAGCCAGATAAAGCGTAGAAAAACGATGCATGTTTTAATAAAATTTCAAAAATAGCTACTTTTTACGACCAGTTTTAAGGCATTTAGAAATTGATTTTGAAACTGAAATAACGTCCCTCTATGCATTGAAATCTGCTCTTTCCGATGCAACAAACCGCGTTTAAATATATGGAAGGGTAAGCCAGATAAAGCGTAGAAAAACGATGCATGTTTTAATAAAATTTCAAAAATAGGTACTCTTTACGACCAGTTTTAAGGCATTTAGAAATTGATTTTGAAACTGAAATAACGTCCCTCTATGCATTCAAATCTGCTCTTTCCGATGCAACAAACCGCGTTTAAATATATGGAAGGGTAAGCCAGATAAAGCGTAGAAAAACGATGCATGTTTTAATAAAATTTCAAAAATAGGTACTTTTTACGACCAGTTTTAAGGCATTTAGAAATTGATTTTGAAACTGAAATAACGTCCCTCTATGCATTGAAATCTGCTCTTTCCGATGCAACAAACCGCGTTTAAATATATGGAAGGGTAAGCCAGATAAAGCGTAGAAAAACGATGCATGTTTTAATAAAATTTCAAAAATAGCTACTTTTTACGACCAGTTTTAAGGCATTTAGAAATTGATTTTGAAACTGAAATAACGTCCCTCTATGCATTGAAATCTGCTCTTTCCGATGCAACAAACCGCGTTTAAATATATGGAAGGGTAAGCCAGATAAAGCGTAGAAAAACGATGCATGTTTTAATAAAATTTCAAAAATAGGTACTTTTCACGACCAGTTTTAAGGCATTTAGATATTGATTTTGAAACTGAAATAACGTCCCTCTATGCATTGAAATCTGCTCTTTCCGATGCAACAAACCGCGTTTAAATATATGGAAGGGTAAGCCAGATAAAGCGTAGAAAAACGATGCATGTTTTAATAAAATTTCAAAAATAGGTACTTTTTACGACCAGTTTTAAGGCATTTAGAAATTGATTTTGAAACTGAAATAACGTCCCTCTATGCATTGAAATCTGCTCTTTCCGATGCAACAAACCGCGTTTAAATATATGGAAGGGTGAGCCAGATAAAGCGTAGAAAAACGATGCATGTTTTAATAAAATTTCAAAAATAGGTACTTTTTACGACCAGTTTTAAGGCATTTAGAAATTGATTTTGAAACTGAAATAACGTCCCTCTATGCATTGAAATCTGCTCTTTCCGATGCAACAAACCGCGTTTAAATATATGGAAGGGTAAGCCAGATAAAGCGTAGAAAAACGATGCATGTTTTAATAAAATTTCAAAAATAGCTACTTTTTACGACCAGTTTTAAGGCATTTAGAAATTGATTTTGAAACTGAAATAACGTCCCTCTATGCATTGAAATCTGCTCTTTCCGATGCAACAAACCGCGTTTAAATATATGGAAGGGTAAGCCAGATAAAGCGTAGAAAAACGATGCATGTTTTAATAAAATTTCAAAAATAGGTACTCTTTACGACCAGTTTTAAGGCATTTAGAAATTGATTTTGAAACTGAAATAACGTCCCTCTATGCATTCAAATCTGCTCTTTCCGATGCAACAAACCGCGTTTAAATATATGGAAGGGTAAGCCAGATAAAGCGTAGAAAAACGATGCATGTTTTAATAAAATTTCAAAAATAGGTACTTTTTACGACCAGTTTTAAGGCATTTAGAAATTGATTTTGAAACTGAAATAACGTCCCTCTATGCATTGAAATCTGCTCTTTCCGATGCAACAAACCGCGTTTAAATATATGGAAGGGTAAGCCAGATAAAGCGTAGAAAAACGATGCATGTTTTAATAAAATTTCAAAAATAGCTACTTTTTACGACCAGTTTTAAGGCATTTAGAAATTGATTTTGAAACTGAAATAACGTCCCTCTATGCATTGAAATCTGCTCTTTCCGATGCAACAAACCGCGTTTAAATATATGGAAGGGTAAGCCAGATAAAGCGTAGAAAAACGATGCATGTTTTAATAAAATTTCAAAAATAGGTACTTTTCACGACCAGTTTTAAGGCATTTAGATATTGATTTTGAAACTGAAATAACGTCCCTCTATGCATTGAAATCTGCTCTTTCCGATGCAACAAACCGCGTTTAAATATATGGAAGGGTAAGCCAGATAAAGCGTAGAAAAACGATGCATGTTTTAATAAAATTTCAAAAATAGGTACTTTTTACGACCAGTTTTAAGGCATTTAGAAATTGATTTTGAAACTGAAATAACGTCCCTCTATGCATTGAAATCTGCTCTTTCCGATGCAACAAACCGCGTTTAAATATATGGAAGGGTGAGCCAGATAAAGCGTAGAAAAACGATGCATGTTTTAATAAAATTTCAAAAATAGGTACTTTTTACGACCAGTTTTAAGGCATTTAGAAATTGATTTTGAAACTGAAATAACGTCCCTCTATGCATTGAAATCTGCTCTTTCCGATGCAACAAACCGCGTTTAAATATATGGAAGGGTAAGCCAGATAAAGCGTAGAAAAACGATGCATGTTTTAATAAAATTTCAAAAATAGCTACTTTTTACGACCAGTTTTAAGGCATTTAGAAATTGATTTTGAAACTGAAATAACGTCCCTCTATGCATTGAAATCTGCTCTTTCCGATGCAACAAACCGCGTTTAAATATATGGAAGGGTAAGCCAGATAAAGCGTAGAAAAACGATGCATGTTTTAATAAAATTTCAAAAATAGCTACTTTTTGCGACCAGTTTTAAGGCATTTAGAAATTGATTTTGAAACTGAAATAACGTCCCTCTATGCATTGAAATCTGCTCTTTCCGATGCAACAAACCGCGTTTAAATATATGGAAGGGTAAGCCAGATAAAGCGTAGAAAAACGATGCATGTTTTAATAAAATTTCAAAAATAGGTACTTTTTACGACCAGTTTTAAGGCATTTAGAAATTGATTTTGAAACTGAAATAACGTCCCTCTATGCATTCAAATCTGCTCTTTCCGATGCAACAAACCGCGTTTAAATATATGGAAGGGTAAGCCAGATAAAGCGTAGAAAAACGATGCATGTTTTAATAAAATTTCAAAAATAGGTACTTTTTACGACCAGTTTTAAGGCATTTAGAAATTGATTTTGAAACTGAAATAACGTCCCTCTATGCATTGAAATCTGCTCTTTCCGATGCAACAAACCGCGTTTAAATATATGGAAGGGTAAGCCAGATAAAGCGTAGAAAAACGATGCATGTTTTAATAAAATTTCAAAAATAGCTACTTTTTACGACCAGTTTTAAGGCATTTAGAAATTGATTTTGAAACTGAAATAACGTCCCTCTATGCATTGAAATCTGCTCTTTCCGATGCAACAAACCGCGTTTAAATATATGGAAGGGTAAGCCAGATAAAGCGTAGAAAAACGATGCATGTTTTAATAAAATTTCAAAAATAGGTACTTTTCACGACCAGTTTTAAGGCATTTAGATATTGATTTTGAAACTGAAATAACGTCCCTCTATGCATTGAAATCTGCTCTTTCCGATGCAACAAACCGCGTTTAAATATATGGAAGGGTAAGCCAGATAAAGCGTAGAAAAACGATGCATGTTTTAATAAAATTTCAAAAATAGGTACTTTTTACGACCAGTTTTAAGGCATTTAGAAATTGATTTTGAAACTGAAATAACGTCCCTCTATGCATTGAAATCTGCTCTTTCCGATGCAACAAACCGCGTTTAAATATATGGAAGGGTAAGCCAGATAAAGCGTAGAAAAATGATGCATGTTTTAATAAAATTTCAAAAATAGGTACTTTTTACGACCAGTTTTAAGGCATTTAGAAATTGATTTTGAAACTGAAATAACGTCCCTCTATGCATTGAAATCTGCTCTTTCCGATGCAACAAACCGCGTTTAAATATATGGAAGGGTGAGCCAGATAAAGCGTAGAAAAACGATGCATGTTTTAATAAAATTTCAAAAATAGGTACTTTTTACGACCAGTTTTAAGGCATTTAGAAATTGATTTTGAAACTGAAATAACGTCCCTCTATGCATTGAAATCTGCTCTTTCCGATGCAACAAACCGCGTTTAAATATATGGAAGGGTAAGCCAGATAAAGCGTAGAAAAACGATGCATGTTTTAATAAAATTTCAAAAATAGCTACTTTTTACGACCAGTTTTAAGGCATTTAGAAATTGATTTTGAAACTGAAATAACGTCCCTCTATGCATTGAAATCTGCTCTTTCCGATGCAACAAACCGCGTTTAAATATATGGAAGGGTAAGCCAGATAAAGCGTAGAAAAACGATGCATGTTTTAATAAAATTTCAAAAATAGCTACTTTTTACGACCAGTTTTAAGGCATTTAGAAATTGATTTTGAAACTGAAATAACGTCCCTCTATGCATTGAAATCTGCTCTTTCCGATGCAACAAACCGCGTTTAAATATATGGAAGGGTAAGCCAGATAAAGCGTAGAAAAACGATGCATGTTTTAATAAAATTTCAAAAATAGGTACTCTTTACGACCAGTTTTAAGGCATTTAGAAATTGATTTTGAAACTGAAATAACGTCCCTCTATGCATTCAAATCTGCTCTTTCCGATGCAACAAACCGCGTTTAAATATATGGAAGGGTAAGCCAGATAAAGCGTAGAAAAACGATGCATGTTTTAATAAAATTTCAAAAATAGGTACTTTTTACGACCAGTTTTAAGGCATTTAGAAATTGATTTTGAAACTGAAATAACGTCCCTCTATGCATTGAAATCTGCTCTTTCCGATGCAACAAACCGCGTTTAAATATATGGAAGGGTAAGCCAGATAAAGCGTAGAAAAACGATGCATGTTTTAATAAAATTTCAAAAATAGCTACTTTTTACGACCAGTTTTAAGGCATTTAGAAATTGATTTTGAAACTGAAATAACGTCCCTCTATGCATTGAAATCTGCTCTTTCCGATGCAACAAACCGCGTTTAAATATATGGAAGGGTAAGCCAGATAAAGCGTAGAAAAACGATGCATGTTTTAATAAAATTTCAAAAATAGGTACTTTTTACGACCAGTTTTAAGGCATTTAGAAATTGATTTTGAAACTGAAATAACGTCCCTCTATGCATTGAAATCTGCTCTTTCCGATGCAACAAACCGCGTTTAAATATATGGAAGGGTAAGCCAGATAAAGCGTAGAAAAACGATGCATGTTTTAATAAAATTTCAAAAATAGCTACTTTTTACGACCAGTTTTAAGGCATTTAGAAATTGATTTTGAAACTGAAATAACGTCCCTCTATGCATTGAAATCTGCTCTTTCCGATGCAACAAACCGCGTTTAAATATATGGAAGGGTAAGCCAGATAAAGCGTAGAAAAACGATGCATGTTTTAATAAAATTTCAAAAATAGCTACTTTTTACGACCAGTTTTAAGGCATTTAGAAATTGATTTTGAAACTGAAATAACGTCCCTCTATGCATTGAAATCTGCTCTTTCCGATGCAACAAACCGCGTTTAAATATATGGAAGGGTAAGCCAGATAAAGCGTAGAAAAACGATGCATGTTTTAATAAAATTTCAAAAATAGGTACTCTTTACGACCAGTTTTAAGGCATTTAGAAATTGATTTTGAAACTGAAATAACGTCCCTCTATGCATTCAAATCTGCTCTTTCCGATGCAACAAACCGCGTTTAAATATATGGAAGGGTAAGCCAGATAAAGCGTAGAAAAACGATGCATGTTTTAATAAAATTTCAAAAATAGGTACTTTTTACGACCAGTTTTAAGGCATTTAGAAATTGATTTTGAAACTGAAATAACGTCCCTCTATGCATTGAAATCTGCTCTTTCCGATGCAACAAACCGCGTTTAAATATATGGAAGGGTAAGCCAGATAAAGCGTAGAAAAACGATGCATGTTTTAATAAAATTTCAAAAATAGCTACTTTTTACGACCAGTTTTAAGGCATTTAGAAATTGATTTTGAAACTGAAATAACGTCCCTCTATGCATTGAAATCTGCTCTTTCCGATGCAACAAACCGCGTTTAAATATATGGAAGGGTAAGCCAGATAAAGCGTAGAAAAACGATGCATGTTTTAATAAAATTTCAAAAATAGGTACTTTTCACGACCAGTTTTAAGGCATTTAGATATTGATTTTGAAACTGAAATAACGTCCCTCTATGCATTGAAATCTGCTCTTTCCGATGCAACAAACCGCGTTTAAATATATGGAAGGGTAAGCCAGATAAAGCGTAGAAAAACGATGCATGTTTTAATAAAATTTCAAAAATAGGTACTTTTTACGACCAGTTTTAAGGCATTTAGAAATTGATTTTGAAACTGAAATAACGTCCCTCTATGCATTGAAATCTGCTCTTTCCGATGCAACAAACCGCGTTTAAATATATGGAAGGGTGAGCCAGATAAAGCGTAGAAAAACGATGCATGTTTTAATAAAATTTCAAAAATAGGTACTTTTTACGACCAGTTTTAAGGCATTTAGA
>CAWUHG010000019.1:0-43332 GCA_963921985.1 Agrilus biguttatus | reverse complement strand
AACGCGGTTTGTTGCATCGGAAAGAGCAGATTTCAATGCATAGAGGGACGTTATTTCAGTTTCAAAATCAATTTCTAAATGCCTTAAAACTGGTCGTAAAAAGTACCTATTTTTGAAATTTTATTAAAACATGCATCGTTTTTCTACGCTTTATCTGGCTTACCCTTCCATATATTTAAACGCGGTTTGTTGCATCGGAAAGAGCAGATTTCAATGCATAGAGGGACGTTATTTCAGTTTCAAAATCAATTTCTAAATGCCTTAAAACTGGTCGTAAAAAGTACCTATTTTTGAAATTTTATTAAAACATGCATCGTTTTTCTACGCTTTATCTGGCTCACCCTTCCATATATTTAAACGCGGTTTGTTGCATCGGAAAGAGCAGATTTCAATGCATAGAGGGACGTTAATTTCAGTTTCAAAATCAATTTCTAAATGCCTTAAAACTGGTCGTAAAAAGTACCTATTTTTGAAATTTTATTAAAACATGCATCGTTTTTCTACGCTTTATCTGGCTTACCCTTCCATATATTTAAACGCGGTTTGTTGCATCGGAAAGAGCAGATTTCAATGCATAGAGGGAGTTATTTCAGTTTCAAAATCAATTTCTAAATGCCTTAAAACTGGTCGTAAAAAGTACCTATTTTTGAAATTTTATTAAAACATGCATCGTTTTTCTACGCTTTATCTGGCTTACCCTTCCATATATTTAAACGCGGTTTGTTGCATCGGAAAGAGCAGATTTCAATGCATAGAGGGACGTTATTTCAGTTTCAAAATCAATTTCTAAATGCCTTAAAACTGGTCGTAAAAAGTACCTATTTTTGAAATTTTATTAAAACATGCATCGTTTTTCTACGCTTTATCTGGCTTACCCTTCCATATATTTAAACGCGGTTTGTTGCATCGGAAAGAGCAGATTTCAATGCATAGAGGGACGTTATTTCAGTTTCAAAATCAATTTCTAAATGCCTTAAAACTGGTCGTAAAAAGTACCTATTTTTGAAATTTTATTAAAACATGCATCGTTTTTCTACGCTTTATCTGGCTTACCCTTCCATATATTTAAACGCGGTTTGTTGCATCGGAAAGAGCAGATTTCAATGCATAGAGGGACGTTATTTCAGTTTCAAAATCAATTTCTAAATGCCTTAAAACTGGTCGTAAAAAGTACCTATTTTTGAAATTTTATTAAAACATGCATCGTTTTTCTACGCTTTATCTGGCTTACCCTTCCATATATTTAAACGCGGTTTGTTGCATCGGAAAGAGCAGATTTCAATGCATAGAGGGACGTTATTTCAGTTTCAAAATCAATTTCTAAATGCCTTAAAACTGGTCGTAAAAAGTACCTATTTTTGAAATTTTATTAAAACATGCATCGTTTTTCTACGCTTTATCTGGCTTACCCTTCCATATATTTAAACGCGGTTTGTTGCATCGGAAAGAGCAGATTTCAATGCATAGAGGGACGTTATTTCAGTTTCAAAATCAATTTCTAAATGCCTTAAAACTGGTCGTAAAAAGTACCTATTTTTGAAATTTTATTAAAACATGCATCGTTTTTCTACGCTTTATCTGGCTTACCCTTCCATATATTTAAACGCGGTTTGTTGCATCGGAAAGAGCAGATTTCAATGCATAGAGGGACGTTATTTCAGTTTCAAAATCAATTTCTAAATGCCTTAAAACTGGTCGTAAAAAGTACCTATTTTTGAAATTTTATTAAAACATGCATCGTTTTTCTACGCTTTATCTGGCTTACCCTTCCATATATTTAAACGCGGTTTGTTGCATCGGAAAGAGCAGATTTCAATGCATAGAGGGACGTTATTTCAGTTTCAAAATCAATTTCTAAATGCCTTAAAACTGGTCGTAAAAAGTACCTATTTTTGAAATTTTATTAAAACATGCATCGTTTTTCTACGCTTTATCTGGCTTACCCTTCCATATATTTAAACGCGGTTTGTTGCATCGGAAAGAGCAGATTTCAATGCATAGAGGGACGTTATTTCAGTTTCAAAATCAATTTCTAAATGCCTTAAAACTGGTCGTAAAAAGTACCTATTTTTGAAATTTTATTAAAACATGCATCGTTTTTCTACGCTTTATCTGGCTTACCCTTCCATATATTTAAACGCGGTTTGTTGCATCGGAAAGAGCAGATTTCAATGCATAGAGGGACGTTATTTCAGTTTCAAAATCAATTTCTAAATGCCTTAAAACTGGTCGTAAAAAGTACCTATTTTTGAAATTTTATTAAAACATGCATCGTTTTTCTACGCTTTATCTGGCTTACCCTTCCATATATTTAAACGCGGTTTGTTGCATCGGAAAGAGCAGATTTCAATGCATAGAGGGACGTTATTTCAGTTTCAAAATCAATTTCTAAATGCCTTAAAACTGGTCGTAAAAAGTACCTATTTTTGAAATTTTATTAAAACATGCATCGTTTTTCTACGCTTTATCTGGCTTACCCTTCCATATATTTAAACGCGGTTTGTTGCATCGGAAAGAGCAGATTTCAATGCATAGAGGGACGTTATTTCAGTTTCAAAATCAATTTCTAAATGCCTTAAAACTGGTCGTAAAAAGTACCTATTTTTGAAATTTTATTAAAACATGCATCGTTTTTCTACGCTTTATCTGGCTTACCCTTCCATATATTTAAACGCGGTTTGTTGCATCGGAAAGAGCAGATTTCAATGCATAGAGGGACGTTATTTCAGTTTCAAAATCAATTTCTAAATGCCTTAAAACTGGTCGTAAAAAGTACCTATTTTTGAAATTTTATTAAAACATGCATCGTTTTTCTACGCTTTATCTGGCTTACCCTTCCATATATTTAAACGCGGTTTGTTGCATCGGAAAGAGCAGATTTCAATGCATAGAGGGACGTTATTTCAGTTTCAAAATCAATTTCTAAATGCCTTAAAACTGGTCGTAAAAAGTACCTATTTTTGAAATTTTATTAAAACATGCATCGTTTTTCTACGCTTTATCTGGCTTACCCTTCCATATATTTAAACGCGGTTTGTTGCATCGGAAAGAGCAGATTTCAATGCATAGAGGGACGTTATTTCAGTTTCAAAATCAATTTCTAAATGCCTTAAAACTGGTCGTAAAAAGTACCTATTTTTGAAATTTTATTAAAACATGCATCGTTTTTCTACGCTTTATCTGGCTTACCCTTCCATATATTTAAACGCGGTTTGTTGCATCGGAAAGAGCAGATTTCAATGCATAGAGGGACGTTATTTCAGTTTCAAAATCAATTTCTAAATGCCTTAAAACTGGTCGTAAAAAGTACCTATTTTTGAAATTTTATTAAAACATGCATCGTTTTTCTACGCTTTATCTGGCTTACCCTTCCATATATTTAAACGCGGTTTGTTGCATCGGAAAGAGCAGATTTCAATGCATAGAGGGACGTTATTTCAGTTTCAAAATCAATTTCTAAATGCCTTAAAACTGGTCGTAAAAAGTACCTATTTTTGAAATTTTATTAAAACATGCATCGTTTTTCTACGCTTTATCTGGCTTACCCTTCCATATATTTAAACGCGGTTTGTTGCATCGGAAAGAGCAGATTTCAATGCATAGAGGGACGTTATTTCAGTTTCAAAATCAATTTCTAAATGCCTTAAAACTGGTCGTAAAAAGTACCTATTTTTGAAATTTTATTAAAACATGCATCGTTTTTCTACGCTTTATCTGGCTTACCCTTCCATATATTTAAACGCGGTTTGTTGCATCGGAAAGAGCAGATTTCAATGCATAGAGGGACGTTATTTCAGTTTCAAAATCAATTTCTAAATGCCTTAAAACTGGTCGTAAAAAGTACCTATTTTTGAAATTTTATTAAAACATGCATCGTTTTTCTACGCTTTATCTGGCTTACCCTTCCATATATTTAAACGCGGTTTGTTGCATCGGAAAGAGCAGATTTCAATGCATAGAGGGACGTTATTTCAGTTTCAAAATCAATTTCTAAATGCCTTAAAACTGGTCGTAAAAAGTACCTATTTTTGAAATTTTATTAAAACATGCATCGTTTTTCTACGCTTTATCTGGCTTACCCTTCCATATATTTAAACGCGGTTTGTTGCATCGGAAAGAGCAGATTTCAATGCATAGAGGGACGTTATTTCAGTTTCAAAATCAATTTCTAAATGCCTTAAAACTGGTCGTAAAAAGTACCTATTTTTGAAATTTTATTAAAACATGCATCGTTTTTCTACGCTTTATCTGGCTTACCCTTCCATATATTTAAACGCGGTTTGTTGCATCGGAAAGAGCAGATTTCAATGCATAGAGGGACGTTATTTCAGTTTCAAAATCAATTTCTAAATGCCTTAAAACTGGTCGTAAAAAGTACCTATTTTTGAAATTTTATTAAAACATGCATCGTTTTTCTACGCTTTATCTGGCTTACCCTTCCATATATTTAAACGCGGTTTGTTGCATCGGAAAGAGCAGATTTCAATGCATAGAGGGACGTTATTTCAGTTTCAAAATCAATTTCTAAATGCCTTAAAACTGGTCGTAAAAAGTACCTATTTTTGAAATTTTATTAAAACATGCATCGTTTTTCTACGCTTTATCTGGCTTACCCTTCCATATATTTAAACGCGGTTTGTTGCATCGGAAAGAGCAGATTTCAATGCATAGAGGGACGTTATTTCAGTTTCAAAATCAATTTCTAAATGCCTTAAAACTGGTCGTAAAAAGTACCTATTTTTGAAATTTTATTAAAACATGCATCGTTTTTCTACGCTTTATCTGGCTTACCCTTCCATATATTTAAACGCGGTTTGTTGCATCGGAAAGAGCAGATTTCAATGCATAGAGGGACGTTATTTCAGTTTCAAAATCAATTTCTAAATGCCTTAAAACTGGTCGTAAAAAGTACCTATTTTTGAAATTTTATTAAAACATGCATCGTTTTTCTACGCTTTATCTGGCTTACCCTTCCATATATTTAAACGCGGTTTGTTGCATCGGAAAGAGCAGATTTCAATGCATAGAGGGACGTTATTTCAGTTTCAAAATCAATTTCTAAATGCCTTAAAACTGGTCGTAAAAAGTACCTATTTTTGAAATTTTATTAAAACATGCATCGTTTTTCTACGCTTTATCTGGCTTACCCTTCCATATATTTAAACGCGGTTTGTTGCATCGGAAAGAGCAGATTTCAATGCATAGAGGGACGTTATTTCAGTTTCAAAATCAATTTCTAAATGCCTTAAAACTGGTCGTAAAAAGTACCTATTTTTGAAATTTTATTAAAACATGCATCGTTTTTCTACGCTTTATCTGGCTTACCCTTCCATATATTTAAACGCGGTTTGTTGCATCGGAAAGAGCAGATTTCAATGCATAGAGGGACGTTATTTCAGTTTCAAAATCAATTTCTAAATGCCTTAAAACTGGTCGTAAAAAGTACCTATTTTTGAAATTTTATTAAAACATGCATCGTTTTTCTACGCTTTATCTGGCTTACCCTTCCATATATTTAAACGCGGTTTGTTGCATCGGAAAGAGCAGATTTCAATGCATAGAGGGACGTTATTTCAGTTTCAAAATCAATTTCTAAATGCCTTAAAACTGGTCGTAAAAAGTACCTATTTTTGAAATTTTATTAAAACATGCATCGTTTTTCTACGCTTTATCTGGCTTACCCTTCCATATATTTAAACGCGGTTTGTTGCATCGGAAAGAGCAGATTTCAATGCATAGAGGGACGTTATTTCAGTTTCAAAATCAATTTCTAAATGCCTTAAAACTGGTCGTAAAAAGTACCTATTTTTGAAATTTTATTAAAACATGCATCGTTTTTCTACGCTTTATCTGGCTTACCCTTCCATATATTTAAACGCGGTTTGTTGCATCGGAAAGAGCAGATTTCAATGCATAGAGGGACGTTATTTCAGTTTCAAAATCAATTTCTAAATGCCTTAAAACTGGTCGTAAAAAGTACCTATTTTTGAAATTTTATTAAAACATGCATCGTTTTTCTACGCTTTATCTGGCTTACCCTTCCATATATTTAAACGCGGTTTGTTGCATCGGAAAGAGCAGATTTCAATGCATAGAGGGACGTTATTTCAGTTTCAAAATCAATTTCTAAATGCCTTAAAACTGGTCGTAAAAAGTACCTATTTTTGAAATTTTATTAAAACATGCATCGTTTTTCTACGCTTTATCTGGCTTACCCTTCCATATATTTAAACGCGGTTTGTTGCATCGGAAAGAGCAGATTTCAATGCATAGAGGGACGTTATTTCAGTTTCAAAATCAATTTCTAAATGCCTTAAAACTGGTCGTAAAAAGTACCTATTTTTGAAATTTTATTAAAACATGCATCGTTTTTCTACGCTTTATCTGGCTTACCCTTCCATATATTTAAACGCGGTTTGTTGCATCGGAAAGAGCAGATTTCAATGCATAGAGGGACGTTATTTCAGTTTCAAAATCAATTTCTAAATGCCTTAAAACTGGTCGTAAAAAGTACCTATTTTTGAAATTTTATTAAAACATGCATCGTTTTTCTACGCTTTATCTGGCTTACCCTTCCATATATTTAAACGCGGTTTGTTGCATCGGAAAGAGCAGATTTCAATGCATAGAGGGACGTTATTTCAGTTTCAAAATCAATTTCTAAATGCCTTAAAACTGGTCGTAAAAAGTACCTATTTTTGAAATTTTATTAAAACATGCATCGTTTTTCTACGCTTTATCTGGCTTACCCTTCCATATATTTAAACGCGGTTTGTTGCATCGGAAAGAGCAGATTTCAATGCATAGAGGGACGTTATTTCAGTTTCAAAATCAATTTCTAAATGCCTTAAAACTGGTCGTAAAAAGTACCTATTTTTGAAATTTTATTAAAACATGCATCGTTTTTCTACGCTTTATCTGGCTTACCCTTCCATATATTTAAACGCGGTTTGTTGCATCGGAAAGAGCAGATTTCAATGCATAGAGGGACGTTATTTCAGTTTCAAAATCAATTTCTAAATGCCTTAAAACTGGTCGTAAAAAGTACCTATTTTTGAAATTTTATTAAAACATGCATCGTTTTTCTACGCTTTATCTGGCTTACCCTTCCATATATTTAAACGCGGTTTGTTGCATCGGAAAGAGCAGATTTCAATGCATAGAGGGACGTTATTTCAGTTTCAAAATCAATTTCTAAATGCCTTAAAACTGGTCGTAAAAAGTACCTATTTTTGAAATTTTATTAAAACATGCATCGTTTTTCTACGCTTTATCTGGCTTACCCTTCCATATATTTAAACGCGGTTTGTTGCATCGGAAAGAGCAGATTTCAATGCATAGAGGGACGTTATTTCAGTTTCAAAATCAATTTCTAAATGCCTTAAAACTGGTCGTAAAAAGTACCTATTTTTGAAATTTTATTAAAACATGCATCGTTTTTCTACGCTTTATCTGGCTTACCCTTCCATATATTTAAACGCGGTTTGTTGCATCGGAAAGAGCAGATTTCAATGCATAGAGGGACGTTATTTCAGTTTCAAAATCAATTTCTAAATGCCTTAAAACTGGTCGTAAAAAGTACCTATTTTTGAAATTTTATTAAAACATGCATCGTTTTTCTACGCTTTATCTGGCTTACCCTTCCATATATTTAAACGCGGTTTGTTGCATCGGAAAGAGCAGATTTCAATGCATAGAGGGACGTTATTTCAGTTTCAAAATCAATTTCTAAATGCCTTAAAACTGGTCGTAAAAAGTACCTATTTTTGAAATTTTATTAAAACATGCATCGTTTTTCTACGCTTTATCTGGCTTACCCTTCCATATATTTAAACGCGGTTTGTTGCATCGGAAAGAGCAGATTTCAATGCATAGAGGGACGTTATTTCAGTTTCAAAATCAATTTCTAAATGCCTTAAAACTGGTCGTAAAAAGTACCTATTTTTGAAATTTTATTAAAACATGCATCGTTTTTCTACGCTTTATCTGGCTTACCCTTCCATATATTTAAACGCGGTTTGTTGCATCGGAAAGAGCAGATTTCAATGCATAGAGGGACGTTATTTCAGTTTCAAAATCAATTTCTAAATGCCTTAAAACTGGTCGTAAAAAGTACCTATTTTTGAAATTTTATTAAAACATGCATCGTTTTTCTACGCTTTATCTGGCTTACCCTTCCATATATTTAAACGCGGTTTGTTGCATCGGAAAGAGCAGATTTCAATGCATAGAGGGACGTTATTTCAGTTTCAAAATCAATTTCTAAATGCCTTAAAACTGGTCGTAAAAAGTACCTATTTTTGAAATTTTATTAAAACATGCATCGTTTTTCTACGCTTTATCTGGCTTACCCTTCCATATATTTAAACGCGGTTTGTTGCATCGGAAAGAGCAGATTTCAATGCATAGAGGGACGTTATTTCAGTTTCAAAATCAATTTCTAAATGCCTTAAAACTGGTCGTAAAAAGTACCTATTTTTGAAATTTTATTAAAACATGCATCGTTTTTCTACGCTTTATCTGGCTTACCCTTCCATATATTTAAACGCGGTTTGTTGCATCGGAAAGAGCAGATTTCAATGCATAGAGGGACGTTATTTCAGTTTCAAAATCAATTTCTAAATGCCTTAAAACTGGTCGTAAAAAGTACCTATTTTTGAAATTTTATTAAAACATGCATCGTTTTTCTACGCTTTATCTGGCTTACCCTTCCATATATTTAAACGCGGTTTGTTGCATCGGAAAGAGCAGATTTCAATGCATAGAGGGACGTTATTTCAGTTTCAAAATCAATTTCTAAATGCCTTAAAACTGGTCGTAAAAAGTACCTATTTTTGAAATTTTATTAAAACATGCATCGTTTTTCTACGCTTTATCTGGCTTACCCTTCCATATATTTAAACGCGGTTTGTTGCATCGGAAAGAGCAGATTTCAATGCATAGAGGGACGTTATTTCAGTTTCAAAATCAATTTCTAAATGCCTTAAAACTGGTCGTAAAAAGTACCTATTTTTGAAATTTTATTAAAACATGCATCGTTTTTCTACGCTTTATCTGGCTTACCCTTCCATATATTTAAACGCGGTTTGTTGCATCGGAAAGAGCAGATTTCAATGCATAGAGGGACGTTATTTCAGTTTCAAAATCAATTTCTAAATGCCTTAAAACTGGTCGTAAAAAGTACCTATTTTTGAAATTTTATTAAAACATGCATCGTTTTTCTACGCTTTATCTGGCTTACCCTTCCATATATTTAAACGCGGTTTGTTGCATCGGAAAGAGCAGATTTCAATGCATAGAGGGACGTTATTTCAGTTTCAAAATCAATTTCTAAATGCCTTAAAACTGGTCGTAAAAAGTACCTATTTTTGAAATTTTATTAAAACATGCATCGTTTTTCTACGCTTTATCTGGCTTACCCTTCCATATATTTAAACGCGGTTTGTTGCATCGGAAAGAGCAGATTTCAATGCATAGAGGGACGTTATTTCAGTTTCAAAATCAATTTCTAAATGCCTTAAAACTGGTCGTAAAAAGTACCTATTTTTGAAATTTTATTAAAACATGCATCGTTTTTCTACGCTTTATCTGGCTTACCCTTCCATATATTTAAACGCGGTTTGTTGCATCGGAAAGAGCAGATTTCAATGCATAGAGGGACGTTATTTCAGTTTCAAAATCAATTTCTAAATGCCTTAAAACTGGTCGTAAAAAGTACCTATTTTTGAAATTTTATTAAAACATGCATCGTTTTTCTACGCTTTATCTGGCTTACCCTTCCATATATTTAAACGCGGTTTGTTGCATCGGAAAGAGCAGATTTCAATGCATAGAGGGACGTTATTTCAGTTTCAAAATCAATTTCTAAATGCCTTAAAACTGGTCGTAAAAAGTACCTATTTTTGAAATTTTATTAAAACATGCATCGTTTTTCTACGCTTTATCTGGCTTACCCTTCCATATATTTAAACGCGGTTTGTTGCATCGGAAAGAGCAGATTTCAATGCATAGAGGGACGTTATTTCAGTTTCAAAATCAATTTCTAAATGCCTTAAAACTGGTCGTAAAAAGTACCTATTTTTGAAATTTTATTAAAACATGCATCGTTTTTCTACGCTTTATCTGGCTTACCCTTCCATATATTTAAACGCGGTTTGTTGCATCGGAAAGAGCAGATTTCAATGCATAGAGGGACGTTATTTCAGTTTCAAAATCAATTTCTAAATGCCTTAAAACTGGTCGTAAAAAGTACCTATTTTTGAAATTTTATTAAAACATGCATCGTTTTTCTACGCTTTATCTGGCTTACCCTTCCATATATTTAAACGCGGTTTGTTGCATCGGAAAGAGCAGATTTCAATGCATAGAGGGACGTTATTTCAGTTTCAAAATCAATTTCTAAATGCCTTAAAACTGGTCGTAAAAAGTACCTATTTTTGAAATTTTATTAAAACATGCATCGTTTTTCTACGCTTTATCTGGCTTACCCTTCCATATATTTAAACGCGGTTTGTTGCATCGGAAAGAGCAGATTTCAATGCATAGAGGGACGTTATTTCAGTTTCAAAATCAATTTCTAAATGCCTTAAAACTGGTCGTAAAAAGTACCTATTTTTGAAATTTTATTAAAACATGCATCGTTTTTCTACGCTTTATCTGGCTTACCCTTCCATATATTTAAACGCGGTTTGTTGCATCGGAAAGAGCAGATTTCAATGCATAGAGGGACGTTATTTCAGTTTCAAAATCAATTTCTAAATGCCTTAAAACTGGTCGTAAAAAGTACCTATTTTTGAAATTTTATTAAAACATGCATCGTTTTTCTACGCTTTATCTGGCTTACCCTTCCATATATTTAAACGCGGTTTGTTGCATCGGAAAGAGCAGATTTCAATGCATAGAGGGACGTTATTTCAGTTTCAAAATCAATTTCTAAATGCCTTAAAACTGGTCGTAAAAAGTACCTATTTTTGAAATTTTATTAAAACATGCATCGTTTTTCTACGCTTTATCTGGCTTACCCTTCCATATATTTAAACGCGGTTTGTTGCATCGGAAAGAGCAGATTTCAATGCATAGAGGGACGTTATTTCAGTTTCAAAATCAATTTCTAAATGCCTTAAAACTGGTCGTAAAAAGTACCTATTTTTGAAATTTTATTAAAACATGCATCGTTTTTCTACGCTTTATCTGGCTTACCCTTCCATATATTTAAACGCGGTTTGTTGCATCGGAAAGAGCAGATTTCAATGCATAGAGGGACGTTATTTCAGTTTCAAAATCAATTTCTAAATGCCTTAAAACTGGTCGTAAAAAGTACCTATTTTTGAAATTTTATTAAAACATGCATCGTTTTTCTACGCTTTATCTGGCTTACCCTTCCATATATTTAAACGCGGTTTGTTGCATCGGAAAGAGCAGATTTCAATGCATAGAGGGACGTTATTTCAGTTTCAAAATCAATTTCTAAATGCCTTAAAACTGGTCGTAAAAAGTACCTATTTTTGAAATTTTATTAAAACATGCATCGTTTTTCTACGCTTTATCTGGCTTACCCTTCCATATATTTAAACGCGGTTTGTTGCATCGGAAAGAGCAGATTTCAATGCATAGAGGGACGTTATTTCAGTTTCAAAATCAATTTCTAAATGCCTTAAAACTGGTCGTAAAAAGTACCTATTTTTGAAATTTTATTAAAACATGCATCGTTTTTCTACGCTTTATCTGGCTTACCCTTCCATATATTTAAACGCGGTTTGTTGCATCGGAAAGAGCAGATTTCAATGCATAGAGGGACGTTATTTCAGTTTCAAAATCAATTTCTAAATGCCTTAAAACTGGTCGTAAAAAGTACCTATTTTTGAAATTTTATTAAAACATGCATCGTTTTTCTACGCTTTATCTGGCTTACCCTTCCATATATTTAAACGCGGTTTGTTGCATCGGAAAGAGCAGATTTCAATGCATAGAGGGACGTTATTTCAGTTTCAAAATCAATTTCTAAATGCCTTAAAACTGGTCGTAAAAAGTACCTATTTTTGAAATTTTATTAAAACATGCATCGTTTTTCTACGCTTTATCTGGCTTACCCTTCCATATATTTAAACGCGGTTTGTTGCATCGGAAAGAGCAGATTTCAATGCATAGAGGGACGTTATTTCAGTTTCAAAATCAATTTCTAAATGCCTTAAAACTGGTCGTAAAAAGTACCTATTTTTGAAATTTTATTAAAACATGCATCGTTTTTCTACGCTTTATCTGGCTTACCCTTCCATATATTTAAACGCGGTTTGTTGCATCGGAAAGAGCAGATTTCAATGCATAGAGGGACGTTATTTCAGTTTCAAAATCAATTTCTAAATGCCTTAAAACTGGTCGTAAAAAGTACCTATTTTTGAAATTTTATTAAAACATGCATCGTTTTTCTACGCTTTATCTGGCTTACCCTTCCATATATTTAAACGCGGTTTGTTGCATCGGAAAGAGCAGATTTCAATGCATAGAGGGACGTTATTTCAGTTTCAAAATCAATTTCTAAATGCCTTAAAACTGGTCGTAAAAAGTACCTATTTTTGAAATTTTATTAAAACATGCATCGTTTTTCTACGCTTTATCTGGCTTACCCTTCCATATATTTAAACGCGGTTTGTTGCATCGGAAAGAGCAGATTTCAATGCATAGAGGGACGTTATTTCAGTTTCAAAATCAATTTCTAAATGCCTTAAAACTGGTCGTAAAAAGTACCTATTTTTGAAATTTTATTAAAACATGCATCGTTTTTCTACGCTTTATCTGGCTTACCCTTCCATATATTTAAACGCGGTTTGTTGCATCGGAAAGAGCAGATTTCAATGCATAGAGGGACGTTATTTCAGTTTCAAAATCAATTTCTAAATGCCTTAAAACTGGTCGTAAAAAGTACCTATTTTTGAAATTTTATTAAAACATGCATCGTTTTTCTACGCTTTATCTGGCTTACCCTTCCATATATTTAAACGCGGTTTGTTGCATCGGAAAGAGCAGATTTCAATGCATAGAGGGACGTTATTTCAGTTTCAAAATCAATTTCTAAATGCCTTAAAACTGGTCGTAAAAAGTACCTATTTTTGAAATTTTATTAAAACATGCATCGTTTTTCTACGCTTTATCTGGCTTACCCTTCCATATATTTAAACGCGGTTTGTTGCATCGGAAAGAGCAGATTTCAATGCATAGAGGGACGTTATTTCAGTTTCAAAATCAATTTCTAAATGCCTTAAAACTGGTCGTAAAAAGTACCTATTTTTGAAATTTTATTAAAACATGCATCGTTTTTCTACGCTTTATCTGGCTTACCCTTCCATATATTTAAACGCGGTTTGTTGCATCGGAAAGAGCAGATTTCAGTGCATAGAGGGACGTTATTTCAGTTTCAAAATCAATATCAAAATGCCTTAAAACTGGTCGTGAAAAGTACCTATTTTTGAAATTTTATTAAAACATGCATCGTTTTTCTACGCTTTATCTGGCTTACCCTTCCATATATTTAAACGCGGTTTGTTGCATCGGAAAGAGCAGATTTCAATGCATAGAGGGACGTTATTTCAGTTTCAAAATCAATTTCTAAATGCCTTAAAACTGGTCGTAAAAAGTACCTATTTTTGAAATTTTATTAAAACATGCATCGTTTTTCTACGCTTTATCTGGCTTACCCTTCCATATATTTAAACGCGGTTTGTTGCATCGGAAAGAGCAGATTTCAATGCATAGAGGGACGTTATTTCAGTTTCAAAATCAATTTCTAAATGCCTTAAAACTGGTCGTAAAAAGTACCTATTTTTGAAATTTTATTAAAACATGCATCGTTTTTCTACGCTTTATCTGGCTTACCCTTCCATATATTTAAACGCGGTTTGTTGCATCGGAAAGAGCAGATTTCAATGCATAGAGGGACGTTATTTCAGTTTCAAAATCAATTTCTAAATGCCTTAAAACTGGTCGTAAAAAGTACCTATTTTTGAAATTTTATTAAAACATGCATCGTTTTTCTACGCTTTATCTGGCTTACCCTTCCATATATTTAAACGCGGTTTGTTGCATCGGAAAGAGCAGATTTCAATGCATAGAGGGACGTTATTTCAGTTTCAAAATCAATATCAAAATGCCTTAAAACTGGTCGTGAAAAGTACCTATTTTTGAAATTTTATTAAAACATGCATCGTTTTTCTACGCTTTATCTGGCTTACCCTTCCATATATTTAAACGCGGTTTGTTGCATCGGAAAGAGCAGATTTCAATGCATAGAGGGACGTTGTTTCAGTTTCAAAATCAATTTCTAAATGCCTTAAAACTGGTCGTAAAAAGTACCTATTTTTGAAATTTTATTAAAACATGCATCGTTTTTCTACGCTTTATCTGGCTTACCCTTCCATATATTTAAACGCGGTTTGTTGCATCGGAAAGAGCAGATTTCAATGCATAGAGGGACGTTATTTCAGTTTCAAAATCAATTTCAAAATGCCTTAAAACTGGTCGTAAAAAGTACCTATTTTTGAAATTTTATTAAAACATGCATCGTTTTTCTACGCTTTATCTGGCTTACCCTTCCATATATTTAAACGCGGTTTGTTGCATCGGAAAGAGCAGATTTCAATGCATAGAGGGACGTTATTTCAGTTTCAAAATCAATTTCTAAATGCCTTAAAACTGGTCGTAAAAAGTACCTATTTTTGAAATTTTATTAAAACATGCATCGTTTTTCTACGCTTTATCTGGCTTACCCTTCCATATATTTAAACGCGGTTTGTTGCATCGGAAAGAGCAGATTTCAATGCATAGAGGGACGTTATTTCAGTTTCAAAATCAATTTCTAAATGCCTTAAAACTGGTCGTAAAAAGTACCTATTTTTGAAATTTTATTAAAACATGCATCGTTTTTCTACGCTTTATCTGGCTTACCCTTCCATATATTTAAACGCGGTTTGTTGCATCGGAAAGAGCAGATTTCAATGCATAGAGGGACGTTATTTCAGTTTCAAAATCAATTTCTAAATGCCTTAAAACTGGTCGTAAAAAGTACCTATTTTTGAAATTTTATTAAAACATGCATCGTTTTTCTACGCTTTATCTGGCTTACCCTTCCATATATTTAAACGCGGTTTGTTGCATCGGAAAGAGCAGATTTCAATGCATAGAGGGACGTTATTTCAGTTTCAAAATCAATTTCTAAATGCCTTAAAACTGGTCGTAAAAAGTACCTATTTTTGAAATTTTATTAAAACATGCATCGTTTTTCTACGCTTTATCTGGCTTACCCTTCCATATATTTAAACGCGGTTTGTTGCATCGGAAAGAGCAGATTTCAATGCATAGAGGGACGTTATTTCAGTTTCAAAATCAATTTCTAAATGCCTTAAAACTGGTCGTAAAAAGTACCTATTTTTGAAATTTTATTAAAACATGCATCGTTTTTCTACGCTTTATCTGGCTTACCCTTCCATATATTTAAACGCGGTTTGTTGCATCGGAAAGAGCAGATTTCAATGCAGAGAGGGACGTTATTTCAGTTTCAAAATCAATTTCTAAATGCCTTAAAACTGGTCGTGAAAAGTACCTATTTTTGAAATTTTATTAAAACATGCATCGTTTTTCTACGCTTTATCTGGCTTACCCTTCCATATATTTAAACGCGGTTTGTTGCATCGGAAAGAGCAGATTTCAATGCATAGAGGGACGTTATTTCAGTTTCAAAATCAATTTCTAAATGCCTTAAAACTGGTCGTAAAAAGTACCTATTTTTGAAATTTTATTAATGCATCGTTTTTCTACGCTTTATCTGGCTTACCCTTCCATATATTTAAACGCGGTTTGTTGCATCGGAAGGAGCAGATTTCAATGCATAGAGGGACGTTATTTCAGTTTCAAAATCAATTTCAAAATGCCTTAAAACTGGTCGTAAAAAGTACCTATTTTTGAAATTTTATTAAAACATGCATCGTTTTTCTACGCTTTATCTGGCTTACCCTTCCATATATTTAAACGCGGTTTGTTGCATCGGAAAGAGCAGATTTCAATGCATAGAGGGACGTTATTTCAGTTTCAAAATCAATTTCTAAATGCCTTAAAACTGGTCGTAAAAAGTACCTATTTTTGAAATTTTATTAAAACATGCATCGTTTTTCTACGCTTTATCTGGCTTACCCTTCCATATATTTAAACGCGGTTTGTTGCATCGGAAAGAGCAGATTTCAATGCATAGAGGGACGTTATTTCAGTTTCAAAATCAATTTCTAAATGCCTTAAAACTGGTCGTAAAAAGTACCTATTTTTGAAATTTTATTAAAACATGCATCGTTTTTCTACGCTTTATCTGGCTTACCCTTCCATATATTTAAACGCGGTTTGTTGCATCGGAAAGAGCAGATTTCAATGCATAGAGGGACGTTATTTCAGTTTCAAAATCAATTTCTAAATGCCTTAAAACTGGTCGTAAAAAGTACCTATTTTTGAAATTTTATTAAAACATGCATCGTTTTTCTACGCTTTATCTGGCTTACCCTTCCATATATTTAAACGCGGTTTGTTGCATCGGAAAGAGCAGATTTCAATGCATAGAGGGACGTTATTTCAGTTTCAAAATCAATTTCTAAATGCCTTAAAACTGGTCGTAAAAAGTACCTATTTTTGAAATTTTATTAAAACATGCATCGTTTTTCTACGCTTTATCTGGCTTACCCTTCCATATATTTAAACGCGGTTTGTTGCATCGGAAAGAGCAGATTTCAATGCATAGAGGGACGTTATTTCAGTTTCAAAATCAATTTCTAAATGCCTTAAAACTGGTCGTAAAAAGTACCTATTTTTGAAATTTTATTAAAACATGCATCGTTTTTCTACGCTTTATCTCTACGCTTTATCTGGCTTACCCTTCCATATATTTAAACGCGGTTTGTTGCATCGGAAAGAGCAGATTTCAATGCATAGAGGGACGTTATTTCAGTTTCAAAATCAATTTCTAAATGCCTTAAAACTGGTCGTAAAAAGTACCTATTTTTGAAATTTTATTAAAACATGCATCGTTTTTCTACGCTTTATCTGGCTTACCCTTCCATATATTTAAACGCGGTTTGTTGCATCGGAAAGAGCAGATTTCAATGCATAGAGGGACGTTATTTCAGTTTCAAAATCAATTTCTAAATGCCTTAAAACTGGTCGTAAAAAGTACCTATTTTTGAAATTTTATTAAAACATGCATCGTTTTTCTACGCTTTATCTGGCTTACCCTTCCATATATTTAAACGCGGTTTGTTGCATCGGAAAGAGCAGATTTCAATGCATAGAGGGACGTTATTTCAGTTTCAAAATCAATTTCTAAATGCCTTAAAACTGGTCGTAAAAAGTACCTATTTTTGAAATTTTATTAAAACATGCATCGTTTTTCTACGCTTTATCTGGCTTACCCTTCCATATATTTAAACGCGGTTTGTTGCATCGGAAAGAGCAGATTTCAATGCATAGAGGGACGTTATTTCAGTTTCAAAATCAATTTCTAAATGCCTTAAAACTGGTCGTAAAAAGTACCTATTTTTGAAATTTTATTAAAACATGCATCGTTTTTCTACGCTTTATCTGGCTTACCCTTCCATATATTTAAACGCGGTTTGTTGCATCGGAAAGAGCAGATTTCAATGCATAGAGGGACGTTATTTCAGTTTCAAAATCAATTTCTAAATGCCTTAAAACTGGTCGTAAAAAGTACCTATTTTTGAAATTTTATTAAAACATGCATCGTTTTTCTACGCTTTATCTGGCTTACCCTTCCATATATTTAAACGCGGTTTGTTGCATCGGAAAGAGCAGATTTCAATGCATAGAGGGACGTTATTTCAGTTTCAAAATCAATTTCTAAATGCCTTAAAACTGGTCGTAAAAAGTACCTATTTTTGAAATTTTATTAAAACATGCATCGTTTTTCTACGCTTTATCTGGCTTACCCTTCCATATATTTAAACGCGGTTTGTTGCATCGGAAAGAGCAGATTTCAATGCATAGAGGGACGTTATTTCAGTTTCAAAATCAATTTCTAAATGCCTTAAAACTGGTCGTAAAAAGTACCTATTTTTGAAATTTTATTAAAACATGCATCGTTTTTCTACGCTTTATCTGGCTTACCCTTCCATATATTTAAACGCGGTTTGTTGCATCGGAAAGAGCAGATTTCAATGCATAGAGGGACGTTATTTCAGTTTCAAAATCAATTTCTAAATGCCTTAAAACTGGTCGTAAAAAGTACCTATTTTTGAAATTTTATTAAAACATGCATCGTTTTTCTACGCTTTATCTGGCTTACCCTTCCATATATTTAAACGCGGTTTGTTGCATCGGAAAGAGCAGATTTCAATGCATAGAGGGACGTTATTTCAGTTTCAAAATCAATTTCTAAATGCCTTAAAACTGGTCGTAAAAAGTACCTATTTTTGAAATTTTATTAAAACATGCATCGTTTTTCTACGCTTTATCTGGCTTACCCTTCCATATATTTAAACGCGGTTTGTTGCATCGGAAAGAGCAGATTTCAATGCATAGAGGGACGTTATTTCAGTTTCAAAATCAATTTCTAAATGCCTTAAAACTGGTCGTAAAAAGTACCTATTTTTGAAATTTTATTAAAACATGCATCGTTTTTCTACGCTTTATCTGGCTTACCCTTCCATATATTTAAACGCGGTTTGTTGCATCGGAAAGAGCAGATTTCAATGCATAGAGGGACGTTATTTCAGTTTCAAAATCAATTTCTAAATGCCTTAAAACTGGTCGTAAAAAGTACCTATTTTTGAAATTTTATTAAAACATGCATCGTTTTTCTACGCTTTATCTGGCTTACCCTTCCATATATTTAAACGCGGTTTGTTGCATCGGAAAGAGCAGATTTCAATGCATAGAGGGACGTTATTTCAGTTTCAAAATCAATTTCTAAATGCCTTAAAACTGGTCGTAAAAAGTACCTATTTTTGAAATTTTATTAAAACATGCATCGTTTTTCTACGCTTTATCTGGCTTACCCTTCCATATATTTAAACGCGGTTTGTTGCATCGGAAAGAGCAGATTTCAATGCATAGAGGGACGTTATTTCAGTTTCAAAATCAATTTCTAAATGCCTTAAAACTGGTCGTAAAAAGTACCTATTTTTGAAATTTTATTAAAACATGCATCGTTTTTCTACGCTTTATCTGGCTTACCCTTCCATATATTTAAACGCGGTTTGTTGCATCGGAAAGAGCAGATTTCAATGCATAGAGGGACGTTATTTCAGTTTCAAAATCAATTTCTAAATGCCTTAAAACTGGTCGTAAAAAGTACCTATTTTTGAAATTTTATTAAAACATGCATCGTTTTTCTACGCTTTATCTGGCTTACCCTTCCATATATTTAAACGCGGTTTGTTGCATCGGAAAGAGCAGATTTCAATGCATAGAGGGACGTTATTTCAGTTTCAAAATCAATTTCTAAATGCCTTAAAACTGGTCGTAAAAAGTACCTATTTTTGAAATTTTATTAAAACATGCATCGTTTTTCTACGCTTTATCTGGCTTACCCTTCCATATATTTAAACGCGGTTTGTTGCATCGGAAAGAGCAGATTTCAATGCATAGAGGGACGTTATTTCAGTTTCAAAATCAATTTCTAAATGCCTTAAAACTGGTCGTAAAAAGTACCTATTTTTGAAATTTTATTAAAACATGCATCGTTTTTCTACGCTTTATCTGGCTTACCCTTCCATATATTTAAACGCGGTTTGTTGCATCGGAAAGAGCAGATTTCAATGCATAGAGGGACGTTATTTCAGTTTCAAAATCAATTTCTAAATGCCTTAAAACTGGTCGTAAAAAGTACCTATTTTTGAAATTTTATTAAAACATGCATCGTTTTATCTACGCTTTATCTGGCTTACCCTTCCATATATTTAAACGCGGTTTGTTGCATCGGAAAGAGCAGATTTCAATGCATAGAGGGACGTTATTTCAGTTTCAAAATCAATTTCTAAATGCCTTAAAACTGGTCGTAAAAAGTACCTATTTTTGAAATTTTATTAAAACATGCATCGTTTTTCTACGCTTTATCTGGCTTACCCTTCCATATATTTAAACGCGGTTTGTTGCATCGGAAAGAGCAGATTTCAATGCATAGAGGGACGTTATTTCAGTTTCAAAATCAATTTCTAAATGCCTTAAAACTGGTCGTAAAAAGTACCTATTTTTGAAATTTTATTAAAACATGCATCGTTTTTCTACGCTTTATCTGGCTTACCCTTCCATATATTTAAACGCGGTTTGTTGCATCGGAAAGAGCAGATTTCAATGCATAGAGGGACGTTATTTCAGTTTCAAAATCAATTTCTAAATGCCTTAAAACTGGTCGTAAAAAGTACCTATTTTTGAAATTTTATTAAAACATGCATCGTTTTTCTACGCTTTATCTGGCTTACCCTTCCATATATTTAAACGCGGTTTGTTGCATCGGAAAGAGCAGATTTCAATGCATAGAGGGACGTTATTTCAGTTTCAAAATCAATTTCTAAATGCCTTAAAACTGGTCGTAAAAAGTACCTATTTTTGAAATTTTATTAAAACATGCATCGTTTTTCTACGCTTTATCTGGCTTACCCTTCCATATATTTAAACGCGGTTTGTTGCATCGGAAAGAGCAGATTTCAATGCATAGAGGGACGTTATTTCAGTTTCAAAATCAATTTCTAAATGCCTTAAAACTGGTCGTAAAAAGTACCTATTTTTGAAATTTTATTAAAACATGCATCGTTTTTCTACGCTTTATCTGGCTTACCCTTCCATATATTTAAACGCGGTTTGTTGCATCGGAAAGAGCAGATTTCAATGCATAGAGGGACGTTATTTCAGTTTCAAAATCAATTTCTAAATGCCTTAAAACTGGTCGTAAAAAGTACCTATTTTTGAAATTTTATTAAAACATGCATCGTTTTTCTACGCTTTATCTGGCTTACCCTTCCATATATTTAAACGCGGTTTGTTGCATCGGAAAGAGCAGATTTCAATGCATAGAGGGACGTTATTTCAGTTTCAAAATCAATTTCTAAATGCCTTAAAACTGGTCGTAAAAAGTACCTATTTTTGAAATTTTATTAAAACATGCATCGTTTTTCTACGCTTTATCTGGCTTACCCTTCCATATATTTAAACGCGGTTTGTTGCATCGGAAAGAGCAGATTTCAATGCATAGAGGGACGTTATTTCAGTTTCAAAATCAATTTCTAAATGCCTTAAAACTGGTCGTAAAAAGTACCTATTTTTGAAATTTTATTAAAACATGCATCGTTTTTCTACGCTTTATCTGGCTTACCCTTCCATATATTTAAACGCGGTTTGTTGCATCGGAAAGAGCAGATTTCAATGCATAGAGGGACGTTATTTCAGTTTCAAAATCAATTTCTAAATGCCTTAAAACTGGTCGTAAAAAGTACCTATTTTTGAAATTTTATTAAAACATGCATCGTTTTTCTACGCTTTATCTGGCTTACCCTTCCATATATTTAAACGCGGTTTGTTGCATCGGAAAGAGCAGATTTCAATACATAGAGGACGTTATTTCAGTTTCAAAATCAATTTCTAAATGCCTTAAAACTGGTCGTAAAAAGTACCTATTTTTGAAATTTTATTAAAACATGCATCGTTTTTCTACGCTTTATCTGGCTTACCCTTCCATATATTTAAACGCGGTTTGTTGCATCGGAAAGAGCAGATTTCAATGCATAGAGGGACGTTATTTCAGTTTCAAAATCAATTTCTAAATGCCTTAAAACTGGTCGTAAAAAGTACCCTATTTTTGAAATTTTATTAAAACATGCATCGTTTTTCTACGCTTTATCTGGCTTACCCTTCCATATATTTAAACGCGGTTTGTTGCATCGGAAAGAGCAGATTTCAATGCATAGAGGGACGTTATTTCAGTTTCAAAATCAATTTCTAAATGCCTTAAAACTGGTCGTAAAAAGTACCTATTTTTGAAATTTTATTAAAACATGCATCGTTTTTCTACGCTTTATCTGGCTTACCCTTCCATATATTTAAACGCGGTTTGTTGCATCGGAAAGAGCAGATTTCAATGCATAGAGGGACGTTATTTCAGTTTCAAAATCAATTTCTAAAATGCCTTAAAACTGGTCGTAAAAAGTACCTATTTTTGAAATTTTATTAAAACATGCATCGTTTTTCTACGCTTTATCTGGCTTACCCTTCCATATATTTAAACGCGGTTTGTTGCATCGGAAAGAGCAGATTTCAATGCATAGAGGGACGTTATTTCAGTTTCAAAATCAATTTCTAAATGCCTTAAAACTGGTCGTAAAAAGTACCTATTTTTGAAATTTTATTAAAACATGCATCGTTTTTCTACGCTTTATCTGGCTTACCCTTCCATATATTTAAACGCGGTTTGTTGCATCGGAAAGAGCAGATTTCAATGCATAGAGGGACGTTATTTCAGTTTCAAAATCAATTTCTAAATGCCTTAAAACTGGTCGTAAAAAGTACCTATTTTTGAAATTTTATTAAAACATGCATCGTTTTTCTACGCTTTATCTGGCTTACCCTTCCATATATTTAAACGCGGTTTGTTGCATCGGAAAGAGCAGATTTCAATGCATAGAGGGACGTTATTTCAGTTTCAAAATCAATTTCTAAATGCCTTAAAACTGGTCGTAAAAAGTACCTATTTTTGAAATTTTATTAAAACATGCATCGTTTTTCTACGCTTTATCTGGCTTACCCTTCCATATATTTAAACGCGGTTTGTTGCATCGGAAAGAGCAGATTTCAATGCATAGAGGGACGTTATTTCAGTTTCAAAATCAATTTCTAAATGCCTTAAAACTGGTCGTAAAAAGTACCTATTTTTGAAATTTTATTAAAACATGCATCGTTTTTCTACGCTTTATCTGGCTTACCCTTCCATATATTTAAACGCGGTTTGTTGCATCGGAAAGAGCAGATTTCAATGCATAGAGGGACGTTATTTCAGTTTCAAAATCAATTTCTAAATGCCTTAAAACTGGTCGTAAAAAGTACCTATTTTTGAAATTTTATTAAAACATGCATCGTTCTTCTACGCTTTATCTGGCTTACCCTTCCATATATTTAAATGCGGTTTGTTGCATCGAAAGAGCAGATTTCAATGCATAGAGGGACGTTATTTCAGTTTCAAAATCAATTTCTAAATGCCTTAAAACTGGTCGTAAAAGTACCTATTTTTGAAATTTTATTAAAACATGCATCGTTTTCTACGCTTTATCTGGCTTACCCTTCCATATATTTAAACGCGGTTTGTTGCATCAGAAAGAGCAGATTTCAATGCATAGAGGGACGTTATTTCAGTTTCAAAATCAATTTCTAAATGCCTTAAAACTGGTCGTAAAAAGTACCTATTTTTGAAATTTTATTAAAACATGCATCGTTTTTCTACGCTTTATCTGGCTTACCCTTCCATATATTTAAACGCGGTTTGTTGCATCGGAAAGAGCAGATTTCAATGCATAGAGGGACGTTATTTCAGTTTCAAAATCAATTTCTAAATGCCTTAAAACTGGTCGTAAAAAGTACCTATTTTGAAATTTTATTAAAACATGCATCGTTTTTCTACGCTTTATCTGGCTTACCCTTCCATATATTTAAACGCGGTTTGTTGCATCGGAAAGAGCAGATTTCAATGCATAGAGGGACGTTATTTCAGTTTCAAAATCAATTTCTAAATGCCTTAAAACTGGTCGTAAAAGGTACCTATTTTTGAAATTTTATTAAAACATGCATCGTTTTTCTACGCTTTATCTGGCTTACCTTCCATATATTTAAACGCGGTTTGTTGCATCGGAAAGAGCAGATTTCAATGCATAGAGGGACGTTATTTCAGTTTCAAAATCAATTTCTAAATGCCTTAAAACTGGTCGTAAAAAGTACCTATTTTTGAAATTTTATTAAAACATGCATCGTTTTTCTACGCTTTATCTGGCTTACCCTTCCATATATTTAAACGCGGTTTGTTGCATCGGAAAGAGCAGATTTCAATGCATAGAGGGACGTTATTTCAGTTTCAAAATCAATTTCTAAATGCCTTAAAACTGGTCGTAAAAGTACCTATTTTTGAAATTTTATTAAAACATGCATCGTTTTTCTACGCTTTATCTGGCTTACCCTTCCATATATTTAAACGCGGTTTGTTGCATCGGAAAGAGCAGATTTCAATGCATAGAGGGACGTTATTTCAGTTTCAAAATCAATTTCTAAATGCCTTAAAACTGGTCGTAAAAAGTACCTATTTTTGAAATTTTATTAAAACATGCATCGTTTTCTACGCTTTATCTGGCTTACCCTTCCATATATTTAAACGCGGTTTGTTGCATCGGAAAGAGCAGATTTCAATGCATAGAGGGACGTTATTTCAGTTTTTCAAATGCCTTATTAAAACTGGTCGTAAAAAGTACCTATTTTTGAAATTTTATTAAAACATGCATCGTTTTTCTACGCTTTATCTGGCTTACCCTTCCATATATTTAAACGCGGTTTGTTGCATCGGAAAGAGCAGATTTCAATGCATAGAGGGACGTTATTTCAGTTTCAAAATCAATTTCTAAATGCCTTAAAACTGGTCGTAAAAAGTACCTATTTTTGAATTTTATTAAAACATGCATCGTTTTTCTACGCTTTATCTGGCTTACCCTTCCATATATTTTAAACGCGGTTTGTTGCATCGGAAAGAGCAGATTTCAATGCATAGAGGGACGTTATTTCAGTTTCAAAATCAATTTCTAAATGCCTTAAAACTGGTCGTAAAAAGTACCTATTTTTGAAATTTTATTAAAACATGCATCGTTCTTCTACGCTTTATCTGGCTTACCCTTCCATATATTTAAACGCGGTTTGTTTGCATCGGAAAGAGCAGATTTCAATGCATAGAGGGACGTTATTTCAGTTTCAAAATAATTCTAAATGCCTTAAAACTGGTCGTAAAAAGTACCTATTTTTGAAATTTTTATTAAAACATGCATCGTTTCTTCTACGCTTTATCTGGCTTACCCTTCCATATATTTAAACGCGGTTTGTTGCATCAGAAAGAGCAGATTTCAATGCATAGAGGGACGTTATTTCAGTTTCAAAATCAATTTCTAAATGCCTTAAAACTGGTCGTAAAAAGTACCTATTTTTGAAATTTTATTAAAACATGCATCGTTTTTCTACGCTTTATCTGGCTTACCCTTCCATATATTTAAACGCGGTTTGTTGCATCGGAAAGAGCAGATTTCAATGCATAGAGGGACGTTATTTCAGTTTCAAAAATCAATTTCTAAATGCCTTAAAACTGGTCGTAAAAAGTACCTATTTTTGAAATTTTATTAAAACATGCATCGTTTTTCTACGCTTTATCTGGCTTTACCCTTCCATATATTTAAACGCGGTTTGTTGCATCGGAAAGAGCAGATTTCAATGCATAGAGGGACGTTATTTCAGTTTCAAAATCAATTTCTAAATGCCTTAAAACTGGTCGTAAAAAGTACCTATTTTTGAAATTTTATTAAAACATGCATCGTTCTTCTACGCTTTATCTGGCTTACCCTTCCATATATTTAAACGCGGTTTGTTGCATCAGAAAGAGCAGATTTCAATGCATAGAGGACGTTATTTCAGTTTCAAAATCAATTTCTAAATGCCTTAAAACTGGTCGTAAAAAGTACCTATTTTTGAAATTTTATTAAAACATGCATCGTTCTTCTACGCTTTATCTGGCTTACCCTTCCATATATTTAAACGCGGTTTGTTGCATCGGAAAGAGCAGATTTCAATGCATAGAGGGACGTTATTTCAGTTTCAAAATCAATTTCTAAATGCCTTAAAACTGGTCGTAAAAAGTACCTATTTTTGAAATTTTATTAAACATGCATCGTTTTTCTACGCTTTATCTGGCTTACCCTTCCATATATTTAAACGCGGTTTGTTGCATCGGAAAGAGCAGATTTCAATGCATAGAGGGACGTTATTTCAGTTTCAAAATCAATTTCTAAATGCCTTAAAACTGGTCGTAAAAAGTACCTATTTTGAAATTTTATTAAAACATGCATCGTTCTTCTACGCTTTATCTGGCTTACCCTTCCATATATTTAAACGCGGTTTGTTGCATCAGAAAGAGCAGGATTTCAATGCATAGAGGGACGTTATTTCAGTTTCAAAATCAATTTCTAAATGCATTAAAACTGGTCGTAAAAAGTACCTATTTTTGAAATTTTATTAAAACATGCATCGTTCTTCTACGCTTTATCTGGCTTACCCTTCCATATATTTAAACGCGGTTTGTTGCATCGGAAAGAGCAGATTTCAATGCATAGAGGGACGTTATTTCAGTTTCAAAATCAATTTCTAAATGCCTTAAAACTGGTCGTAAAAAGTACCTATTTTTGAAATTTTATTAAAACATGCATCGTTTTTCTACGCTTTATCTGGCTTACCCTTCCATATATTTAAACGCGGTTTGTTGCATCGGGAAAGAGCAGATTTCAATGCATAGAGGGACGTTATTTCAGTTTCAAAATCAATTTCTAAATGCCTTAAAACTAGTCGTAAAAAGTACCTATTTTTGAAATTTTATTAAAACATGCATCGTTTTTCTACGCTTTATCTGGCTTACCCTTCCATATATTTAAACGCGGTTTGTTGCATCGGAAAGAGCAGATTTCAATGCATAGAGGGACGTTATTTCAGTTTCAAATCAATTTCTAAATGCCTTAAAACTAGTCGTAAAAAGTACCTATTTTTGAAATTTTATTAAAACATGCATCGTTCTTCTACGCTTTATCTGGCTTACCCTTCCATATATTTAAACGCGGTTTGTTGCATCGGAAAGAGCAGATTTCAATGCATAGAGGGACGTTATTTCAGTTTCAAAATCAATTTCTAAATGCCTTAAAACTGGTCGTAAAAGTACCTATTTTTGAAATTTTATTAAAACATGCATCGTTTTTCTACGCTTTATCTGGCTTACCCTTCCATATATTTAAACGCGGTTTGTTGCATCGGAAAGAGCAGATTTCAATGCATAGAGGGACGTTATTTCAGTTTCAAAATCAATTTCTAAATGCCTTAAAACTGGTCGTAAAAAGTACCTATTTTTGAAATTTTATTAAAACATGCATCGTTTTTCTACGCTTTATCTGGCTTACCCTTCCATATATTTAAACGCGGTTTGTTGCATCGGAAAGAGCAGATTTCAATGCATAGAGGGACGTTATTTCAGTTTCAAAATCAATTTCTAAATGCCTTAAAACTGGTCGTAAAAAGTACCTATTTTTGAAATTTTATTAAAACATGCATCGTTTTTCTACGCTTTATCTGGCTTACCCTTCCATATATTTAAACGCGGTTTGTTGCATCGGAAAGAGCAGATTTCAATGCATAGAGGGACGTTATTTCAGTTTCAAAATCAATTTCTAAATGCCTTAAAACTGGTCGTAAAAAGTACCTATTTTTGAAATTTTATTAAAACATGCATCGTTTTTCTACGCTTTATCTGGCTTACCCTTCCATATATTTAAACGCGGTTTGTTGCATCGGAAAGAGCAGATTTCAATGCATAGAGGGACGTTATTTCAGTTTCAAAATCAATTTCTAAATGCCTTAAAACTGGTCGTAAAAAGTACCTATTTTTGAAATTTTATTAAAACATGCATCGTTTTTCTACGCTTTATCTGGCTTACCCTTCCATATATTTAAACGCGGTTTGTTGCATCGGAAAGAGCAGATTTCAATGCATAGAGGGACGTTATTTCAGTTTCAAAATCAATTTCTAAATGCATTAAAAACTGGTCGTAAAAAGTACCTATTTTTGAAATTTTATTAAAACATGCATCGTTTTTCTACGCTTTATCTGGCTTACCCTTCCATATATTTAAACGCGGTTTGTTGCATCGGAAAGAGCAGATTTCAATGCATAGAGGGACGTTATTTCAGTTTCAAAATCAATTTCTAAATGCCTTAAAACTGGTCGTAAAAAGTACCTATTTTTGAAATTTTATTAAAACATGCATCGTTTTTCTACGCTTTATCTGGCTTACCCTTCCATATATTTAAACGCGGTTTGTTGCATCGGAAAGAGCAGATTTCAATGCATAGAGGGACGTTATTTCAGTTTCAAAATCAATTTCTAAATGCCTTAAAACTAGTCGTAAAAGTACCTATTTTTGAAATTTTATTAAAACATGCATCGTTTTTCTACGCTTTATCTGGCTTACCCTTCCATATATTTAAACGCGGTTTGTTGCATCGGAAAGAGCAGATTTCAATGCATAGAGGGACGTTATTTCAGTTTCAAAATCAATTTCTAAATGCTTAAAACTGGTCGTAAAAAGTACCTATTTTGAAATTTTATTAAAACATGCATCGTTTTTCTACGCTTTATCTGGCTTACCCTTCCATATATTTAAACGCGGTTTTGTTGCATCGGAAAGAGCAGATTTCAATGCATAGAGGGACGTTATTTCAGTTTCAAAATCAATTTCTAAATGCCTTAAAACTGGTCGTAAAAAGTACCTATTTTTGAAATTTTATTAAAACATGCATCGTTTTTCTACGCTTTATCTGGCTTACCCTTCCATATATTTAAACGCGGTTTGTTGCATCGGAAAGAGCAGATTTCAATGCATAGAGGGACGTTATTTCAGTTTCAAAATCAATATTCTAAATGCCTTAAAACTGGTCGTGGAAAAGTACCTATTTTGAAATTTTATTAAACATGCATCGTTTTTCTACGCTTTATCTGGCTTACCCTTCCATATATTTAAACGCGGTTTGTTGCATCGGAAAGAGCAGATTTCAATGCATAGAGGGACGTTATTTCAGTTTCAAAATCAATTTCTAAATGCCTTAAAACTGGTCGTAAAAAGTACCTATTTTTGAAATTTTATTAAAACATGCATCGTTTTTCTACGCTTTATCTGGCTTACCCTTCCATATATTTAAACGCGGTTTGTTGCATCGGAAAGAGCAGATTTCAATGCATAGAGGGACGTTATTTCAGTTTCAAAATCAATTTCTAAATGCCTTAAAACTGGTCGTAAAAAGTACCTATTTTTGAAATTTTATTAAAACATGCATCGTTTTTCTACGCTTTATCTGGCTTACCCTTCCATATATTTAAACGCGGTTTGTTGCATCGGAAAGAGCAGATTTCAATGCATAGAGGGACGTTATTTCAGTTTCAAAATCAATTTCTAAATGCCTTAAAACTGGTCGTAAAAAGTACCTATTTTTGAAATTTTATTAAAACATGCATCGTTTTTCTACGCTTTATCTGGCTTACCCTTCCATATATTTAAACGCGGTTTGTTGCATCGGAAAGAGCAGATTTCAATGCATAGAGGGACGTTATTTCAGTTTCAAAATCAATTTCTAAATGCCTTAAAACTGGTCGTAAAAAGTACCTATTTTTGAAATTTTATTAAAACATGCATCGTTTTTCTACGCTTTATCTGGCTTACCCTTCCATATATTTAAACGCGGTTTGTTGCATCGGAAAGAGCAGATTTCAATGCATAGAGGGACGTTATTTCAGTTTCAAAATCAATTTCTAAATGCCTTAAAACTGGTCGTAAAAAGTACCTATTTTTGAAATTTTATTAAAACATGCATCGTTTTTCTACGCTTTATCTGGCTTACCCTTCCATATATTTAAACGCGGTTTGTTGCATCGGAAAGAGCAGATTTCAATGCATAGAGGGACGTTATTTCAGTTTCAAAATCAATTTCTAAATGCCTTAAAACTGGTCGTAAAAAGTACCTATTTTTGAAATTTTATTAAAACATGCATCGTTTTTCTACGCTTTATCTGGCTTACCCTTCCATATATTTAAACGCGGTTTGTTGCATCGGAAAGAGCAGATTTCAATGCATAGAGGGACGTTATTTCAGTTTCAAAATCAATTTCTAAATGCCTTAAAACTGGTCGTAAAAAGTACCTATTTTTGAAATTTTATTAAAACATGCATCGTTTTTCTACGCTTTACTGGCTTACCCTTCCATATATTTAAACGCGGTTTGTTGCATCGGAAAGAGCAGATTTCAATGCATAGAGGGACGTTATTTCAGTTTCAAAATCAATTTCTAAATGCCTTAAAACTGGTCGTAAAAAGTACCTATTTTTGAAATTTTATTAAAACATGCATCGTTTTTCTACGCTTTATCTGGCTTACCCTTCCATATATTTAAACGCGGTTTGTTGCATCGGAAAGAGCAGATTTCAATGCATAGAGGGACGTTATTTCAGTTTCAAAATCAATTTCTAAATGCCTTAAAACTGGTCGTAAAAAGTACCTATTTTTGAAATTTTATTAAAACATGCATCGTTTTTCTACGCTTTATCTGGCTTACCCTTCCATATATTTAAACGCGGTTTGTTGCATCGGAAAGAGCAGATTTCAATGCATAGAGGGACGTTATTTCAGTTTCAAAATCAATTTCTAAATGCCTTAAAACTGGTCGTAAAAAGTACCTATTTTTGAAATTTTATTAAAACATGCATCGTTTTTCTACGCTTTATCTGGCTTACCCTTCCATATATTTAAACGCGGTTTGTTGCATCGGAAAGAGCAGATTTCAATGCATAGAGGGACGTTATTTCAGTTTCAAAATCAATTTCTAAATGCCTTAAAACTGGTCGTAAAAAGTACCTATTTTTGAAATTTTATTAAAACATGCATCGTTTTTCTACGCTTTATCTGGCTTACCCTTCCATATATTTAAACGCGGTTTGTTGCATCGGAAAGAGCAGATTTCAATGCATAGAGGGACGTTATTTCAGTTTCAAAATCAATTTCTAAATGCCTTAAAACTGGTCGTAAAAAGTACCTATTTTTGAAATTTTATTAAAACATGCATCGTTTTTCTACGCTTTATCTGGCTTACCCTTCCATATATTTAAACGCGGTTTGTTGCATCGGAAAGAGCAGATTTCAATGCATAGAGGGACGTTATTTCAGTTTCAAAATCAATTTCTAAATGCCTTAAAACTGGTCGTAAAAAGTACCTATTTTTGAAATTTTATTAAAACATGCATCGTTTTTCTACGCTTTATCTGGCTTACCCTTCCATATATTTAAACGCGGTTTGTTGCATCGGAAAGAGCAGATTTCAATGCATAGAGGGACGTTATTTCAGTTTCAAAATCAATTTCTAAATGCCTTAAAACTGGTCGTAAAAAGTACCTATTTTTGAAATTTTATTAAAACATGCATCGTTTTTCTACGCTTTATCTGGCTTACCCTTCCATATATTTAAACGCGGTTTGTTGCATCGGAAAGAGCAGATTTCAATGCATAGAGGGACGTTATTTCAGTTTCAAAATCAATTTCTAAATGCCTTAAAACTGGTCGTAAAAAGTACCTATTTTTGAAATTTTATTAAAACATGCATCGTTTTTCTACGCTTTATCTGGCTTACCCTTCCATATATTTAAACGCGGTTTGTTGCATCGGAAAGAGCAGATTTCAATGCATAGAGGGACGTTATTTCAGTTTCAAAATCAATTTCTAAATGCCTTAAAACTGGTCGTAAAAAGTACCTATTTTTGAAATTTTATTAAAACATGCATCGTTTTTCTACGCTTTATCTGGCTTACCCTTCCATATATTTAAACGCGGTTTGTTGCATCGGAAAGAGCAGATTTCAATGCATAGAGGGACGTTATTTCAGTTTCAAAATCAATTTCTAAATGCCTTAAAACTGGTCGTAAAAAGTACCTATTTTTGAAATTTTATTAAAACATGCATCGTTTTTCTACGCTTTATCTGGCTTACCCTTCCATATATTTAAACGCGGTTTGTTGCATCGGAAAGAGCAGATTTCAATGCATAGAGGGACGTTATTTCAGTTTCAAAATCAATTTCTAAATGCCTTAAAACTGGTCGTAAAAAGTACCTATTTTTGAAATTTTATTAAAACATGCATCGTTTTTCTACGCTTTATCTGGCTTACCCTTCCATATATTTAAACGCGGTTTGTTGCATCGGAAAGAGCAGATTTCAATGCATAGAGGGACGTTATTTCAGTTTCAAAATCAATTTCTAAATGCCTTAAAACTGGTCGTAAAAAGTACCTATTTTTGAAATTTTATTAAAACATGCATCGTTTTTCTACGCTTTATCTGGCTTACCCTTCCATATATTTAAACGCGGTTTGTTGCATCGGAAAGAGCAGATTTCAATGCATAGAGGGACGTTATTTCAGTTTCAAAATCAATTTCTAAATGCCTTAAAACTGGTCGTAAAAAGTACCTATTTTTGAAATTTTATTAAAACATGCATCGTTTTTCTACGCTTTATCTGGCTTACCCTTCCATATATTTAAACGCGGTTTGTTGCATCGGAAAGAGCAGATTTCAATGCATAGAGGGACGTTATTTCAGTTTCAAAATCAATTTCTAAATGCCTTAAAACTGGTCGTAAAAAGTACCTATTTTTGAAATTTTATTAAAACATGCATCGTTTTTCTACGCTTTATCTGGCTTACCCTTCCATATATTTAAACGCGGTTTGTTGCATCGGAAAGAGCAGATTTCAATGCATAGAGGGACGTTATTTCAGTTTCAAAATCAATTTCTAAATGCCTTAAAACTGGTCGTAAAAAGTACCTATTTTTGAAATTTTATTAAAACATGCATCGTTTTTCTACGCTTTATCTGGCTTACCCTTCCATATATTTAAACGCGGTTTGTTGCATCGGAAAGAGCAGATTTCAATGCATAGAGGGACGTTATTTCAGTTTCAAAATCAATTTCTAAATGCCTTAAAACTGGTCGTAAAAAGTACCTATTTTTGAAATTTTATTAAAACATGCATCGTTTTTCTACGCTTTATCTGGCTTACCCTTCCATATATTTAAACGCGGTTTGTTGCATCGGAAAGAGCAGATTTCAATGCATAGAGGGACGTTATTTCAGTTTCAAAATCAATTTCTAAATGCCTTAAAACTGGTCGTAAAAAGTACCTATTTTTGAAATTTTATTAAAACATGCATCGTTTTTCTACGCTTTATCTGGCTTACCCTTCCATATATTTAAACGCGGTTTGTTGCATCGGAAAGAGCAGATTTCAATGCATAGAGGGACGTTATTTCAGTTTCAAAATCAATTTCTAAATGCCTTAAAACTGGTCGTAAAAAGTACCTATTTTTGAAATTTTATTAAAACATGCATCGTTTTTCTACGCTTTATCTGGCTTACCCTTCCATATATTTAAACGCGGTTTGTTGCATCGGAAAGAGCAGATTTCAATGCATAGAGGGACGTTATTTCAGTTTCAAAATCAATTTCTAAATGCCTTAAAACTGGTCGTAAAAAGTACCTATTTTTGAAATTTTATTAAAACATGCATCGTTTTTCTACGCTTTATCTGGCTTACCCTTCCATATATTTAAACGCGGTTTGTTGCATCGGAAAGAGCAGATTTCAATGCATAGAGGGACGTTATTTCAGTTTCAAAATCAATTTCTAAATGCCTTAAAACTGGTCGTAAAAAGTACCTATTTTTGAAATTTTATTAAAACATGCATCGTTTTTCTACGCTTTATCTGGCTTACCCTTCCATATATTTAAACGCGGTTTGTTGCATCGGAAAGAGCAGATTTCAATGCATAGAGGGACGTTATTTCAGTTTCAAAATCAATTTCTAAATGCCTTAAAACTGGTCGTAAAAAGTACCTATTTTTGAAATTTTATTAAAACATGCATCGTTTTTCTACGCTTTATCTGGCTTACCCTTCCATATATTTAAACGCGGTTTGTTGCATCGGAAAGAGCAGATTTCAATGCATAGAGGGACGTTATTTCAGTTTCAAAATCAATTTCTAAATGCCTTAAAACTGGTCGTAAAAAGTACCTATTTTTGAAATTTTATTAAAACATGCATCGTTTTTCTACGCTTTATCTGGCTTACCCTTCCATATATTTAAACGCGGTTTGTTGCATCGGAAAGAGCAGATTTCAATGCATAGAGGGACGTTATTTCAGTTTCAAAATCAATTTCTAAATGCCTTAAAACTGGTCGTAAAAAGTACCTATTTTTGAAATTTTATTAAAACATGCATCGTTTTTCTACGCTTTATCTGGCTTACCCTTCCATATATTTAAACGCGGTTTGTTGCATCGGAAAGAGCAGATTTCAATGCATAGAGGGACGTTATTTCAGTTTCAAAATCAATTTCTAAATGCCTTAAAACTGGTCGTAAAAAGTACCTATTTTTGAAATTTTATTAAAACATGCATCGTTTTTCTACGCTTTATCTGGCTTACCCTTCCATATATTTAAACGCGGTTTGTTGCATCGGAAAGAGCAGATTTCAATGCATAGAGGGACGTTATTTCAGTTTCAAAATCAATTTCTAAATGCCTTAAAACTGGTCGTAAAAAGTACCTATTTTTGAAATTTTATTAAAACATGCATCGTTTTTCTACGCTTTATCTGGCTTACCCTTCCATATATTTAAACGCGGTTTGTTGCATCGGAAAGAGCAGATTTCAATGCATAGAGGGACGTTATTTCAGTTTCAAAATCAATTTCTAAATGCCTTAAAACTGGTCGTAAAAAGTACCTATTTTTGAAATTTTATTAAAACATGCATCGTTTTTCTACGCTTTATCTGGCTTACCCTTCCATATATTTAAACGCGGTTTGTTGCATCGGAAAGAGCAGATTTCAATGCATAGAGGGACGTTATTTCAGTTTCAAAATCAATTTCTAAATGCCTTAAAACTGGTCGTAAAAAGTACCTATTTTTGAAATTTTATTAAAACATGCATCGTTTTTCTACGCTTTATCTGGCTTACCCTTCCATATATTTAAACGCGGTTTGTTGCATCGGAAAGAGCAGATTTCAATGCATAGAGGGACGTTATTTCAGTTTCAAAATCAATTTCTAAATGCCTTAAAACTGGTCGTAAAAAGTACCTATTTTTGAAATTTTATTAAAACATGCATCGTTTTTCTACGCTTTATCTGGCTTACCCTTCCATATATTTAAACGCGGTTTGTTGCATCGGAAAGAGCAGATTTCAATGCATAGAGGGACGTTATTTCAGTTTCAAAATCAATTTCTAAATGCCTTAAAACTGGTCGTAAAAAGTACCTATTTTTGAAATTTTATTAAAACATGCATCGTTTTTCTACGCTTTATCTGGCTTACCCTTCCATATATTTAAACGCGGTTTGTTGCATCGGAAAGAGCAGATTTCAATGCATAGAGGGACGTTATTTCAGTTTCAAAATCAATTTCTAAATGCCTTAAAACTGGTCGTAAAAAGTACCTATTTTTGAAATTTTATTAAAACATGCATCGTTTTTCTACGCTTTATCTGGCTTACCCTTCCATATATTTAAACGCGGTTTGTTGCATCGGAAAGAGCAGATTTCAATGCATAGAGGGACGTTATTTCAGTTTCAAAATCAATTTCTAAATGCCTTAAAACTGGTCGTAAAAAGTACCTATTTTTGAAATTTTATTAAAACATGCATCGTTTTTCTACGCTTTATCTGGCTTACCCTTCCATATATTTAAACGCGGTTTGTTGCATCGGAAAGAGCAGATTTCAATGCATAGAGGGACGTTATTTCAGTTTCAAAATCAATTTCTAAATGCCTTAAAACTGGTCGTAAAAAGTACCTATTTTTGAAATTTTATTAAAACATGCATCGTTTTTCTACGCTTTATCTGGCTTACCCTTCCATATATTTAAACGCGGTTTGTTGCATCGGAAAGAGCAGATTTCAATGCATAGAGGGACGTTATTTCAGTTTCAAAATCAATTTCTAAATGCCTTAAAACTGGTCGTAAAAAGTACCTATTTTTGAAATTTTATTAAAACATGCATCGTTTTTCTACGCTTTATCTGGCTTACCCTTCCATATATTTAAACGCGGTTTGTTGCATCGGAAAGAGCAGATTTCAATGCATAGAGGGACGTTATTTCAGTTTCAAAATCAATTTCTAAATGCCTTAAAACTGGTCGTAAAAAGTACCTATTTTTGAAATTTTATTAAAACATGCATCGTTTTTCTACGCTTTATCTGGCTTACCCTTCCATATATTTAAACGCGGTTTGTTGCATCGGAAAGAGCAGATTTCAATGCATAGAGGGACGTTATTTCAGTTTCAAAATCAATTTCTAAATGCCTTAAAACTGGTCGTAAAAAGTACCTATTTTTGAAATTTTATTAAAACATGCATCGTTTTTCTACGCTTTATCTGGCTTACCCTTCCATATATTTAAACGCGGTTTGTTGCATCGGAAAGAGCAGATTTCAATGCATAGAGGGACGTTATTTCAGTTTCAAAATCAATTTCTAAATGCCTTAAAACTGGTCGTAAAAAGTACCTATTTTTGAAATTTTATTAAAACATGCATCGTTTTTCTACGCTTTATCTGGCTTACCCTTCCATATATTTAAACGCGGTTTGTTGCATCGGAAAGAGCAGATTTCAATGCATAGAGGGACGTTATTTCAGTTTCAAAATCAATTTCTAAATGCCTTAAAACTGGTCGTAAAAAGTACCTATTTTTGAAATTTTATTAAAACATGCATCGTTTTTCTACGCTTTATCTGGCTTACCCTTCCATATATTTAAACGCGGTTTGTTGCATCGGAAAGAGCAGATTTCAATGCATAGAGGGACGTTATTTCAGTTTCAAAATCAATTTCTAAATGCCTTAAAACTGGTCGTAAAAAGTACCTATTTTTGAAATTTTATTAAAACATGCATCGTTTTTCTACGCTTTATCTGGCTTACCCTTCCATATATTTAAACGCGGTTTGTTGCATCGGAAAGAGCAGATTTCAATGCATAGAGGGACGTTATTTCAGTTTCAAAATCAATTTCTAAATGCCTTAAAACTGGTCGTAAAAAGTACCTATTTTTGAAATTTTATTAAAACATGCATCGTTTTTCTACGCTTTATCTGGCTTACCCTTCCATATATTTAAACGCGGTTTGTTGCATCGGAAAGAGCAGATTTCAATGCATAGAGGGACGTTATTTCAGTTTCAAAATCAATTTCTAAATGCCTTAAAACTGGTCGTAAAAAGTACCTATTTTTGAAATTTTATTAAAACATGCATCGTTTTTCTACGCTTTATCTGGCTTACCCTTCCATATATTTAAACGCGGTTTGTTGCATCGGAAAGAGCAGATTTCAATGCATAGAGGGACGTTATTTCAGTTTCAAAATCAATTTCTAAATGCCTTAAAACTGGTCGTAAAAAGTACCTATTTTTGAAATTTTATTAAAACATGCATCGTTTTTCTACGCTTTATCTGGCTTACCCTTCCATATATTTAAACGCGGTTTGTTGCATCGGAAAGAGCAGATTTCAATGCATAGAGGGACGTTATTTCAGTTTCAAAATCAATTTCTAAATGCCTTAAAACTGGTCGTAAAAAGTACCTATTTTTGAAATTTTATTAAAACATGCATCGTTTTTCTACGCTTTATCTGGCTTACCCTTCCATATATTTAAACGCGGTTTGTTGCATCGGAAAGAGCAGATTTCAATGCATAGAGGGACGTTATTTCAGTTTCAAAATCAATTTCTAAATGCCTTAAAACTGGTCGTAAAAAGTACCTATTTTTGAAATTTTATTAAAACATGCATCGTTTTTCTACGCTTTATCTGGCTTACCCTTCCATATATTTAAACGCGGTTTGTTGCATCGGAAAGAGCAGATTTCAATGCATAGAGGGACGTTATTTCAGTTTCAAAATCAATTTCTAAATGCCTTAAAACTGGTCGTAAAAAGTACCTATTTTTGAAATTTTATTAAAACATGCATCGTTTTTCTACGCTTTATCTGGCTTACCCTTCCATATATTTAAACGCGGTTTGTTGCATCGGAAAGAGCAGATTTCAATGCATAGAGGGACGTTATTTCAGTTTCAAAATCAATTTCTAAATGCCTTAAAACTGGTCGTAAAAAGTACCTATTTTTGAAATTTTATTAAAACATGCATCGTTTTTCTACGCTTTATCTGGCTTACCCTTCCATATATTTAAACGCGGTTTGTTGCATCGGAAAGAGCAGATTTCAATGCATAGAGGGACGTTATTTCAGTTTCAAAATCAATTTCTAAATGCCTTAAAACTGGTCGTAAAAAGTACCTATTTTTGAAATTTTATTAAAACATGCATCGTTTTTCTACGCTTTATCTGGCTTACCCTTCCATATATTTAAACGCGGTTTGTTGCATCGGAAAGAGCAGATTTCAATGCATAGAGGGACGTTATTTCAGTTTCAAAATCAATTTCTAAATGCCTTAAAACTGGTCGTAAAAAGTACCTATTTTTGAAATTTTATTAAAACATGCATCGTTTTTCTACGCTTTATCTGGCTTACCCTTCCATATATTTAAACGCGGTTTGTTGCATCGGAAAGAGCAGATTTCAATGCATAGAGGGACGTTATTTCAGTTTCAAAATCAATTTCTAAATGCCTTAAAACTGGTCGTAAAAAGTACCTATTTTTGAAATTTTATTAAAACATGCATCGTTTTTCTACGCTTTATCTGGCTTACCCTTCCATATATTTAAACGCGGTTTGTTGCATCGGAAAGAGCAGATTTCAATGCATAGAGGGACGTTATTTCAGTTTCAAAATCAATTTCTAAATGCCTTAAAACTGGTCGTAAAAAGTACCTATTTTTGAAATTTTATTAAAACATGCATCGTTTTTCTACGCTTTATCTGGCTTACCCTTCCATATATTTAAACGCGGTTTGTTGCATCGGAAAGAGCAGATTTCAATGCATAGAGGGACGTTATTTCAGTTTCAAAATCAATTTCTAAATGCCTTAAAACTGGTCGTAAAAAGTACCTATTTTTGAAATTTTATTAAAACATGCATCGTTTTTCTACGCTTTATCTGGCTTACCCTTCCATATATTTAAACGCGGTTTGTTGCATCGGAAAGAGCAGATTTCAATGCATAGAGGGACGTTATTTCAGTTTCAAAATCAATTTCTAAATGCCTTAAAACTGGTCGTAAAAAGTACCTATTTTTGAAATTTTATTAAAACATGCATCGTTTTTCTACGCTTTATCTGGCTTACCCTTCCATATATTTAAACGCGGTTTGTTGCATCGGAAAGAGCAGATTTCAATGCATAGAGGGACGTTATTTCAGTTTCAAAATCAATTTCTAAATGCCTTAAAACTGGTCGTAAAAAGTACCTATTTTTGAAATTTTATTAAAACATGCATCGTTTTTCTACGCTTTATCTGGCTTACCCTTCCATATATTTAAACGCGGTTTGTTGCATCGGAAAGAGCAGATTTCAATGCATAGAGGGACGTTATTTCAGTTTCAAAATCAATTTCTAAATGCCTTAAAACTGGTCGTAAAAAGTACCTATTTTTGAAATTTTATTAAAACATGCATCGTTTTTCTACGCTTTATCTGGCTTACCCTTCCATATATTTAAACGCGGTTTGTTGCATCGGAAAGAGCAGATTTCAATGCATAGAGGGACGTTATTTCAGTTTCAAAATCAATTTCTAAATGCCTTAAAACTGGTCGTAAAAAGTACCTATTTTTGAAATTTTATTAAAACATGCATCGTTTTTCTACGCTTTATCTGGCTTACCCTTCCATATATTTAAACGCGGTTTGTTGCATCGGAAAGAGCAGATTTCAATGCATAGAGGGACGTTATTTCAGTTTCAAAATCAATTTCTAAATGCCTTAAAACTGGTCGTAAAAAGTACCTATTTTTGAAATTTTATTAAAACATGCATCGTTTTTCTACGCTTTATCTGGCTTACCCTTCCATATATTTAAACGCGGTTTGTTGCATCGGAAAGAGCAGATTTCAATGCATAGAGGGACGTTATTTCAGTTTCAAAATCAATTTCTAAATGCCTTAAAACTGGTCGTAAAAAGTACCTATTTTTGAAATTTTATTAAAACATGCATCGTTTTTCTACGCTTTATCTGGCTTACCCTTCCATATATTTAAACGCGGCTTGTTGCATCGGAAAGAGCAGATTTCAATGCATAGAGGGACGTTATTTCAGTTTCAAAATCAATTTCTAAATGCCTTAAAACTGGTCGTAAAAAGTACCTATTTTTGAAATTTTATTAAAACATGCATCGTTTTTCTACGCTTTATCTGGCTTACCCTTCCATATATTTAAACGCGGTTTGTTGCATCGGAAAGAGCAGATTTCAATGCATAGAGGGACGTTATTTCAGTTTCAAAATCAATATCTAAATGCCTTAAAACTGGTCGTGAAAAGTACCTATTTTTGAAATTTTATTAAAACATGCATCGTTTTTCTACGCTTTATCTGGCTTACCCTTCCATATATTTAAACGCGGTTTGTTGCATCGGAAAGAGCAGATTTCAATGCATAGAGGGGCGTTATTTCAGTTTCAAAATCAATTTCTAAATGCCTTAAAACTGGTCGTAAAAAGTACCTATTTTTGAAATTTTATTAAAACATGCATCGTTTTTCTACGCTTTATCTGGCTTACCCTTCCATATATTTAAACGCGGTTTGTTGCATCGGAAAGAGCAGATTTCAATGCATAGAGGGACGTTATTTCAGTTTCAAAATCAATTTCTAAATGCCTTAAAACTGGTCGTAAAAAGTACCTATTTTTGAAATTTTATTAAAACATGCATCGTTTTCTACGCTTTATCTGGCTCACCCTTCCATATATTTAAACGCGGTTTGTTGCATCGGAAAGAGCAGATTTCAATGCATAGAGGGACGTTATTTCAGTTTCAAAATCAATTTCTAAATGCCTTAAAACTGGTCGTAAAAAGTACCTATTTTTGAAATTTTATTAAAACATGCATCGTTTTTCTACGCTTTATCTGGCTTACCCTTCCATATATTTAAACGCGGTTTGTTGCATCGGAAAGAGCAGATTTCAATGCATAGAGGGACGTTATTTCAGTTTCAAAATCAATTTCTAAATGCCTTAAAACTGGTCGTAAAAAGTACCTATTTTTGAAATTTTATTAAAACATGCATCGTTTTTCTACGCTTTATCTGGCTTACCCTTCCATATATTTAAACGCGGTTTGTTGCATCGGAAAGAGCAGATTTCAATGCATAGAGGGACGTTATTTCAGTTTCAAAATCAATTTCTAAATGCCTTAAAACTGGTCGTAAAAAGTACCTATTTTTGAAATTTTATTAAACATGCATCGTTTTTCTACGCTTTATCTGGCTTACCCTTCCATATATTTAAACGCGGTTTGTTGCATCGGAAAGAGCAGATTTCAATGCATAGAGGGACGTTATTTCAGTTTCAAAATCAATTTCTAAATGCCTTAAAACTGGTCGTAAAAAGTACCTATTTTTGAAATTTTATTAAAACATGCATCGTTTTTCTACGCTTTATCTGGCTTACCCTTCCATATATTTAAACGCGGTTTGTTGCATCGGAAAGAGCAGATTTCAATGCATAGAGGGACGTTATTTCAGTTTCAAAATCAATTTCTAAATGCCTTAAAACTGGTCGTAAAAAGTACCTATTTTTGAAATTTTATTAAAACATGCATCGTTTTTCTACGCTTTATCTGGCTTACCCTTCCATATATTTAAACGCGGTTTGTTGCATCGGAAAGAGCAGATTTCAATGCATAGAGGGACGTTATTTCAGTTTCAAAATCAATTTCTAAATGCCTTAAAACTGGTCGTAAAAAGTACCTATTTTTGAAATTTTTATTAAAACATGCATCGTTTTCTACGCTTTATCTGGCTTACCCTTCCATATATTTAAACGCGGTTTGTTGCATCGGAAAGAGCAGATTTCAATGCATAGAGGGACGTTATTTCAGTTTCAAAATCAATTTCTAAATGCCTTAAAACTGGTCGTAAAAAGTACCTATTTTTGAAATTTTATTAAACATGCATCGTTTTTCTACGCTTTATCTGGCTTACCCTTCCATATATTTAAACGCGGTTTGTTGCATCGGAAGAGCAGATTTCAATGCATAGAGGGACGTTATTTCAGTTTCAAAATCAATTCTAAATGCCTTAAAACTGGTCGTAAAAAGTACCTATTTTTGAAATTTTATTAAAACATGCATCGTTTTTCTACGCTTTATCTGGCTTACCCTTCCATATATTTAAACGCGGTTTGTTGCATCGGAAAGAGCAGATTTCAATGCATAGAGGGACGTTATTTCAGTTTCAAAATCAATTTCTAAATGCCTTAAAACTGGTCGTAAAAAGTACCTATTTTTGAAATTTTATTAAAACATGCATCGTTTTTCTACGCTTTATCTGGCTTACCCTTCCATATATTTAAACGCGGTTTGTTGCATCGGAAAGAGCAGATTTCAATGCATAGAGGGACGTTATTTCAGTTTCAAAATCAATTTCTAAATGCCTTAAAACTGGTCGTAAAAAGTACCTATTTTTGAAATTTTATTAAAACATGCATCGTTTTTCTACGCTTTATCTGGCTTACCCTTCCATATATTTAAACGCGGTTTGTTGCATCGGAAAGAGCAGATTTCAATGCATAGAGGGACGTTATTTCAGTTTCAAAATCAATTTCTAAATGCCTTAAAACTGGTCGTAAAAAGTACCTATTTTTGAAATTTTATTAAAACATGCATCGTTTTTCTACGCTTTATCTGGCTTACCCTTCCATATATTTAAACGCGGTTTGTTGCATCGGAAAGAGCAGATTTCAATGCATAGAGGGACGTTATTTCAGTTTCAAAATCAATTTCTAAATGCCTTAAAACTGGTCGTAAAAAGTACCTATTTTTGAAATTTTATTAAAACATGCATCGTTTTTCTACGCTTTATCTGGCTTACCCTTCCATATATTTAAACGCGGTTTGTTGCATCGGAAAGAGCAGATTTCAATGCATAGAGGGACGTTATTTCAGTTTCAAAATCAATTTCTAAATGCCTTAAAACTGGTCGTAAAAAGTACCTATTTTTGAAATTTTATTAAAACATGCATCGTTTTCTACGCTTTATCTGGCTTACCCTTCCATATATTTAAACGCGTTTGTTGCATCGGAAAGAGCAGATTTCAATGCATAGAGGGACGTTATTTCAGTTTCAAAATCAATTTCTAAATGCCTTAAAACTGGTCGTAAAAAGTACCTATTTTTGAAATTTTATTAAAACATGCATCGTTTTTCTACGCTTTATCTGGCTTACCCTTCCATATATTTAAACGCGGTTTGTTGCATCGGAAAGAGCAGAATTTCAATGCATAGAGGGACGTTATTTTCAGTTTCAAAATCATATCTCTATAAATAGTTCT
>CAWUHG010000018.1:0-14479 GCA_963921985.1 Agrilus biguttatus | reverse complement strand
GTAGAAAAACGATGCATGTTTTAATAAAATTTCAAAAATAGGTACTTTTTACGACCAGTTTTAAGGCATTTAGAAATTTATTTTGAAACTGAAATAACGTCCCTCTATGCATTGAAATCTGCTCTTTCCGATGCAACAAACCGCGTTTAAATATATGGAAGGGTGAGCCAGATAAAGCGTAGAAAAACGATGCATGTTTTAATAAAATTTCAAAAATAGGTACTTTTTACGACCAGTTTTAAGGCATTTAGAAATTGATTTTGAAACTGAAATAACGTCCCTCTATGCATTGAAATCTGCTCTTTCCGATGCAACAAACCGCGTTTAAATATATGGAAGGGTGAGCCAGATAAAGCGTAGAAAAACGATGCATGTTTTAATAAAATTTCAAAAATAGGTACTTTTTACGACCAGTTTTAAGGCATTTAGAAATTGATTTTGAAACTGAAATAACGTCCCTCTATGCATTGAAATCTGCTCTTTCCGATGCAACAAACCGTGTTTAAATATATGGAAGGGTAAGCCAGATAAAGCGTAGAAAAACGATGCATGTTTTAATAAAATTTCAAAAATAGGTACTTTTTACGACCAGTTTTAAGGCATTTAGAAATTGATTTTGAAACTGAAATAACGTCCCTCTATGCATTGAAATCTGCTCTTTCCGATGCAACAAACCGCGTTTAAATATATGAAGGGTAAGCCAGATAAAGCGTAGAAAAACGATGCATGTTTTAATAAAATTTCAAAAATAGGTACTTTTTACGACCAGTTTTAAGGCATTTAGAAATTGATTTTGAAACTGAAATAACGTCCCTCTATGCATTGAAATCTGCTCTTTCCGATGCAACAAACCGCGTTTAAATATATGGAAGGGTAAGCCAGATAAAGCGTAGAAAAACGATGCATGTTTTAATAAAATTTCAAAAATAGGTACTTTTCACGACCAGTTTTAAGGCATTTAGATATTGATTTTGAAACTGAAATAACGTCCCTCTATGCATTGAAATCTGCTCTTTCCGATGCAACAAACCGCGTTTAAATATATGGAAGGGTAAGCCAGATAAAGCGTAGAAAAACGATGCATGTTTTAATAAAATTTCAAAAATAGGTACTTTTTACGACCAGTTTTAAGGCATTTAGAAATTGATTTTGAAACTGAAATAACGTCCCTCTATGCATTGAAATCTGCTCTTTCCGATGCAACAAACCGCGTTTAAATATATGGAAGGGTAAGCCAGATAAAGCGTAGAAAAACGATGCATGTTTTAATAAAATTTCAAAAATAGGTACTTTTTACGACCAGTTTTAAGGCATTTAGAAATTGATTTTGAAACTGAAATAACGTCCCTCTATGCATTGAAATCTGCTCTTTCCGATGCAACAAACCGCGTTTAAATATATGGAAGGGTAAGCCAGATAAAGCGTAGAAAAACGATGCATGTTTTAATAAAATTTCAAAAATAGGTACTTTTTACGACCAGTTTTAAGGCATTTAGAAATTGATTTTGAAACTGAAATAACGTCCCTCTATGCATTGAAATCTGCTCTTTCCGATGCAACAAACCGCGTTTAAATATATGGAAGGGTAAGCCAGATAAAGCGTAGAAAAACGATGCATGTTTTAATAAAATTTCAAAAATAGGTACTTTTTACGACCAGTTTTAAGGCATTTAGAAATTGATTTTGAAACTGAAATAACGTCCCTCTATGCATTGAAATCTGCTCTTTCCGATGCAACAAACCGCGTTTAAATATATGGAAGGGTAAGCCAGATAAAGCGTAGAAAAACGATGCATGTTTTAATAAAATTTCAAAAATAGGTACTTTTTACGACCAGTTTTAAGGCATTTAGAAATTGATTTTGAAACTGAAATAACGTCCCTCTATGCATTGAAATCTGCTCTTTCCGATGCAACAAACCGCGTTTAAATATATGGAAGGGTAAGCCAGATAAAGCGTAGAAAAACGATGCATGTTTTAATAAAATTTCAAAAATAGGTACTTTTTACGACCAGTTTTAAGGCATTTAGAAATTGATTTTGAAACTGAAATAACGTCCCTCTATGCATTGAAATCTGCTCTTTCCGATGCAACAAACCGCGTTTAAATATATGGAAGGGTAAGCCAGATAAAGCGTAGAAAAACGATGCATGTTTTAATAAAATTTCAAAAATAGGTACTTTTTACGACCAGTTTTAAGGCATTTAGAAATTGATTTTGAAACTGAAATAACGTCCCTCTATGCATTGAAATCTGCTCTTTCCGATGCAACAAACCGCGTTTAAATATATGGAAGGGTAAGCCAGATAAAGCGTAGAAAAACGATGCATGTTTTAATAAAATTTCAAAAATAGGTACTTTTTACGACCAGTTTTAAGGCATTTAGAAATTGATTTTGAAACTGAAATAACGTCCCTCTATGCATTGAAATCTGCTCTTTCCGATGCAACAAACCGCGTTTAAATATATGGAAGGGTAAGCCAGATAAAGCGTAGAAAAACGATGCATGTTTTAATAAAATTTCAAAAATAGGTACTTTTTACGACCAGTTTTAAGGCATTTAGAAATTGATTTTGAAACTGAAATAACGTCCCTCTATGCATTGAAATCTGCTCTTTCCGATGCAACAAACCGCGTTTAAATATATGGAAGGGTAAGCCAGATAAAGCGTAGAAAAACGATGCATGTTTTAATAAAATTTCAAAAATAGGTACTTTTTACGACCAGTTTTAAGGCATTTAGAAATTGATTTTGAAACTGAAATAACGTCCCTCTATGCATTGAAATCTGCTCTTTCCGATGCAACAAACCGCGTTTAAATATATGGAAGGGTAAGCCAGATAAAGCGTAGAAAAACGATGCATGTTTTAATAAAATTTCAAAAATAGGTACTTTTTACGACCAGTTTTAAGGCATTTAGAAATTGATTTTGAAACTGAAATAACGTCCCTCTATGCATTGAAATCTGCTCTTTCCGATGCAACAAACCGCGTTTAAATATATGGAAGGGTAAGCCAGATAAAGCGTAGAAAAACGATGCATGTTTTAATAAAATTTCAAAAATAGGTACTTTTTACGACCAGTTTTAAGGCATTTAGAAATTGATTTTGAAACTGAAATAACGTCCCTCTATGCATTGAAATCTGCTCTTTCCGATGCAACAAACCGCGTTTAAATATATGGAAGGGTAAGCCAGATAAAGCGTAGAAAAACGATGCATGTTTTAATAAAATTTCAAAAATAGGTACTTTTTACGACCAGTTTTAAGGCATTTAGAAATTGATTTTGAAACTGAAATAACGTCCCTCTATGCATTGAAATCTGCTCTTTCCGATGCAACAAACCGCGTTTAAATATATGGAAGGGTAAGCCAGATAAAGCGTAGAAAAACGATGCATGTTTTAATAAAATTTCAAAAATAGGTACTTTTTACGACCAGTTTTAAGGCATTTAGAAATTGATTTTGAAACTGAAATAACGTCCCTCTATGCATTGAAATCTGCTCTTTCCGATGCAACAAACCGCGTTTAAATATATGGAAGGGTAAGCCAGATAAAGCGTAGAAAAACGATGCATGTTTTAATAAAATTTCAAAAATAGGTACTTTTTACGACCAGTTTTAAGGCATTTAGAAATTGATTTTGAAACTGAAATAACGTCCCTCTATGCATTGAAATCTGCTCTTTCCGATGCAACAAACCGCGTTTAAATATATGGAAGGGTAAGCCAGATAAAGCGTAGAAAAACGATGCATGTTTTAATAAAATTTCAAAAATAGGTACTTTTTACGACCAGTTTTAAGGCATTTAGAAATTGATTTTGAAACTGAAATAACGTCCCTCTATGCATTGAAATCTGCTCTTTCCGATGCAACAAACCGCGTTTAAATATATGGAAGGGTAAGCCAGATAAAGCGTAGAAAAACGATGCATGTTTTAATAAAATTTCAAAAATAGGTACTTTTTACGACCAGTTTTAAGGCATTTAGAAATTGATTTTGAAACTGAAATAACGTCCCTCTATGCATTGAAATCTGCTCTTTCCGATGCAACAAACCGCGTTTAAATATATGGAAGGGTAAGCCAGATAAAGCGTAGAAAAACGATGCATGTTTTAATAAAATTTCAAAAATAGGTACTTTTTACGACCAGTTTTAAGGCATTTAGAAATTGATTTTGAAACTGAAATAACGTCCCTCTATGCATTGAAATCTGCTCTTTCCGATGCAACAAACCGCGTTTAAATATATGGAAGGGTAAGCCAGATAAAGCGTAGAAAAACGATGCATGTTTTAATAAAATTTCAAAAATAGGTACTTTTTACGACCAGTTTTAAGGCATTTAGAAATTGATTTTGAAACTGAAATAACGTCCCTCTATGCATTGAAATCTGCTCTTTCCGATGCAACAAACCGCGTTTAAATATATGGAAGGGTAAGCCAGATAAAGCGTAGAAAAACGATGCATGTTTTAATAAAATTTCAAAAATAGGTACTTTTTACGACCAGTTTTAAGGCATTTAGAAATTGATTTTGAAACTGAAATAACGTCCCTCTATGCATTGAAATCTGCTCTTTCCGATGCAACAAACCGCGTTTAAATATATGGAAGGGTAAGCCAGATAAAGCGTAGAAAAACGATGCATGTTTTAATAAAATTTCAAAAATAGGTACTTTTTACGACCAGTTTTAAGGCATTTAGAAATTGATTTTGAAACTGAAATAACGTCCCTCTATGCATTGAAATCTGCTCTTTCCGATGCAACAAACCGCGTTTAAATATATGGAAGGGTAAGCCAGATAAAGCGTAGAAAAACGATGCATGTTTTAATAAAATTTCAAAAATAGGTACTTTTTACGACCAGTTTTAAGGCATTTAGAAATTGATTTTGAAACTGAAATAACGTCCCTCTATGCATTGAAATCTGCTCTTTCCGATGCAACAAACCGCGTTTAAATATATGGAAGGGTAAGCCAGATAAAGCGTAGAAAAACGATGCATGTTTTAATAAAATTTCAAAAATAGGTACTTTTTACGACCAGTTTTAAGGCATTTAGAAATTGATTTTGAAACTGAAATAACGTCCCTCTATGCATTGAAATCTGCTCTTTCCGATGCAACAAACCGCGTTTAAATATATGGAAGGGTAAGCCAGATAAAGCGTAGAAAAACGATGCATGTTTTAATAAAATTTCAAAAATAGGTACTTTTTACGACCAGTTTTAAGGCATTTAGAAATTGATTTTGAAACTGAAATAACGTCCCTCTATGCATTGAAATCTGCTCTTTCCGATGCAACAAACCGCGTTTAAATATATGGAAGGGTAAGCCAGATAAAGCGTAGAAAAACGATGCATGTTTTAATAAAATTTCAAAAATAGGTACTTTTTACGACCAGTTTTAAGGCATTTAGAAATTGATTTTGAAACTGAAATAACGTCCCTCTATGCATTGAAATCTGCTCTTTCCGATGCAACAAACCGCGTTTAAATATATGGAAGGGTAAGCCAGATAAAGCGTAGAAAAACGATGCATGTTTTAATAAAATTTCAAAAATAGGTACTTTTTACGACCAGTTTTAAGGCATTTAGAAATTGATTTTGAAACTGAAATAACGTCCCTCTATGCATTGAAATCTGCTCTTTCCGATGCAACAAACCGCGTTTAAATATATGGAAGGGTAAGCCAGATAAAGCGTAGAAAAACGATGCATGTTTTAATAAAATTTCAAAAATAGGTACTTTTTACGACCAGTTTTAAGGCATTTAGAAATTGATTTTGAAACTGAAATAACGTCCCTCTATGCATTGAAATCTGCTCTTTCCGATGCAACAAACCGCGTTTAAATATATGGAAGGGTAAGCCAGATAAAGCGTAGAAAAACGATGCATGTTTTAATAAAATTTCAAAAATAGGTACTTTTTACGACCAGTTTTAAGGCATTTAGAAATTGATTTTGAAACTGAAATAACGTCCCTCTATGCATTGAAATCTGCTCTTTCCGATGCAACAAACCGCGTTTAAATATATGGAAGGGTAAGCCAGATAAAGCGTAGAAAAACGATGCATGTTTTAATAAAATTTCAAAAATAGGTACTTTTTACGACCAGTTTTAAGGCATTTAGAAATTGATTTTGAAACTGAAATAACGTCCCTCTATGCATTGAAATCTGCTCTTTCCGATGCAACAAACCGCGTTTAAATATATGGAAGGGTAAGCCAGATAAAGCGTAGAAAAACGATGCATGTTTTAATAAAATTTCAAAAATAGGTACTTTTTACGACCAGTTTTAAGGCATTTAGAAATTGATTTTGAAACTGAAATAACGTCCCTCTATGCATTGAAATCTGCTCTTTCCGATGCAACAAACCGCGTTTAAATATATGGAAGGGTAAGCCAGATAAAGCGTAGAAAAACGATGCATGTTTTAATAAAATTTCAAAAATAGGTACTTTTTACGACCAGTTTTAAGGCATTTAGAAATTGATTTTGAAACTGAAATAACGTCCCTCTATGCATTGAAATCTGCTCTTTCCGATGCAACAAACCGCGTTTAAATATATGGAAGGGTAAGCCAGATAAAGCGTAGAAAAACGATGCATGTTTTAATAAAATTTCAAAAATAGGTACTTTTTACGACCAGTTTTAAGGCATTTAGAAATTGATTTTGAAACTGAAATAACGTCCCTCTATGCATTGAAATCTGCTCTTTCCGATGCAACAAACCGCGTTTAAATATATGGAAGGGTAAGCCAGATAAAGCGTAGAAAAACGATGCATGTTTTAATAAAATTTCAAAAATAGGTACTTTTTACGACCAGTTTTAAGGCATTTAGAAATTGATTTTGAAACTGAAATAACGTCCCTCTATGCATTGAAATCTGCTCTTTCCGATGCAACAAACCGCGTTTAAATATATGGAAGGGTAAGCCAGATAAAGCGTAGAAAAACGATGCATGTTTTAATAAAATTTCAAAAATAGGTACTTTTTACGACCAGTTTTAAGGCATTTAGAAATTGATTTTGAAACTGAAATAACGTCCCTCTATGCATTGAAATCTGCTCTTTCCGATGCAACAAACCGCGTTTAAATATATGGAAGGGTAAGCCAGATAAAGCGTAGAAAAACGATGCATGTTTTAATAAAATTTCAAAAATAGGTACTTTTTACGACCAGTTTTAAGGCATTTAGAAATTGATTTTGAAACTGAAATAACGTCCCTCTATGCATTGAAATCTGCTCTTTCCGATGCAACAAACCGCGTTTAAATATATGGAAGGGTAAGCCAGATAAAGCGTAGAAAAACGATGCATGTTTTAATAAAATTTCAAAAATAGGTACTTTTTACGACCAGTTTTAAGGCATTTAGAAATTGATTTTGAAACTGAAATAACGTCCCTCTATGCATTGAAATCTGCTCTTTCCGATGCAACAAACCGCGTTTAAATATATGGAAGGGTAAGCCAGATAAAGCGTAGAAAAACGATGCATGTTTTAATAAAATTTCAAAAATAGGTACTTTTTACGACCAGTTTTAAGGCATTTAGAAATTGATTTTGAAACTGAAATAACGTCCCTCTATGCATTGAAATCTGCTCTTTCCGATGCAACAAACCGCGTTTAAATATATGGAAGGGTAAGCCAGATAAAGCGTAGAAAAACGATGCATGTTTTAATAAAATTTCAAAAATAGGTACTTTTTACGACCAGTTTTAAGGCATTTAGAAATTGATTTTGAAACTGAAATAACGTCCCTCTATGCATTGAAATCTGCTCTTTCCGATGCAACAAACCGCGTTTAAATATATGGAAGGGTAAGCCAGATAAAGCGTAGAAAAACGATGCATGTTTTAATAAAATTTCAAAAATAGGTACTTTTTACGACCAGTTTTAAGGCATTTAGAAATTGATTTTGAAACTGAAATAACGTCCCTCTATGCATTGAAATCTGCTCTTTCCGATGCAACAAACCGCGTTTAAATATATGGAAGGGTAAGCCAGATAAAGCGTAGAAAAACGATGCATGTTTTAATAAAATTTCAAAAATAGGTACTTTTTACGACCAGTTTTAAGGCATTTAGAAATTGATTTTGAAACTGAAATAACGTCCCTCTATGCATTGAAATCTGCTCTTTCCGATGCAACAAACCGCGTTTAAATATATGGAAGGGTAAGCCAGATAAAGCGTAGAAAAACGATGCATGTTTTAATAAAATTTCAAAAATAGGTACTTTTTACGACCAGTTTTAAGGCATTTAGAAATTGATTTTGAAACTGAAATAACGTCCCTCTATGCATTGAAATCTGCTCTTTCCGATGCAACAAACCGCGTTTAAATATATGGAAGGGTAAGCCAGATAAAGCGTAGAAAAACGATGCATGTTTTAATAAAATTTCAAAAATAGGTACTTTTTACGACCAGTTTTAAGGCATTTAGAAATTGATTTTGAAACTGAAATAACGTCCCTCTATGCATTGAAATCTGCTCTTTCCGATGCAACAAACCGCGTTTAAATATATGGAAGGGTAAGCCAGATAAAGCGTAGAAAAACGATGCATGTTTTAATAAAATTTCAAAAATAGGTACTTTTTACGACCAGTTTTAAGGCATTTAGAAATTGATTTTGAAACTGAAATAACGTCCCTCTATGCATTGAAATCTGCTCTTTCCGATGCAACAAACCGCGTTTAAATATATGGAAGGGTAAGCCAGATAAAGCGTAGAAAAACGATGCATGTTTTAATAAAATTTCAAAAATAGGTACTTTTTACGACCAGTTTTAAGGCATTTAGAAATTGATTTTGAAACTGAAATAACGTCCCTCTATGCATTGAAATCTGCTCTTTCCGATGCAACAAACCGCGTTTAAATATATGGAAGGGTAAGCCAGATAAAGCGTAGAAAAACGATGCATGTTTTAATAAAATTTCAAAAATAGGTACTTTTTACGACCAGTTTTAAGGCATTTAGAAATTGATTTTGAAACTGAAATAACGTCCCTCTATGCATTGAAATCTGCTCTTTCCGATGCAACAAACCGCGTTTAAATATATGGAAGGGTAAGCCAGATAAAGCGTAGAAAAACGATGCATGTTTTAATAAAATTTCAAAAATAGGTACTTTTTACGACCAGTTTTAAGGCATTTAGAAATTGATTTTGAAACTGAAATAACGTCCCTCTATGCATTGAAATCTGCTCTTTCCGATGCAACAAACCGCGTTTAAATATATGGAAGGGTAAGCCAGATAAAGCGTAGAAAAACGATGCATGTTTTAATAAAATTTCAAAAATAGGTACTTTTTACGACCAGTTTTAAGGCATTTAGAAATTGATTTTGAAACTGAAATAACGTCCCTCTATGCATTGAAATCTGCTCTTTCCGATGCAACAAACCGCGTTTAAATATATGGAAGGGTAAGCCAGATAAAGCGTAGAAAAACGATGCATGTTTTAATAAAATTTCAAAAATAGGTACTTTTTACGACCAGTTTTAAGGCATTTAGAAATTGATTTTGAAACTGAAATAACGTCCCTCTATGCATTGAAATCTGCTCTTTCCGATGCAACAAACCGCGTTTAAATATATGGAAGGGTAAGCCAGATAAAGCGTAGAAAAACGATGCATGTTTTAATAAAATTTCAAAAATAGGTACTTTTTACGACCAGTTTTAAGGCATTTAGAAATTGATTTTGAAACTGAAATAACGTCCCTCTATGCATTGAAATCTGCTCTTTCCGATGCAACAAACCGCGTTTAAATATATGGAAGGGTAAGCCAGATAAAGCGTAGAAAAACGATGCATGTTTTAATAAAATTTCAAAAATAGGTACTTTTTACGACCAGTTTTAAGGCATTTAGAAATTGATTTTGAAACTGAAATAACGTCCCTCTATGCATTGAAATCTGCTCTTTCCGATGCAACAAACCGCGTTTAAATATATGGAAGGGTAAGCCAGATAAAGCGTAGAAAAACGATGCATGTTTTAATAAAATTTCAAAAATAGGTACTTTTTACGACCAGTTTTAAGGCATTTAGAAATTGATTTTGAAACTGAAATAACGTCCCTCTATGCATTGAAATCTGCTCTTTCCGATGCAACAAACCGCGTTTAAATATATGGAAGGGTAAGCCAGATAAAGCGTAGAAAAACGATGCATGTTTTAATAAAATTTCAAAAATAGGTACTTTTTACGACCAGTTTTAAGGCATTTAGAAATTGATTTTGAAACTGAAATAACGTCCCTCTATGCATTGAAATCTGCTCTTTCCGATGCAACAAACCGCGTTTAAATATATGGAAGGGTAAGCCAGATAAAGCGTAGAAAAACGATGCATGTTTTAATAAAATTTCAAAAATAGGTACTTTTTACGACCAGTTTTAAGGCATTTAGAAATTGATTTTGAAACTGAAATAACGTCCCTCTATGCATTGAAATCTGCTCTTTCCGATGCAACAAACCGCGTTTAAATATATGGAAGGGTAAGCCAGATAAAGCGTAGAAAAACGATGCATGTTTTAATAAAATTTCAAAAATAGGTACTTTTTACGACCAGTTTTAAGGCATTTAGAAATTGATTTTGAAACTGAAATAACGTCCCTCTATGCATTGAAATCTGCTCTTTCCGATGCAACAAACCGCGTTTAAATATATGGAAGGGTAAGCCAGATAAAGCGTAGAAAAACGTTGCATGTTTTAATAAAATTTCAAAAATAGGTACTTTTTACGACCAGTTTTAAGGCATTTAGAAATTGATTTTGAAACTGAAATAACGTCCCTCTATGCATTGAAATCTGCTCTTTCCGATGCAACAAACCGCGTTTAAATATATGGAAGGGTAAGCCAGATAAAGCGTAGAAAAACGATGCATGTTTTAATAAAATTTCAAAAATAGGTACTTTTTACGACCAGTTTTAAGGCATTTAGAAATTGATTTTGAAACTGAAATAACGTCCCTCTATGCATTGAAATCTGCTCTTTCCGATGCAACAAACCGCGTTTAAATATATGGAAGGGTAAGCCAGATAAAGCGTAGAAAAACGATGCATGTTTTAATAAAATTTCAAAAATAGGTACTTTTTACGACCAGTTTTAAGGCATTTAGAAATTGATTTTGAAACTGAAATAACGTCCCTCTATGCATTGAAATCTGCTCTTTCCGATGCAACAAACCGCGTTTAAATATATGGAAGGGTAAGCCAGATAAAGCGTAGAAAAACGATGCATGTTTTAATAAAATTTCAAAAATAGGTACTTTTTACGACCAGTTTTAAGGCATTTAGAAATTGATTTTGAAACTGAAATAACGTCCCTCTATGCATTGAAATCTGCTCTTTCCGATGCAACAAACCGCGTTTAAATATATGGAAGGGTAAGCCAGATAAAGCGTAGAAAAACGATGCATGTTTTAATAAAATTTCAAAAATAGGTACTTTTTACGACCAGTTTTAAGGCATTTAGAAATTGATTTTGAAACTGAAATAACGTCCCTCTATGCATTGAAATCTGCTCTTTCCGATGCAACAAACCGCGTTTAAATATATGGAAGGGTAAGCCAGATAAAGCGTAGAAAAACGATGCATGTTTTAATAAAATTTCAAAAATAGGTACTTTTTACGACCAGTTTTAAGGCATTTAGAAATTGATTTTGAAACTGAAATAACGTCCCTCTATGCATTGAAATCTGCTCTTTCCGATGCAACAAACCGCGTTTAAATATATGGAAGGGTAAGCCAGATAAAGCGTAGAAAAACGATGCATGTTTTAATAAAATTTCAAAAATAGGTACTTTTTACGACCAGTTTTAAGGCATTTAGAAATTGATTTTGAAACTGAAATAACGTCCCTCTATGCATTGAAATCTGCTCTTTCCGATGCAACAAACCGCGTTTAAATATATGGAAGGGTAAGCCAGATAAAGCGTAGAAAAACGATGCATGTTTTAATAAAATTTCAAAAATAGGTACTTTTTACGACCAGTTTTAAGGCATTTAGAAATTGATTTTGAAACTGAAATAACGTCCCTCTATGCATTGAAATCTGCTCTTTCCGATGCAACAAACCGCGTTTAAATATATGGAAGGGTAAGCCAGATAAAGCGTAGAAAAACGATGCATGTTTTAATAAAATTTCAAAAATAGGTACTTTTTACGACCAGTTTTAAGGCATTTAGAAATTGATTTTGAAACTGAAATAACGTCCCTCTATGCATTGAAATCTGCTCTTTCCGATGCAACAAACCGCGTTTAAATATATGGAAGGGTAAGCCAGATAAAGCGTAGAAAAACGATGCATGTTTTAATAAAATTTCAAAAATAGGTACTTTTTACGACCAGTTTTAAGGCATTTAGAAATTGATTTTGAAACTGAAATAACGTCCCTCTATGCATTGAAATCTGCTCTTTCCGATGCAACAAACCGCGTTTAAATATATGGAAGGGTAAGCCAGATAAAGCGTAGAAAAACGATGCATGTTTTAATAAAATTTCAAAAATAGGTACTTTTTACGACCAGTTTTAAGGCATTTAGAAATTGATTTTGAAACTGAAATAACGTCCCTCTATGCATTGAAATCTGCTCTTTCCGATGCAACAAACCGCGTTTAAATATATGGAAGGGTAAGCCAGATAAAGCGTAGAAAAACGATGCATGTTTTAATAAAATTTCAAAAATAGGTACTTTTTACGACCAGTTTTAAGGCATTTAGAAATTGATTTTGAAACTGAAATAACGTCCCTCTATGCATTGAAATCTGCTCTTTCCGATGCAACAAACCGCGTTTAAATATATGGAAGGGTAAGCCAGATAAAGCGTAGAAAAACGATGCATGTTTTAATAAAATTTCAAAAATAGGTACTTTTTACGACCAGTTTTAAGGCATTTAGAAATTGATTTTGAAACTGAAATAACGTCCCTCTATGCATTGAAATCTGCTCTTTCCGATGCAACAAACCGCGTTTAAATATATGGAAGGGTAAGCCAGATAAAGCGTAGAAAAACGATGCATGTTTTAATAAAATTTCAAAAATAGGTACTTTTTACGACCAGTTTTAAGGCATTTAGAAATTGATTTTGAAACTGAAATAACGTCCCTCTATGCATTGAAATCTGCTCTTTCCGATGCAACAAACCGCGTTTAAATATATGGAAGGGTAAGCCAGATAAAGCGTAGAAAAACGATGCATGTTTTAATAAAATTTCAAAAATAGGTACTTTTTACGACCAGTTTTAAGGCATTTAGAAATTGATTTTGAAACTGAAATAACGTCCCTCTATGCATTGAAATCTGCTCTTTCCGATGCAACAAACCGCGTTTAAATATATGGAAGGGTAAGCCAGATAAAGCGTAGAAAAACGATGCATGTTTTAATAAAATTTCAAAAATAGGTACTTTTTACGACCAGTTTTAAGGCATTTAGAAATTGATTTTGAAACTGAAATAACGTCCCTCTATGCATTGAAATCTGCTCTTTCCGATGCAACAAACCGCGTTTAAATATATGGAAGGGTAAGCCAGATAAAGCGTAGAAAAACGATGCATGTTTTAATAAAATTTCAAAAATAGGTACTTTTTACGACCAGTTTTAAGGCATTTAGAAATTGATTTTGAAACTGAAATAACGTCCCTCTATGCATTGAAATCTGCTCTTTCCGATGCAACAAACCGCGTTTAAATATATGGAAGGGTAAGCCAGATAAAGCGTAGAAAAACGATGCATGTTTTAATAAAATTTCAAAAATAGGTACTTTTTACGACCAGTTTTAAGGCATTTAGAAATTGATTTTGAAACTGAAATAACGTCCCTCTATGCATTGAAATCTGCTCTTTCCGATGCAACAAACCGCGTTTAAATATATGGAAGGGTAAGCCAGATAAAGCGTAGAAAAACGATGCATGTTTTAATAAAATTTCAAAAATAGGTACTTTTTACGACCAGTTTTAAGGCATTTAGAAATTGATTTTGAAACTGAAATAACGTCCCTCTATGCATTGAAATCTGCTCTTTCCGATGCAACAAACCGCGTTTAAATATATGGAAGGGTAAGCCAGATAAAGCGTAGAAAAACGATGCATGTTTTAATAAAATTTCAAAAATAGGTACTTTTTACGACCAGTTTTAAGGCATTTAGAAATTGATTTTGAAACTGAAATAACGTCCCTCTATGCATTGAAATCTGCTCTTTCCGATGCAACAAACCGCGTTTAAATATATGGAAGGGTAAGCCAGATAAAGCGTAGAAAAACGATGCATGTTTTAATAAAATTTCAAAAATAGGTACTTTTTACGACCAGTTTTAAGGCATTTAGAAATTGATTTTGAAACTGAAATAACGTCCCTCTATGCATTGAAATCTGCTCTTTCCGATGCAACAAACCGCGTTTAAATATATGGAAGGGTAAGCCAGATAAAGCGTAGAAAAACGATGCATGTTTTAATAAAATTTCAAAAATAGGTACTTTTTACGACCAGTTTT
>CAWUHG010000017.1:0-13185 GCA_963921985.1 Agrilus biguttatus | reverse complement strand
GTTTTAAGGCATTTAGAAATTGATTTTGAAACTGAAATAACGTCCCTCTATGCATTGAAATCTGCTCTTTCCGATGCAACAAACCGCGTTTAAATATATGGAAGGGTAAGCCAGATAAAGCGTAGAAAAACGATGCATGTTTTAATAAAATTTCAAAAATAGGTACTTTTTACGACCAGTTTTAAGGCATTTAGAAATTGATTTTGAAACTGAAATAACGTCCCTCTATGCATTGAAATCTGCTCTTTCCGATGCAACAAACCGCGTTTAAATATATGGAAGGGTAAGCCAGATAAAGCGTAGAAAAACGATGCATGTTTTAATAAAATTTCAAAAATAGGTACTTTTCACGACCAGTTTTAAGGCATTTAGATATTGATTTTGAAACTGAAATAACGTCCCTCTATGCATTGAAATCTGCTCTTTCCGATGCAACAAACCGCGTTTAAATATATGGAAGGGTAAGCCAGATAAAGCGTAGAAAAACGATGCATGTTTTAATAAAATTTCAAAAATAGGTACTTTTTACGACCAGTTTTAAGGCATTTAGAAATTGATTTTGAAACTGAAATAACGTCCCTCTATGCATTGAAATCTGCTCTTTCCGATGCAACAAACCGCGTTTAAATATATGGAAGGGTAAGCCAGATAAAGCGTAGAAAAACGATGCATGTTTTAATAAAATTTCAAAAATAGGTACTTTTTACGACCAGTTTTAAGGCATTTAGAAATTGATTTTGAAACTGAAATAACGTCCCTCTATGCATTGAAATCTGCTCTTTCCGATGCAACAAACCGCGTTTAAATATATGGAAGGGTAAGCCAGATAAAGCGTAGAAAAACGATGCATGTTTTAATAAAATTTCAAAAATAGGTACTTTTTACGACCAGTTTTAAGGCATTTAGAAATTGATTTTGAAACTGAAATAACGTCCCTCTATGCATTGAAATCTGCTCTTTCCGATGCAACAAACCGCGTTTAAATATATGGAAGGGTAAGCCAGATAAAGCGTAGAAAAACGATGCATGTTTTAATAAAATTTCAAAAATAGGTACTTTTTACGACCAGTTTTAAGGCATTTAGAAATTGATTTTGAAACTGAAATAACGTCCCTCTATGCATTGAAATCTGCTCTTTCCGATGCAACAAACCGCGTTTAAATATATGGAAGGGTAAGCCAGATAAAGCGTAGAAAAACGATGCATGTTTTAATAAAATTTCAAAAATAGGTACTTTTTACGACCAGTTTTAAGGCATTTAGAAATTGATTTTGAAACTGAAATAACGTCCCTCTATGCATTGAAATCTGCTCTTTCCGATGCAACAAACCGCGTTTAAATATATGGAAGGGTAAGCCAGATAAAGCGTAGAAAAACGATGCATGTTTTAATAAAATTTCAAAAATAGGTACTTTTTACGACCAGTTTTAAGGCATTTAGAAATTGATTTTGAAACTGAAATAACGTCCCTCTATGCATTGAAATCTGCTCTTTCCGATGCAACAAACCGCGTTTAAATATATGGAAGGGTAAGCCAGATAAAGCGTAGAAAAACGATGCATGTTTTAATAAAATTTCAAAAATAGGTACTTTTTACGACCAGTTTTAAGGCATTTAGAAATTGATTTTGAAACTGAAATAACGTCCCTCTATGCATTGAAATCTGCTCTTTCCGATGCAACAAACCGCGTTTAAATATATGGAAGGGTAAGCCAGATAAAGCGTAGAAAAACGATGCATGTTTTAATAAAATTTCAAAAATAGGTACTTTTTACGACCAGTTTTAAGGCATTTAGAAATTGATTTTGAAACTGAAATAACGTCCCTCTATGCATTGAAATCTGCTCTTTCCGATGCAACAAACCGCGTTTAAATATATGGAAGGGTAAGCCAGATAAAGCGTAGAAAAACGATGCATGTTTTAATAAAATTTCAAAAATAGGTACTTTTTACGACCAGTTTTAAGGCATTTAGAAATTGATTTTGAAACTGAAATAACGTCCCTCTATGCATTGAAATCTGCTCTTTCCGATGCAACAAACCGCGTTTAAATATATGGAAGGGTAAGCCAGATAAAGCGTAGAAAAACGATGCATGTTTTAATAAAATTTCAAAAATAGGTACTTTTTACGACCAGTTTTAAGGCATTTAGAAATTGATTTTGAAACTGAAATAACGTCCCTCTATGCATTGAAATCTGCTCTTTCCGATGCAACAAACCGCGTTTAAATATATGGAAGGGTAAGCCAGATAAAGCGTAGAAAAACGATGCATGTTTTAATAAAATTTCAAAAATAGGTACTTTTTACGACCAGTTTTAAGGCATTTAGAAATTGATTTTGAAACTGAAATAACGTCCCTCTATGCATTGAAATCTGCTCTTTCCGATGCAACAAACCGCGTTTAAATATATGGAAGGGTAAGCCAGATAAAGCGTAGAAAAACGATGCATGTTTTAATAAAATTTCAAAAATAGGTACTTTTTACGACCAGTTTTAAGGCATTTAGAAATTGATTTTGAAACTGAAATAACGTCCCTCTATGCATTGAAATCTGCTCTTTCCGATGCAACAAACCGCGTTTAAATATATGGAAGGGTAAGCCAGATAAAGCGTAGAAAAACGATGCATGTTTTAATAAAATTTCAAAAATAGGTACTTTTTACGACCAGTTTTAAGGCATTTAGAAATTGATTTTGAAACTGAAATAACGTCCCTCTATGCATTGAAATCTGCTCTTTCCGATGCAACAAACCGCGTTTAAATATATGGAAGGGTAAGCCAGATAAAGCGTAGAAAAACGATGCATGTTTTAATAAAATTTCAAAAATAGGTACTTTTTACGACCAGTTTTAAGGCATTTAGAAATTGATTTTGAAACTGAAATAACGTCCCTCTATGCATTGAAATCTGCTCTTTCCGATGCAACAAACCGCGTTTAAATATATGGAAGGGTAAGCCAGATAAAGCGTAGAAAAACGATGCATGTTTTAATAAAATTTCAAAAATAGGTACTTTTTACGACCAGTTTTAAGGCATTTAGAAATTGATTTTGAAACTGAAATAACGTCCCTCTATGCATTGAAATCTGCTCTTTCCGATGCAACAAACCGCGTTTAAATATATGGAAGGGTAAGCCAGATAAAGCGTAGAAAAACGATGCATGTTTTAATAAAATTTCAAAAATAGGTACTTTTGACGACCAGTTTTAAGGCATTTAGAAATTGATTTTGAAACTGAAATAACGTCCCTCTATGCATTGAAATCTGCTCTTTCCGATGCAACAAACCGCGTTTAAATATATGGAAGGGTAAGCCAGATAAAGCGTAGAAAAACGATGCATGTTTTAATAAAATTTCAAAAATAGGTACTTTTTACGACCAGTTTTAAGGCATTTAGAAATTGATTTTGAAACTGAAATAACGTCCCTCTATGCATTGAAATCTGCTCTTTCCGATGCAACAAACCGCGTTTAAATATATGGAAGGGTAAGCCAGATAAAGCGTAGAAAAACGATGCATGTTTTAATAAAATTTCAAAAATAGGTACTTTTTACGACCAGTTTTAAGGCATTTAGAAATTGATTTTGAAACTGAAATAACGTCCCTCTATGCATTGAAATCTGCTCTTTCCGATGCAACAAACCGCGTTTAAATATATGGAAGGGTAAGCCAGATAAAGCGTAGAAAAACGATGCATGTTTTAATAAAATTTCAAAAATAGGTACTTTTTACGACCAGTTTTAAGGCATTTAGAAATTGATTTTGAAACTGAAATAACGTCCCTCTATGCATTGAAATCTGCTCTTTCCGATGCAACAAACCGCGTTTAAATATATGGAAGGGTAAGCCAGATAAAGCGTAGAAAAACGATGCATGTTTTAATAAAATTTCAAAAATAGGTACTTTTTACGACCAGTTTTAAGGCATTTAGAAATTGATTTTGAAACTGAAATAACGTCCCTCTATGCATTGAAATCTGCTCTTTCCGATGCAACAAACCGCGTTTAAATATATGGAAGGGTAAGCCAGATAAAGCGTAGAAAAACGATGCATGTTTTAATAAAATTTCAAAAATAGGTACTTTTTACGACCAGTTTTAAGGCATTTAGAAATTGATTTTGAAACTGAAATAACGTCCCTCTATGCATTGAAATCTGCTCTTTCCGATGCAACAAACCGCGTTTAAATATATGGAAGGGTAAGCCAGATAAAGCGTAGAAAAACGATGCATGTTTTAATAAAATTTCAAAAATAGGTACTTTTTACGACCAGTTTTAAGGCATTTAGAAATTGATTTTGAAACTGAAATAACGTCCCTCTATGCATTGAAATCTGCTCTTTCCGATGCAACAAACCGCGTTTAAATATATGGAAGGGTAAGCCAGATAAAGCGTAGAAAAACGATGCATGTTTTAATAAAATTTCAAAAATAGGTACTTTTTACGACCAGTTTTAAGGCATTTAGAAATTGATTTTGAAACTGAAATAACGTCCCTCTATGCATTGAAATCTGCTCTTTCCGATGCAACAAACCGCGTTTAAATATATGGAAGGGTAAGCCAGATAAAGCGTAGAAAAACGATGCATGTTTTAATAAAATTTCAAAAATAGGTACTTTTTACGACCAGTTTTAAGGCATTTAGAAATTGATTTTGAAACTGAAATAACGTCCCTCTATGCATTGAAATCTGCTCTTTCCGATGCAACAAACCGCGTTTAAATATATGGAAGGGTAAGCCAGATAAAGCGTAGAAAAACGATGCATGTTTTAATAAAATTTCAAAAATAGGTACTTTTTACGACCAGTTTTAAGGCATTTAGAAATTGATTTTGAAACTGAAATAACGTCCCTCTATGCATTGAAATCTGCTCTTTCCGATGCAACAAACCGCGTTTAAATATATGGAAGGGTAAGCCAGATAAAGCGTAGAAAAACGATGCATGTTTTAATAAAATTTCAAAAATAGGTACTTTTTACGACCAGTTTTAAGGCATTTAGAAATTGATTTTGAAACTGAAATAACGTCCCTCTATGCATTGAAATCTGCTCTTTCCGATGCAACAAACCGCGTTTAAATATATGGAAGGGTAAGCCAGATAAAGCGTAGAAAAACGATGCATGTTTTAATAAAATTTCAAAAATAGGTACTTTTTACGACCAGTTTTAAGGCATTTAGAAATTGATTTTGAAACTGAAATAACGTCCCTCTATGCATTGAAATCTGCTCTTTCCGATGCAACAAACCGCGTTTAAATATATGGAAGGGTAAGCCAGATAAAGCGTAGAAAAACGATGCATGTTTTAATAAAATTTCAAAAATAGGTACTTTTTACGACCAGTTTTAAGGCATTTAGAAATTGATTTTGAAACTGAAATAACGTCCCTCTATGCATTGAAATCTGCTCTTTCCGATGCAACAAACCGCGTTTAAATATATGGAAGGGTAAGCCAGATAAAGCGTAGAAAAACGATGCATGTTTTAATAAAATTTCAAAAATAGGTACTTTTTACGACCAGTTTTAAGGCATTTAGAAATTGATTTTGAAACTGAAATAACGTCCCTCTATGCATTGAAATCTGCTCTTTCCGATGCAACAAACCGCGTTTAAATATATGGAAGGGTAAGCCAGATAAAGCGTAGAAAAACGATGCATGTTTTAATAAAATTTCAAAAATAGGTACTTTTTACGACCAGTTTTAAGGCATTTAGAAATTGATTTTGAAACTGAAATAACGTCCCTCTATGCATTGAAATCTGCTCTTTCCGATGCAACAAACCGCGTTTAAATATATGGAAGGGTAAGCCAGATAAAGCGTAGAAAAACGATGCATGTTTTAATAAAATTTCAAAAATAGGTACTTTTTACGACCAGTTTTAAGGCATTTAGAAATTGATTTTGAAACTGAAATAACGTCCCTCTATGCATTGAAATCTGCTCTTTCCGATGCAACAAACCGCGTTTAAATATATGGAAGGGTAAGCCAGATAAAGCGTAGAAAAACGATGCATGTTTTAATAAAATTTCAAAAATAGGTACTTTTTACGACCAGTTTTAAGGCATTTAGAAATTGATTTTGAAACTGAAATAACGTCCCTCTATGCATTGAAATCTGCTCTTTCCGATGCAACAAACCGCGTTTAAATATATGGAAGGGTAAGCCAGATAAAGCGTAGAAAAACGATGCATGTTTTAATAAAATTTCAAAAATAGGTACTTTTTACGACCAGTTTTAAGGCATTTAGAAATTGATTTTGAAACTGAAATAACGTCCCTCTATGCATTGAAATCTGCTCTTTCCGATGCAACAAACCGCGTTTAAATATATGGAAGGGTAAGCCAGATAAAGCGTAGAAAAACGATGCATGTTTTAATAAAATTTCAAAAATAGGTACTTTTTACGACCAGTTTTAAGGCATTTAGAAATTGATTTTGAAACTGAAATAACGTCCCTCTATGCATTGAAATCTGCTCTTTCCGATGCAACAAACCGCGTTTAAATATATGGAAGGGTAAGCCAGATAAAGCGTAGAAAAACGATGCATGTTTTAATAAAATTTCAAAAATAGGTACTTTTTACGACCAGTTTTAAGGCATTTAGAAATTGATTTTGAAACTGAAATAACGTCCCTCTATGCATTGAAATCTGCTCTTTCCGATGCAACAAACCGCGTTTAAATATATGGAAGGGTAAGCCAGATAAAGCGTAGAAAAACGATGCATGTTTTAATAAAATTTCAAAAATAGGTACTTTTTACGACCAGTTTTAAGGCATTTAGAAATTGATTTTGAAACTGAAATAACGTCCCTCTATGCATTGAAATCTGCTCTTTCCGATGCAACAAACCGCGTTTAAATATATGGAAGGGTAAGCCAGATAAAGCGTAGAAAAACGATGCATGTTTTAATAAAATTTCAAAAATAGGTACTTTTTACGACCAGTTTTAAGGCATTTAGAAATTGATTTTGAAACTGAAATAACGTCCCTCTATGCATTGAAATCTGCTCTTTCCGATGCAACAAACCGCGTTTAAATATATGGAAGGGTAAGCCAGATAAAGCGTAGAAAAACGATGCATGTTTTAATAAAATTTCAAAAATAGGTACTTTTTACGACCAGTTTTAAGGCATTTAGAAATTGATTTTGAAACTGAAATAACGTCCCTCTATGCATTGAAATCTGCTCTTTCCGATGCAACAAACCGCGTTTAAATATATGGAAGGGTAAGCCAGATAAAGCGTAGAAAAACGATGCATGTTTTAATAAAATTTCAAAAATAGGTACTTTTTACGACCAGTTTTAAGGCATTTAGAAATTGATTTTGAAACTGAAATAACGTCCCTCTATGCATTGAAATCTGCTCTTTCCGATGCAACAAACCGCGTTTAAATATATGGAAGGGTAAGCCAGATAAAGCGTAGAAAAACGATGCATGTTTTAATAAAATTTCAAAAATAGGTACTTTTTACGACCAGTTTTAAGGCATTTAGAAATTGATTTTGAAACTGAAATAACGTCCCTCTATGCATTGAAATCTGCTCTTTCCGATGCAACAAACCGCGTTTAAATATATGGAAGGGTAAGCCAGATAAAGCGTAGAAAAACGATGCATGTTTTAATAAAATTTCAAAAATAGGTACTTTTTACGACCAGTTTTAAGGCATTTAGAAATTGATTTTGAAACTGAAATAACGTCCCTCTATGCATTGAAATCTGCTCTTTCCGATGCAACAAACCGCGTTTAAATATATGGAAGGGTAAGCCAGATAAAGCGTAGAAAAACGATGCATGTTTTAATAAAATTTCAAAAATAGGTACTTTTTACGACCAGTTTTAAGGCATTTAGAAATTGATTTTGAAACTGAAATAACGTCCCTCTATGCATTGAAATCTGCTCTTTCCGATGCAACAAACCGCGTTTAAATATATGGAAGGGTAAGCCAGATAAAGCGTAGAAAAACGATGCATGTTTTAATAAAATTTCAAAAATAGGTACTTTTTACGACCAGTTTTAAGGCATTTAGAAATTGATTTTGAAACTGAAATAACGTCCCTCTATGCATTGAAATCTGCTCTTTCCGATGCAACAAACCGCGTTTAAATATATGGAAGGGTAAGCCAGATAAAGCGTAGAAAAACGATGCATGTTTTAATAAAATTTCAAAAATAGGTACTTTTTACGACCAGTTTTAAGGCATTTAGAAATTGATTTTGAAACTGAAATAACGTCCCTCTATGCATTGAAATCTGCTCTTTCCGATGCAACAAACCGCGTTTAAATATATGGAAGGGTAAGCCAGATAAAGCGTAGAAAAACGATGCATGTTTTAATAAAATTTCAAAAATAGGTACTTTTTACGACCAGTTTTAAGGCATTTAGAAATTGATTTTGAAACTGAAATAACGTCCCTCTATGCATTGAAATCTGCTCTTTCCGATGCAACAAACCGCGTTTAAATATATGGAAGGGTAAGCCAGATAAAGCGTAGAAAAACGATGCATGTTTTAATAAAATTTCAAAAATAGGTACTTTTTACGACCAGTTTTAAGGCATTTAGAAATTGATTTTGAAACTGAAATAACGTCCCTCTATGCATTGAAATCTGCTCTTTCCGATGCAACAAACCGCGTTTAAATATATGGAAGGGTAAGCCAGATAAAGCGTAGAAAAACGATGCATGTTTTAATAAAATTTCAAAAATAGGTACTTTTTACGACCAGTTTTAAGGCATTTAGAAATTGATTTTGAAACTGAAATAACGTCCCTCTATGCATTGAAATCTGCTCTTTCCGATGCAACAAACCGCGTTTAAATATATGGAAGGGTAAGCCAGATAAAGCGTAGAAAAACGATGCATGTTTTAATAAAATTTCAAAAATAGGTACTTTTTACGACCAGTTTTAAGGCATTTAGAAATTGATTTTGAAACTGAAATAACGTCCCTCTATGCATTGAAATCTGCTCTTTCCGATGCAACAAACCGCGTTTAAATATATGGAAGGGTAAGCCAGATAAAGCGTAGAAAAACGATGCATGTTTTAATAAAATTTCAAAAATAGGTACTTTTTACGACCAGTTTTAAGGCATTTAGAAATTGATTTTGAAACTGAAATAACGTCCCTCTATGCATTGAAATCTGCTCTTTCCGATGCAACAAACCGCGTTTAAATATATGGAAGGGTAAGCCAGATAAAGCGTAGAAAAACGATGCATGTTTTAATAAAATTTCAAAAATAGGTACTTTTTACGACCAGTTTTAAGGCATTTAGAAATTGATTTTGAAACTGAAATAACGTCCCTCTATGCATTGAAATCTGCTCTTTCCGATGCAACAAACCGCGTTTAAATATATGGAAGGGTAAGCCAGATAAAGCGTAGAAAAACGATGCATGTTTTAATAAAATTTCAAAAATAGGTACTTTTTACGACCAGTTTTAAGGCATTTAGAAATTGATTTTGAAACTGAAATAACGTCCCTCTATGCATTGAAATCTGCTCTTTCCGATGCAACAAACCGCGTTTAAATATATGGAAGGGTAAGCCAGATAAAGCGTAGAAAAACGATGCATGTTTTAATAAAATTTCAAAAATAGGTACTTTTTACGACCAGTTTTAAGGCATTTAGAAATTGATTTTGAAACTGAAATAACGTCCCTCTATGCATTGAAATCTGCTCTTTCCGATGCAACAAACCGCGTTTAAATATATGGAAGGGTAAGCCAGATAAAGCGTAGAAAAACGATGCATGTTTTAATAAAATTTCAAAAATAGGTACTTTTTACGACCAGTTTTAAGGCATTTAGAAATTGATTTTGAAACTGAAATAACGTCCCTCTATGCATTGAAATCTGCTCTTTCCGATGCAACAAACCGCGTTTAAATATATGGAAGGGTAAGCCAGATAAAGCGTAGAAAAACGATGCATGTTTTAATAAAATTTCAAAAATAGGTACTTTTTACGACCAGTTTTAAGGCATTTAGAAATTGATTTTGAAACTGAAATAACGTCCCTCTATGCATTGAAATCTGCTCTTTCCGATGCAACAAACCGCGTTTAAATATATGGAAGGGTAAGCCAGATAAAGCGTAGAAAAACGATGCATGTTTTAATAAAATTTCAAAAATAGGTACTTTTTACGACCAGTTTTAAGGCATTTAGAAATTGATTTTGAAACTGAAATAACGTCCCTCTATGCATTGAAATCTGCTCTTTCCGATGCAACAAACCGCGTTTAAATATATGGAAGGGTAAGCCAGATAAAGCGTAGAAAAACGATGCATGTTTTAATAAAATTTCAAAAATAGGTACTTTTTACGACCAGTTTTAAGGCATTTAGAAATTGATTTTGAAACTGAAATAACGTCCCTCTATGCATTGAAATCTGCTCTTTCCGATGCAACAAACCGCGTTTAAATATATGGAAGGGTAAGCCAGATAAAGCGTAGAAAAACGATGCATGTTTTAATAAAATTTCAAAAATAGGTACTTTTTACGACCAGTTTTAAGGCATTTAGAAATTGATTTTGAAACTGAAATAACGTCCCTCTATGCATTGAAATCTGCTCTTTCCGATGCAACAAACCGCGTTTAAATATATGGAAGGGTAAGCCAGATAAAGCGTAGAAAAACGATGCATGTTTTAATAAAATTTCAAAAATAGGTACTTTTTACGACCAGTTTTAAGGCATTTAGAAATTGATTTTGAAACTGAAATAACGTCCCTCTATGCATTGAAATCTGCTCTTTCCGATGCAACAAACCGCGTTTAAATATATGGAAGGGTAAGCCAGATAAAGCGTAGAAAAACGATGCATGTTTTAATAAAATTTCAAAAATAGGTACTTTTTACGACCAGTTTTAAGGCATTTAGAAATTGATTTTGAAACTGAAATAACGTCCCTCTATGCATTGAAATCTGCTCTTTCCGATGCAACAAACCGCGTTTAAATATATGGAAGGGTAAGCCAGATAAAGCGTAGAAAAACGATGCATGTTTTAATAAAATTTCAAAAATAGGTACTTTTTACGACCAGTTTTAAGGCATTTAGAAATTGATTTTGAAACTGAAATAACGTCCCTCTATGCATTGAAATCTGCTCTTTCCGATGCAACAAACCGCGTTTAAATATATGGAAGGGTAAGCCAGATAAAGCGTAGAAAAACGATGCATGTTTTAATAAAATTTCAAAAATAGGTACTTTTTACGACCAGTTTTAAGGCATTTAGAAATTGATTTTGAAACTGAAATAACGTCCCTCTATGCATTGAAATCTGCTCTTTCCGATGCAACAAACCGCGTTTAAATATATGGAAGGGTAAGCCAGATAAAGCGTAGAAAAACGATGCATGTTTTAATAAAATTTCAAAAATAGGTACTTTTTACGACCAGTTTTAAGGCATTTAGAAATTGATTTTGAAACTGAAATAACGTCCCTCTATGCATTGAAATCTGCTCTTTCCGATGCAACAAACCGCGTTTAAATATATGGAAGGGTAAGCCAGATAAAGCGTAGAAAAACGATGCATGTTTTAATAAAATTTCAAAAATAGGTACTTTTTACGACCAGTTTTAAGGCATTTAGAAATTGATTTTGAAACTGAAATAACGTCCCTCTATGCATTGAAATCTGCTCTTTCCGATGCAACAAACCGCGTTTAAATATATGGAAGGGTAAGCCAGATAAAGCGTAGAAAAACGATGCATGTTTTAATAAAATTTCAAAAATAGGTACTCTTTACGACCAGTTTTAAGGCATTTAGAAATTGATTTTGAAACTGAAATAACGTCCCTCTATGCATTGAAATCTGCTCTTTCTGATGCAACAAACCGCGTTTAAATATATGGAAGGGTAAGCCAGATAAAGCGTAGAAAAACGATGCATGTTTTAATAAAATTTCAAAAATAGGTACTTTTTACGACCAGTTTTAAGGCATTTAGAAATTGATTTTGAAACTGAAATAACGTCCCTCTATGCATTGAAATCTGCTCTTTCCGATGCAACAAACCGCGTTTAAATATATGGAAGGGTAAGCCAGATAAAGCGTAGAAAAACGATGCATGTTTTAATAAAATTTCAAAAATAGGTACTTTTTACGACCAGTTTTAAGGCATTTAGAAATTGATTTTGAAACTGAAATAACGTCCCTCTATGCATTGAAATCTGCTCTTTCCGATGCAACAAACCGCGTTTAAATATATGGAAGGGCGAGCCAGATAAAGCGTAGAAAAACGATGCATGTTTTAATAAAATTTCAAAAATAGGTACTTTTTACGACCAGTTTTAAGGCATTTAGAAATTGATTTTGAAACTGAAATAACGTCCCTCTATGCATTGAAATCTGCTCTTTCCGATGCAACAAACCGCGTTTAAATATATGGAAGGGTAAGCCAGATAAAGCGTAGAAAAACGATGCATGTTTTAATAAAATTTCAAAAATAGGTACTTTTTACGACCAGTTTTAAGGCATTTAGAAATTGATTTTGAAACTGAAATAACGTCCCTCTATGTATTGAAATCTGCTCTTTCCGATTCAACAAACCGCGTTTAAATATATGGAAGGGTAAGCCACATAAAGCGTAGAAAAACGATGCATGTTTTAATAAAATTTCAAAAATAGGTACTTTTTACGACCAGTTTTAAGGCATTTAGAAATTGATTTTGAAACTGAAATAACGTCCCTCTATGCATTGAAATCTGCTCTTTCCGATGCAACAAACCGCGTTTAAATATATGGAAGGGTAAGCCAGATAAAGCGTAGAAAAACGATGCATGTTTTAATAAAATTTCAAAAATAGGTACTTTTTACGACCAGTTTTAAGGCATTTAGAAATTGATTTTGAAACTGAAATAACGTCCCTCTATGCATTGAAATCTGCTCTTTCCGATGCAACAAACCGCGTTTAAATATATGGAAGGGTAAGCCAGATAAAGCGTAGAAAAACGATGCATGTTTTAATAAAATTTCAAAAATAGGTACTTTTCACGACCAGTTTTAAGGCATTTAGATATTGATTTTGAAACTGAAATAACGTCCCTCTATGCATTGAAATCTGCTCTTTCCGATGCAACAAACCGCGTTTAAATATATGGAAGGGTAAGCCAGATAAAGCGTAGAAAAACGATGCATGTTTTAATAAAATTTCAAAAATAGGTACTTTTTACGACCAGTTTTAAGGCATT